>RCWM02000309.1:217500-817500 GCA_003667255.2 Euschistus heros
CTCTAATTGGAGGGTTTCGCTTTTTATTTTTGTTTTTTATTTTGCTCATTAAGGAAATGCAATACAATAGAACTGCGAGCGGGGAACTGTTGTAAAATAGTTAGTTACAACTCCGGAGTGCTCCTCTTCTTTGCTTGGGGTATTTATTCAACCTTTTTCTAATGAGGAAAGCCAACAAATGAACGCTGTCTACTTCACTGATTAATTATACGAATACGTCAAGCTTACTGGGGGTTATTATATGCAGGTTACACGATTCTCTTTTATTTTTCATTGTTTTGTTTATTTTCCCCTCCTGTATCGAACATTAATACGGAAGCAGACGTCCTTGGAATTCAAATAAGTTAAAGTTTGAAGAGGATGGAAGAAAAAACTATATACACGGAGAGTCGACGTTTCGACCTGCTTTGCAAGTCTTCTTCAGGGCTAAGAACTGCAAGACAGGTCCAAACATAATCACACCATATAAAACTATTTTTTTTCTTTTTATATGAATGTGTAATTTATCAACTAGTATGCATACCTGACCATCCTCATATATGTATCATTGACTCCAACCATACTGTTTTTATTATATATGTGAACGTTTACATTCCAGACTAGAAAGATAAAAAAACCTGCTTCTTCTAGCCGGCTACTCCAATATTTACTAGACAAGCGTTCAAAGCTCCCTTTGAAATATTAATAAATAGTTAAAAAAAAACATTTGCTACCAAGTTCGGGCCAGCAATAATCTAAAAATGAAAGCCAAAATCTAAAATAAGCGGTATGGAGATAGTGTTCTGTAAAAAGGATTAAACGGGGAGAGGTCCTTTAAAAATTAAACAATTTAATCAATTTTTTAAAAAGAAAACCGAATACGCTTTGGCCGTCAACAATCGTTATATCCTGCCAGATCTAAAAATAGTAGATATTCTTCAGTGTTCTGTGCAAAAGATTAAACTAGAAATGAGAGTGCCCTTTTAAATAACAGAAATAACACATTTCTGTAAAAATAAAAAAATAATATAAAAACAAATAAATAAAATAAAATAAAAACTTCGCTTCTTTGAGAAATTGTTCTTGGTTTTTTTATATATTTTTTTATGAGCTTAATTCGAATCTGAAGTAAAAAAAAAAAAAAAATCTATCTAGCATAATTTTTTTAGAAATTATACGTCACTTTTGAAAAACAAGAAACGGCGTGTTTTCTTTTCTTTCTTTCTTTTTTTTTTTTTTTAATTTAATTCTTTTTTTTCTCTCCTATGAACATTTTTTGTCACTTTTATATTTACAATTGTGCTGATTTCTAATCAATAGTAAAAACAAATTCTACAAAGCGCCATTTTTTAGAGATTTGAGGTGGTTTAAACAACTGAAATAGCACTTTTGCATATATATTTTTAACACTTTTTTTGGTGAAAAACAGTAATATATAAAATAATAATATTTAATGCTGAACATAATTGTACTCTTCATCACTCGTCTCTCGTAGTGTCCAACAGTAGTCGGCAACGATCTTCTCATTGCATTTACCGTCATACCTTTTTTCCATTCTGGCTATCTCTTGATGAAAACGTTCTCCAAGTTCATCTAAAACTGCTCCCAAGTTGGGAGGGAAGAAATTCAAATGAGAATGCAAAGACTGAATTTTGAGGTTATGTTGCAACCCATGGACTTATATGATAAAAGCAATTCTTCAACAATGTCATTTATGCAACAAAGCCTGATACTTACGCTCAACATTTTTTTTTTTCCTTTTTTTAATAAATTATAAAAGTTTCAAAATTGAAAAAATATTACATCAAGTAGAAAATAGCCTAAAATTAAATACTTTTGAATCACTAGAAATAATAAAATCGTTTAAAACCGATCCAGATTTTTGTTTAAATGATCAGATTAACATATCCAATAGCCCTATTTTAAATTTGTTTCCCATAGGAACGGAAAAACCCAATGAGTCATAAGGGAAACCCCGTTGTAAATCTAAAACTTAACCTACCTGCCCCCCTTTTACTTCTCACAAATTCAGTGTTTTAGTTACATCGAAGGTGAGTGCCTATGCTTGATTTCTTGTCTTATCTTTTTAAAAAACTTTAGTATATATAATCTATGTAACATAGTACTGATGTGTTGAAAATTTTATTGTATGTTTTAGAACTGAAGATGAATGTTTAGCATTCGAAACTAGTTTTCAAATAAAATAATCTCAATAGAAGTGGCATTTAATTCATCAATCCTAATTGTATTGATCCTTCTATATCATCATGCGTACCTCAAGTAAAATTGAAAAAGTTTTTTTTTTTTTTTTTGTTAAAGTTTACAATGATAGAAAAGAGAAATGTCAAAAAAACACCTCATTTTTCGGCCTAAAACCAAATTATACAAAAAGTGGTGCCTCATTGAGATTTTCGGACACGTACTCTCTTTCCATTTAGTTTTTTTTACATCACCCCGAAGAATACTATTTTCAGATCTTCCAGGATTATTTTTACACATTAATTCCTTTAAATGTAACTTAAACTTTACAAAAGTATCAATATTTTTTTTTGTTTTAGGGATAGTCTTGAGGCGTCTTTGATGCAAGAAGTATAACATTTGTTATCAAGGACATACAAACATTCTAAAATAAATTAATATAGAATGGTATCGTCCTGGTTTTCTACATGTCTTAATAAAATACCCCATTATCTTTATAGATCTCTGAATAGAAGATGATGTATGTTATAATATTGTTTCAAGTGGTATCATTATTATTTACAAGTCCAGAATTTATTTAATTTACTTGCTATATATTTCTTTTCTATTGCATTGAGGATTAATTTTTTTATTTTCGTATACTCATCATTGTTGAACTACATCCGCTACCTAGGTCCGCATCTTAACAAACATTTAGCTTAGAATCCACATACAAGACTAAAACTCGTTAAGCTCGTCATTACAGATTTATTTTTTACAAGATAAACGTTCAAAGTTCCCAATTAATAACAAAATACTCATTTGCATGACGATAATTAAACCTTTTGGTACGGAGTTGGATAACGTTTGGATTCGGCTAAACCCTAAAATTCTTCTCATATCCAATCGTTAATTTAATAATAATTCGTAAAATCTTTGATGCTCCCAATTATGCCCCACATAAACGTATCCATGATGATTTAAATGTTCCATAAGTTCCATGAATTGGCCGAAACCAAATTACTGATCATTTATAATGTTCAAGCAACTTTCTTTCCACTCGATTCTCAATAAACCTCCAAGATGTCTGAAAATAAGTTTGCCAAGAGGTCTTCTAACGTATAATGTTTGTCTAAATACTAATAATGAGAGGTTGCATTAAAAGTTTTGACATGTTATTTTAATCATTTTTCCACACATTTACTTAATGTAAATATAGTATACTGTAGCAAATATTAATAAATAAATTTTAAGAAAATCCAATCGCTGTAATTAATTGAATGAAGTATATTGAATTAAATCAAAGTATTTTCCTTTATTATATACTTCTATAAATAATTTATGTTCTTATATATTTAATTTTATAGTATAATTTTATTATCTAAACAGTAGCTGAGTGAGTAAGACACTTATAAATTGATGACCCAAGTTTTAGTCCGGCTAAGACAGATAATAATTTACTCTATCATATCTAGGAAAGATCGGAAGACCGCCCAAGGTTGCGCGCATCCTCCATCCACCATATAAAGAGGTTCCCCTTGATTGGGGGAAGAATGTTGAAGAAGAATGCGGTTTAGTGAGATTCCGACCAAATCTTCCCCTTTCACAACTTTTGGTCTAGAAATAGTACATCCTCAAAAAAGTACTGAAACCAGAAATCTTCATGAGTAGTAATGGTACATTACTTGTTACTTATAAAATGTTATATAAGATTAAAAAAATAATCTATGATGTCATATTCATAAAATTTAATGAAGAGTTTTTTAAGTGTTTAATAAAATATTATTTAAAGAAAGCTTCAACTTCTTCAACTCTCAAAAGACTTTTTTTTACTTCAAAACATCTTTATTTAAAAATGGAATTGTACATCGATACATTTATCAATAAAATATAATGAATCTACAAAATTTCACATGAAAGTTTTACAAAATATCATCTTTTTGAATCTTTCAATTGGATTAAGGGTTAGTGAAACATAGTATTACAATAAATGAGCGACATGAATGAAAAAAGAAATAAAGGACGGTAAATAATAAAACAGAAAGAAAATCGAAATATAATAAAAAATCAAACAGAAAATAAAAGAGAGTTTTTAAAATGGGAATTTGTCCTTCCATTCCAGTAGAAAAATAGATTGAGTAGGCTAACAATAAGTGTTAATATCGCCCTATACAGGGTGTCCCGAATTTCAATGGAAAAACTTCAGGAACTTATAGGGGACCAAAAAACTAAGACAAAAAGTCCTGTAGAGATTTGCTCGTTTTTGCTTAGTTTTAGAGAAAATCGCAAAAAAATAAACAAAACAAGTTTTCATTTTTATACTTATTTATTTATATTTATGTTATGCACTTTTTAATGTAACTATTACTCAAAATTTTGTCCTCTTGAACCAATGCAAGCATTACATCTAGCACTCATTTGATGAATTGCAGCTAAAAATTGTTCTGATGATATTAGGTGCACTGCATCTATGATTCGGTCTCTTAATTGCTCTCTTGAGTTGATTAACACCGAATAAACTTCCTGCTTAAAGGTTCCACATACGAAGAAATCCATGGGTGTCATATCAGGTGATCTGGGTGGCCAAGGAACTACGTCCATACGTCCAACCCATCGTTATGGATAATTTATATCCAGCCAAGCTCGAGCGACTCTGCTATAATGAGCTGGACATCCATCGAGTTGGAACCACATTTCAATCCGCTGCTGTAAGGGAATGTCATCTAAATAATTAGAAAAGTCGTTCTCCAAAAAATGTGTAAATGTGATACCATTCAATCTTCCAGGTATAAAATATGGTCCCACCAGTAATCCGTTCCAAATTCCAAGCCAAACGGTAATAGTAAATTCATGCTGTAACCTATTCTCTCTAATAGCTCTGGGATTTTCAAGAGCCCATACATAAAAATTTCTTTGATTAACAATTTCTCCTCTTGTAAAGGTAGCTTCATCGGTCCATATAATTTTGAATGGAAATAAATCATCATCGCGAATTTTGACAAGAAACCAGTTACTAAAATTCAATCTCTTGACATAATCCTGAGGTAATAAATTCTGAACTTTTTGAAGATGGTAGCGATTATCACCTTTCAAAGTTCGCCATATTGCTTGCCGCGATATTGCTAATGCAGCTGATGCTCTTCGGATGCTAGTCTCAGGATTGTTATCGAAGTCTCTTGTAGTCTATTAAAAGTTAACGAAAAGACACGTCGACTTGGCACTTTTCTATTTGGAAATCGGCGCGCATACTCCCGCATAATCCTTTTTGTACCTGTATACCATAGTTTTGGAAAAACCAACCCTTTCAAGCTTTAACTTCCTTTTATTTTAAATTCCCCAGGTAAGTTATGTACTAGAATTATTATAATTTAGTAGGAGAAATACCAATAGCAGATCCACTGTAAATTGTGTCCTACTCCTCCATATTTTGTAATTATATGAAGTTAATTATTCTAACGCATAAATTTATATATTTATACTGTAGCTAACTTTATGTTTTAATATAACTTGTATAACTTATATATTTCATTGTAACCTGTTTTTTTCACTATAGGGCATGATTATGATAACTTCAAGAACCTTATTTAATATAAATAAATTTATATAAATATTAGTAGTCATTGTTTCATTATATAAAAGAAATAATCAGCCATTTAAAATTTTACAAGCGATATATAGGTGTCACTTGAAATTAAGCCCGGATGAAATTCAGTGGACGACCCTGATATGCTAATTCTCCCTCGTAATCAGGTTAGCAGTCGGGGGCGGAGTGTAAAAGGTACGAGCAGCTTGTAGCAGGTACCAGCACCTGAGCTAAATCGATTAACCAAGAAATACTTCTTAAGTAGCTGAATTAATTCTGAATAAATTAGTAAGGGCTTCTTCTCAGCCCCAAATGATCCTCACCAACCTGACGGGAAGATAAGGATCAAGGAACAGGAGGATAAAAAAAAAAGGACGAAGAAGGAGAAAAGAACTCTTTAAGGACGGTTTCTTCCACGGCAAGGCACTCATTGCCCTTTCTATAGCTCTTAAATGTCTGACTGACAACTGACTCTTCGTATCTTTCTTCTCAGTCTTTCCTGACGTTTATATTTAAAGAAAAAAAAATCTCTCAAGTAAATTGAAACAAACAGCGTCTTTAAAATTATGCAATATTTTACTCAAAATAATTTACTAAACTTTCCTTATGAATTCTTGTTTTTTCAGTAAAATATTTATATTTGATTTTGTAATACAATATAAACTTTTTCGGCCCTCAACCTTTGCATAATTCTTGGAACCTTTTAATCATAACAAATTTTAATATACACTAACTGGTGAATAATTCAACCCAATTGATTTTTTTCATTTTCTCGACTCTTTTTCATTTAATTCTTTTTTAGGTTTTTACGCCAGTATATACTTTGGATCAGGGAACATGAAGAGTATTAGGATTTAAAAAAAAAAAATTAAAGAGAGCACTATTTAAAAGATATTGCCAACTAATTTTAAATTTACGAAATTTTAAATTAATAAGGTTTTAAACTGCACTAAAAACATCTCTGAGGAATTTATTCAAAATTAAATTAAGCCCATACATACCCTATCGATTGCGATACGTAATGGAGTGGATATAAATCTCGTTAATTTAAAAGTTCGTAGATTTTGATGGCAATATTTTTTAAACACTGCACACTTTCATTAAATTTAAAATTTAATAATCCTAATACTTTTAATATGCCCTGGTTAAATTGTATGAATTCTATCTTAGCGATAGAACCTTCAAAGTTAATCATAACTTTTCTTATTCTTCTCTCTTTACCCGATCTGCCGGTGTTCCTCAAGGTAGTATCCTAGGTCATATCTTCTACATAGTGTAGAAGAACTTCTACCACTGTCCTCACCACTTACGCTGATGACACATGTGTGTTATCAGTAAACAATGATCCCTTCATTTCCTCTCAAACACTCCAATCCCATATCCTAAACCTTCAATAATGGTGTCAAAAATGGAGAATCAAAATAAATCCAATCAAACCCACCAAATAACGTAAACCTACGACTTCCTGTCCTACAGTATCCTTTAATGATATTCCACTAATCCCTGTTAAACAGATACGTAGGACTCCACTTGGACAAACGACAAACTTGGAATCCACATACAAGACTAAAACGACAAGAAACTGCCCGTCGTTTCAGACTACTTCAACATTTACTAGACAAAAGTTCAAAGCTCCCAATTAATTACAAAAGACTCATATATATGACTGTGATTAGACCTATACGGAGTTGAGCTTTGGGGCTCCACTAAACCATCCAATTCATTTCGTATTCAATCCTTACAATCCAAAATCCTTCGTAAAATCCTCATTGCTCCTTACTTTGTCACCAATAAACTTATCCATAAAGATCTTAATATTCCATATGTTGCTGATTTAGCCCACACCAGATACCTATCCTTTCATAGTAAGCTCCATAATCCACTCCATTCCTGATAATCCTCCGAGGCAACTAAAACGAAGGTGGCCTAGAGACCTTCTAGTGTAGAAGTGTTAATAAAATGCTACTGATGCGTAGTTCTTTTCAAGTTTTAACTTGTTATTACAATCGTCGTCAATACATTTACTTGTATATATTCTGTACAGTTGTAGATTTCAATAAATGTATATAAAAAAATTTAAAAAAAATTACGAAAGTTATGAAATGAATTTTAAAGTGGTTTTATGTAGAGGTGCATGCAGGTTTCAAGGATGGAGTCTTACATTCAGATGATTGGTGAAGGAACGTTAAATAATTAGATCAAGAATAGAGGTAAGTTTTCCAGTTTTTAATTATTAGTATAGAAAAGTTCCGAGAATGTATGGCAGTTGGAAGTCAGAATCCCGGAATTATACAAGATACCAACATGGAACCTCGTAGATAAATCTTATGAAAGAGTTTATTTTCAGGGTCATCTTGAGCTCTACCCCTTCACAAGCCATCTTAACACTTCAACACAACCTAAACGAGATTTAAACTTGGTGTAAGAAATGGCAAATAAATTTTAACTATGACAAATCACTTCATGTTACATTAACACTACGACGCAAGACCTGCCCGCCTGTTTACATTGACTGACCAACCTTTACATCAAACTGAAAAAGTGACATAGTTAGGACTTATGCTTGATGGAAGACTGACATGGGACCCAAATGTCAAGACAAAAAACAGACGTCATAATGTTCCATATGTTGCCGATTTAGCCCACACCTACCCTTCCATAGTAAGCTCCATGATCACTCAAATCCATTAGTTTCTCAACTTGCTTCCCAATCCATTCCTGATAATTCTCCGAGGTCTCTGAAACGAATATGGCCTAGGCCATCTAGTGTATAATTTATAATCAAGTGCTACTGATGAGTAGTTCTTTTCAAGTTTTAACATTTTATTATAATCGTTGTTAATAAAATTATATATGGAGATTTAGATAATTAAAAAGGATAAAACTTATAGCCAAGAAAATTAAAAATCATTTCGGTGGAATATTTAGCCTATCAGTTTATATTAGAGACAATTTTTTTTTTTTTTTTTTTTTTTTTTTTTTTTTTTACATGAACTACTGCATATCTATGTAATACTTTTGAATTCCCACTAAATTACAATAATTATCAGCAGTTCCTTCGAAAAAAAAACAATTTGAACATTACAGAAGATTTAATTTCAAATACAATTTATTTGAGAAATTTACTGAAAGATTAAAGTAAGGCCATAGTGATAAACAGTACTTTCAGAAGACAATTTAGGAATAATTTTAATTTAAAAAAAAAAATAAGTTAAAAAATAAAATTCTAAATATTGATTCTCTCTTAGAAAAAAATTTACATGGTTCGGAATTTTTATACAACGTTGTTTTAAGTATTGTGCAAAGCACATTGAAAGTTCCTGCCTCTAGAATAGTCATTAAGAGCTCAGATGGTTTAAAGCTATTTTTTTTTCTCAAGTATCTCTTGAACCGAACTTACCCATACGGATTTTATTTATTAATTTTTTTTATATAAACACACGTAGCACGAAAAAAATTATATTAAAAATAAGAAGTGATTTTAATTTCTTCATCGTCACTAATTTGAAAGACAGGTGAGAACGACATATTTAAAAAAAAGAAATAATTATTTATTCCTGTACCTTTTAGACAATCAATCTTCCGCAAACATGTAAATAATTAAATAAATACTTAGAATTCCTTTTTTCTTCTTCTGTTTCTTATTTATCTATAGACACACACATATATGCGATTGTATTTTATGTTATATATTTTTTAATTTAATTTATTTATTTTATCTTGTCAAAATTTATGCTGTAATAACTGAAGCATTTAATTTGTAAATAATACGACCAGACAATTGTACTTGTAAGTGTGCATTATTATTATTCTAAGAAGACTGTAAGTCCCAGAATAAAGTTTATTTTTTCCTTTTATTCATTTTTTCATTTTATTTCATTAATGCAATTCCCACATATCTAGATTAGTGGATTGTAGAAAAAATAACTATCCTAAAGTTTTTCACTTAATTTATTCCTTGAGTGTAATTCTTCACCCTGCATTAGAAAATAATGGCTATTAGCAACATATTTTCTATCCTACTTGCATAAAATTGGAAGAGTTTCATTATGAACATTAAAAAATTTCCTGTATTCAAACCACTTTTAAAGATTTTTTTTTACTGTTTCAAAATATATATACCTAGTTACATGTTGTATTTTTATTTGTAACTATACATCGTAAGATACGTATCGATATATCAATAAAAAGATATTATGAATTATCAGAAGAAGAATATTGATATTTCTATATATCTGGTATTGATACCAATCCATAGCTCTATTTTCTTAAGTCATTCTGTATAGTTTTAACTTTTGCTAAAGTTGTTAGTTGATAGATCATTTCTTTTCGTGACATGACCATACCAAAATTTAGAAATGTATATATTTCTTTTCTTTTTTAACTAGCCACAATTGCTCTTAGACTAAAGAGATATGAAGGCTATGCCTATAATTGATATCATAAGAGAAATCCCAGGCAATTAGATAATAGATACCTAGTGAGTGCGCTAGGATAGGCATTTAAGGAAATCTATTTTCGATTCAAGAGGGAACGCAGCCGAGCGGAACTTGGTAAGGAAACACACAGAGAGAAGTTGCCCCGCTTAAAGTTCGCTAAGCCGAAGGACTTTGCCGCGATAAGGCAACTTACCGGCCAAAGACGGGTTCTGATCACCTCTTAATACCTCTAGCCCACTCAATGGAAATTGTGGATATTGTGGCAGCTCTCTGTCTTCATAGCGCTTGTAGTCACGGATTCCAATTTCTTCGTACCAGCTTTATTAAGATTAGGGTATATATAAATCTTCAAAAAGCGTAAAAATTACAAATTGATACAATACTTGACTGGAAACGGACTGGCAAAACGTTATTTAAAAAATATCTGCATTACAAAGATCCATACCACTGTTCTAGGAAGACAACGCAAACATTCATGTATTCTTTCATTGACCACATTTTTGCAAGTGTAGATTTTATTTGATCAGCAATATTGTGTTGCGAGGAAAAAAAATGTCAAAAAACTAATATGACAAGAAGCTTATCGTCAATTTCGACGTCTTCAATACTTAAGACTCATTAATGTGATAGTAGTTAGACATATTATGATATGTGGAGTTCTTACTTAGGGCTACACTGAACTATTGAATTCATCTCAAAAACTGCAATTCAAAATCCTCTCTATAATCTTTATATAACTAAATTTCAGGCGTCGAGCACCTGGAATCTCAAGGAGGGAAACATTAAAAATGAGAAATATTAGAGGAAAAATGAAGAAAATTCCTGGAGGAGATTGAGAAAAAATCCTTAAGCTGGTAAGGGCATTTAAATTTGTATGGAAAATATAAGGCATACGAAAATTATGTTCACCTAAGAATACACGGAAGAAGCAAATATATGAGACATGGCCTAAGAGAGGAATGAAGCTTAGGCCGGGGGAATATGGAGGGTGACCATTTTTACTTTAGCTTTTAAATTTTTAGGTCAAGGAAAGCATCTGCCATGTGGTAACTCATCAAAAAAAAAAAAAAAAATAAATTAAAAAAAAAAAACTATATTATCTAATTAATCTATATATTTATCTCAAAATCAAATTTTGCTATATCGTTTTCATATTATTTGCTGAATTCAAACCAGATATTAATTATTTCATAATAAGCTCTTTACCCACTAGAATCCACTAGCTTTCCATCTTGCTTCCCATTCGATTCTCAATAACCCTTTGAACTATCTGAATAGAAGATGGCCTAGATAGATGAACGTTCATATGTAATTTTTTAATAATCTCCAACAAGGTGGTAGTTTTTTTTACGAGTTATTGAATAATTTTCCATATCTTTTACCTGATACTCACCTAAGAAAAACTGGGTGGTCAGTATGATTCTGGAAAAAAGATATCCACCAAATATTTTTTGTCCACCCAAAACCATTCAAAGATTCCAATGTTGCAGGTTTTAAAAATTATTACTATAGCTTGAATTCATTCAGAATTTTTTATAATTAACATATAAAAAAAAGCAAAATGTTTATATAGATATTTCACTTTTTGTTCGCACAGAGCCAATATGTGAAAGAGAAGAGAGAGAGAGAGAGAGAGAGAGAGAGAGAGAGAGAGAGAGAGAGAGAGAGAGAGAGAGAGAGAGAGAGGAGAGAGAGAGAGAGAGAGAGAGAGAGAGAGAGAGAGAGAGAGAGAGAGAGAGAGAGGAGAGAGAGAGAGAGAGAGAGAGTGAGAGAGAGAGAGAGAGAGAGAGAGAGAGAGAGAGAGAGAGAGAGAGAGAGAGAGAGAGAGAGAGAGTTATAAACGCCTTGATACGATCGTGGTGGAACTATAACGGAGAGGAAGACACTGCCACCACTAGATCGCTGCTGGGACGACTCAGATAAAAGATCATGAATTCCGCTCACTGTTAACGGATCCTTCATTGCTCTATTATACTGTGACCCGTCCTGAAGTGGATCCTAGGTCTGTCAGGATTTTACTGCGATATTTTTCTTCAGATTGTTTCTAACCTTTACATATCACAATAAAGATAGGATTTTGGAGGGGATTTATTTTTCTATCTCGTGGATTTAATATGTGGTTAACTGATAAAAATCCTAATTCTTAGACCTTTCCTTTCTATTAATATTAATTATTATGATATACGTCAAAATTCTAGATGTTGTAATTGGACAATGAAGTAGAAACTATTTAACGCTACCCTGAAATAGCATGGTTTCTTCATAACAACCGCATTTTAATTGACTTTTAATCCACTGCTTGAAAAAATTAAAACTTGTACTCTTGATAACAGCTTCTAAACTGCTTTATTTTGGTGACTTAAAATCCTTTTTCTTAAGCCAAAATGCCAACTCAATTTCTCCCTGACTGGGCAAAAGAAGAGATTGTGGTTACGGTCATGTATGATCTACTGCTTCTGATAAGGAAACTGCAGGCAAATTTTCGATCTAAGCAACCCCAACAGAGCGTGTATAAAATGCCCCAACACTTGAAAAATGTAGGCGCTGTGTAACATTTTTATTTAAACTAATACAACTCAAACGTTATATATATATATATATATATATATATATATATATATATATATATATATATATATATATATATATATATATATATATAAACAAAATTTCCATCAAATTTCTGATCAGGAAATATTACCAAATTTTCGATTCGAGCACACCAACACAGCTAGAGCGTGTCAAATAAGCCCCAACACTTAAGAAATGCAGGCAAAACCTGACTTTTTTCACTCAAGCCAATATAGTGGCTAAACGTCAAATGTTATGCAAAAAAAAAAAAAAAAAAATAGTAAAAAATAGTCTCCACTAAATATCTAATTAGGAAACTCGGTAAATTTAAATTAAAAATTTCACCATTAAATATTTAAGCTAAGCAAATTAAAATGCTAACTCCTTTACATATAGGCCCGTTTAAAAAAAAACTATAAGATAAACCAAAACCTTATAGCTCCTAAACGCTACGCCCTAGCAATAAATGTTATATTGTATGATAAACATTTTCTCCATTAAATTTCATATCATAAATAGACATCAAATTTTCGATCCAAACAACACACCAACAGAGCTAAAGCGTGTAAACATGTTTACATTTTTGAGTGAGAAAAAAACGCGACGCATTTTTAGGGTGAAAAAATATTACACTAGAAAACTATAGACCTCAGGCCAAAATATATATCCATGTCAAAATAAATTGTTACTCTATTTTTTTTTTTTTTTTTTTTTTTTTTAGTTTTTATTGAATGAGCATGTCAAGCCGGCTGACATATTGAATATTTTTAATTTGTAAATATTATTTATATTGAGAGACTGAAACATTATTAAGCTTTTGTCTTATTATAATTATTGTACTACACTAAAAAATCGAAATTCAACTGATTCCATAAAAAAAAAAAAAAAAAAAAAAAAAAAAACTCGTTAGTTACAGCTAGGCTGAGCTTATGTCCTTATTATTAGTGTCTTAGCTACCTCTACCTCAACACCTCCATTCATTTATCTATTTTGTTTGCTAACATGGTGTTAAACAAGTGCCTGTGCTCTGGAGTTCAGTTTAGTCCTTAGTGTAATACATCTCTAACTGACTAATTAATTAATATTTTGAAATTGTAAAAAAAAGACTTCTTGAATAAGCACTCTTTGAATCTAAGAAGAAATTTCACAGTTCCCCTCAGTTCCATTCACTTCACTTTATTTAGAAAAATATATGTTAGTTAAGGTGTCTTGACTTCATGTACCTGTAAATTTCAAGCTCTTCTCTGTACCTTTGTAACCTCTCAAGTAGAATTGCACTCGTCACCTTTTCAAACTTTACTATTATCGCTTTTTCAAGAAAAAGTAAATTGAAAATGAGTAGATTTTATAATTGCTTAACCTTCCTGGAACCATAAAGATGATGTGGTAAAAATTTGGTACAGGTTGGTTTTCGTGGTTAGTGGTCACAAACGAAAAATGGCTTGTCCTTTTATATAACAGTATAAATTTACTAAAAACTTGAGCATTTCAGAATTGGAAATCGATTAATTGCTATCGAATGTTGAGATCATATGTCAACATCCACAAACCAAGGAGACAGAGACATCGATCTTTAATTAATGTTGTAATCTCTCGAGATATTAGTTTCAGTGTCAGCCACGGACGATCAAATATCACATTCTCTGTATCCTCAGTTAATTTAGTCATGTTAACCAAATACGTTCTATTACTGTCCAATACGGGAAACAATTATCCTAGTGGGGCAGATTGGGTTTCTGACAGCAAGCTGCTTTTACGTTCATGGATTGTATATCTGCGGCAAATGTTCTCTGCATCTAATGGCATCTAACATCACTTGAAAAAGAAAAAAGACTAAAATTCAGGAGGAATAGTAATGTCTACGCCTCTGGGTAGAAGTAAGGTAAAATATCTCATCTGACAAATCTCGATACTGTTGTGTCAGTTCGAAAATTCTGATGTCCATTCCTTGATACAGGTACATTTTTTTCAAGATTGTAGATAAGGTGTTCGCTCGTATTCCTAATTTTTTTTTTTGCAATATCGCACTTTCTGTCAACCCCTGTATTTACAGCTTGAATAATTTTCAATTTTACTTTACAAGAAAGGGTTTTACGGTTTACCATTTTATAATAAAAAAAATATTGAGGAACATCAGAACTGAAACAAACAAATTTCAGGAAGGGAGAACCTTCGCAGAATCTTTGATCAGTCTAAACTCTATTTATTTAACAAACCGACATTAATATATAGAGGTTTTCCGATAAAAACTTCGTTTTGTAGAGGTGTGGTGTAAGTTAAGGAATCTTCGAGAATTCGATATATGAAGGCCTTCTTAACCAATCCTTCGATATGTAGAGGTAAAAATGACATAGGAATGGTAGGCAGATTCAAGGGGAATAGAAAAACTTCGATTTATCAAGGAATTCGCTATATCGAGGTTCCGCTGTATTGTATACCAATAAGTCGTTTCTTGGTTCCAATACCTCGGCTTAAAAATAATTACGTATGACAAAATATAATCCATGTAGTAGCTAAAAAGATAAATAAATAAATAATAATTTCAATCCAGGTTGTTAAGAGTAATAACGGACCTCCCTACCTACTTTTCTAAAGAAAAATTGCTTACGTAAGTATCCCGTCTACGGAAGAACTACAAACGAATTATTGACAAATCAGATGGGCGATTTACTATATTAGTGCAAAATATGGCAACAACAGAAGTCCCTAATTTAGCAAAGTGGAGGCTGAAGAGAAGCTGGATGAGAGATCTCCCAGAATAAAACTTCAAATTAGCTGGCCAGGAGTGTGCAACACTGTGCGGTATCCTTCTCACGCCCATTCAATGATTATTGTATATTATATTACATTTGCTAATTGTGATTCTTATTACAGGTGCAAATACAAGTTTTAAAGTAAAAAACATAAAATTAAAATAAATAATTAAGCAATAATAATTCAAGGAATAATCCAGTAAACAGAAATTAGAGTTTATTGTCATCAACATATCTGTGTTTTTCGTGAAGAAAAGGATAGGTCAAATTACTATTACGATAACTCCATCAAAAGAGTAAACTATTATACTTCAAAGAAGGGCTTTTAATATCTGCGGTGAAAATTTTGGTTAAATTGAGCTTCTTAATTTTTAAAAGTATCTATTACTTTTAAAAATTTTTAATTATTTTTTTCGATTAAATACAGGATTTTGGAAAAGTATTTAAAATGGAAGGAGGTGAAAAAGGCGGTAGCTCCCCTAATCAGTTTTCTGGAAAAAATATTTAAATAATTTGAAAATTGAAAAAGGTTGCTACAAACAAATAAGAGAGACACTCTCTTCTTTGTTAATTATATTAATTATATATAATTATAACTAAAACTAAAGCTAAGTCATTCAACAATATGAATATTAATCTGTTTTCTTGTACATAACCTCTCCAGTAAACTTGAGCTACCTCCTTTTTGCCGCAAACCGTTTAATTGTACAATTCTGACTTATAGATTTCTTCACGACAGCCAGGGATATAATTACCTTGGTTAGTTACAATCATACATTTTTTAATAAAATATTAATTTCACAAACACTAATTTAAGAAGACAAATACAAAAAAAAAAGTTCTATAAATTATCATTTATAGATTAAAGATCGAAAACGTTATAAAAACCTTTCACTAAACATTGCAAATGCACTGATATTTCTTTGGATTTAATTGTGTATAAGGGCTCGAAGGGCAGAATAAATACGTAATTAAATAAAACATAATCTTTATTCTGAAACATATTTTCAACTAAGAATGTTGTATATTTTTGTAATAGTAACATTGAATAGCTGCATTTATTTCTTTAATTTGAAACTGTAATCTTGTTTCTTCATTTCACAATAGTGAATACATATCTTCAAGTAACTGACTGTGACGGCTCACAGTAGCGATGATTGACCTTTGTAGAGGTTTATTTTAAATTCTGTTGAAAAGAGAGTTAATATAGCTCGAAAAGAAAATCTCTCTGATTAAATATGTAAGAAATAACGTTTTTTATATTATAATGATTAGGGAGACCAAACTTAAACGACAAGATACAGACCACTCCAACATTTACTATACAAACATCCAAATTTTATTCCCAATAAATTATAAAAACCATTATTAATGGCTGTAATTATACCCATTTGAGATTTGGGACTTGACTAAATTCTTCTTGTATCCAATCCTAAAGATCCAAAATGGTTCATAAAATCCATAGCGGTTTAAATGTCCGATATGTTGCAAAATCGGCCCGATAAAGAAACATTTACTTCCACGATAAGCTACATATTACCTACTCAATCACTTTAAGCTACATACCTACTCAATCCACTCAATCACTACATATCTACTCAATCTCCAAGTTACTTCTTATCGATTCCCGATACCCAATTTTTTTTAAAAAAAAAAAAAAAAAAATGGTTTTAGTAATGTAGAACATTTATTGAATTGCTACTAGTTCGGTAGTTCTTTCCAAAATATTGGCATGTCATAATAATTATTTTACAGCACATACTGTAAAGATACTACGCAGTTAACATTAATAAAGTATGAAACAATAAAGTAAAAACAATCGAGGAGGAGAAACGATTTATAATAATTACATAATTAAGTATCATCAATCTCTATCTTCAACGTCAGTATCGATCGGTTCCAAAAAATCGATCCTAAGGATCATCGAAACTGGATACCTATTTTTTTTTTTAAGAATCGTTAGATTTTTGGACAGTTGGAATCTACTCATTCTTTGTCGACACCTAAAAGTAAAAGCTATTCTTCCGAGTTATTATAAACAGCGTAAAGTTAAGTCCATATCTCAACGCTATCATCTATGCACAACTTTACAAATAAGATTGCAATAATTTCTAACTGTCTCATGGTACTAAAGGAGACAAAAAATATACCAATTTCATAAAAAATTTACGAATACGTCACATTATTCAGATATTACCAAACCATAGCAATGAACAAATTCATACCAGTAATTTTATCTTACTGAACGTAAACAATTCCGAGTAGGATTTCCACTTTGTCCCAGTAAATCGAAGCATTTGGCTTTTCATATCAGATACCCTGTAGACCATTTGAGTACAGTGCTCCTGTTCAACAGACATATGGACAGCCATATAACATTCTCATGAGTTCACTATAAACAAATGGCTATTTATAATTTTTAAAAAAACATATTTTTTTAAAACATATAGCAACATCATACCAGACTTAAAATACAAGACTCTGGTCTTCATTTCCGACAGCTTCAACATTTACTATAGAATAGTTCAAATCTCCTTGTAAATTAGAAAAGACTTATCTACATGACATTAATAAGACCCATTAGGACATACGAGTTGAGGTTTAGGGTCCCACTAAACTTTCAGATTCTTCTAGTATCCAATCCTAACAATCCAAAATTCTTTGTAAAATCTTCAGTGCTCCTTATCATGTTACAAAATAAACGTATCCATAAAGATCTTAATGTTCCAAGATCTGGCTGAAAGATTTGGTTGAAAGATCTGGCTAGAAATATGAAACAATCTCTCGAAAACAATCCGCATAACATAGAAAAAATCATTTCCATTATAAAAGAAGTGAACCTGTACGACAAAATTTAGTTACCACGTTATGATTATTGTATTTTTAGTTTACTTATAATTGGCACATTTTTTGTTATTATAGCACCAGTATTGTATCTAATATTGTAAGCTAATATTATACAGCTTAGACATTCATTGTATTAGATATGAAGAAGAATGAGGGGGAGAAAAAAAAAAAAAAAAAAAAAAAAAAAAAAAAAAAAAAAAAAAAAAAAAAAAAAAAAAAAAAAAAAAAAAAAAAAAAAAAAAAAAAAAAAAAAAAAAAAAAAAAAAAAAAAAAAAAAAAAAAAAAAAAAAAATTATATATGGGTACATATTATGTGTGCATATGTATATATGTGTGTGTGTGTGTGTGTATGTGTATGTGTACATATATATATTAAAAAAAAAAAAAAAAAAAAAAAAAAAAAAAAAAAAAAAAAAAAAAAAAAAAAAAAAAAAAAAAAAAAAAAAAAAAAAAAAAAAAAAAAAAAAAAAAAAAAAAAAAAAAAAAAAAAATGTATGTATATATACAAATAAAGGAATAGAAGGGAAAATGTATAGTCACATACAAAATAATTATAGGATAACCTAAGAGCAAGGGCGTAATAACCTCAGCAGTTGATCGCCCCATAATCTGATCCTATCCTATCTTAATGTTCCATATGTTGCTGATTTCCCAAACCTGATACCTGTCCATTTATTGCAAATTACATACCCATTTGAAACCACTAGTCTCCCAAGGCGTAAAGAAGATGGCCAAGAAACCTTCTACGTAGAATTTTGTTTTTAATTTGTGCTACTACTAGTTAGTAGTTCATTAAATGTCATTGTAATCATCTTCCTCAAGTTTACTTGTTGTATACAATTTATAAAGTTGTAAATATATATAAATAGTAAAAAAAAAAATATGGATCCTTTAAACATTAATTTGTTTTCCCTGAAAATAGATTTTTTCGGCGACTTTCAGTAACCATTAGAATGTTACATTGGCATAGTACAACTACAATTTTTATCATCTCAAAAAACATTTCAGCGAATTATATAATTATAACAAATAATAACCAATTAACGGTCTAAGCCATACTTGTTTATATATCATAATAGAAAATGAGTATTTAAGACAGAATTTTAAAAAGCAAACTTGAATAAACGCCTTGAAATTCTTAATTGAGCAAAGCTGCAAATATAGAAAGAAATATAAATATTATTACCTGTTTAGTTTCCTTCGAAGCGAAAAATACAGAAGACAGATAAAGCACTAACCTGTAAAATAAATAAAATATCAGTATTTATTTATTTACAGTATTCAAAAATTTATAACATTATTTACAGAAAATTATTAATCACAAATAAACATTATTAATTAAATAACATAATATTCATAAATGAATATTTTTGAGAATAAGATTTTCGACTACATGCACGAACAGTTCAAAAGTTGGGTTTGCATTATATCCATTTAACCCACTTAGGGCCAAGGCTAGAATTAGATAAAAGTTTTGATTTTTCTCCTGAGAAATACTTTTAAGGATTTTTTTTTTAATTCTTTTATTAATAGAAACTTGCAACTGTATTACAAAACACATCTAGTAAATATGCGGTATATATGCGATATAATGGCATGAATAAAACTTGTAGAGGAACTACCTATTGGTAGTGCTCTAATGAATATTTACAAAAGAAGATCACGAGGCCATCTTCTTTTCAGACGCCTCGGAGAATTGACAGGAATGGAATGGGAAGCAAGTTGTGCAACAAGTGGATTTAGATGAGCAGTGAGTTTATCATGAAAGGAGAGGTATCTAGTTCTTTTAAGGATTTAAAAAATTGTGTAGAGTCATAATGGAAAAAAAAAAAGTTCCACTCACCCAACATTGGCCTGTGGAACATATATATTTTTTTCTGAGATTGGCAATGTGATATATTTATAAATACTACAACAATACTGTTTTATAAAAACGTTTATTGCAATTCTTTGAATTAAAAAATACTTCGAATAAGTAAAATCTTACTATTTTCACGCTATCGTCACACAATTTTAATTTTTTCAGTTTAGTTAGGCCATTAGCACATATTACATACATACAATAATTTCACCATTTCATGTACTGTGTTGCATTGACATAAACAACACAGGCAATAGCCATTATTTAGGTAAAAAGAGCAATATGAGACAACCCCTATCTCCCTACTTCCCTACCACCCTATCTCTCTCTACTAACTAATTGCCTACAGTATACACAATAATACCCTTACCCTGATTGGCTTAATCTGTTAATATGCTTCGTTTGTACAAATACAGAGCTTGGTTTACATATTGCACATACTACATCTATTACATATCACACATAATTAGTGATGTAAAATTCTCGGAGATTTAAAATCGAGGAAATATTGTCGAAAAAATTCCCAAAATTCATAAATTCGCAGAAATTTAAGATTAATTAGCTAGATAGCTCAACAAACTGTGAATCAATAGGTAAAAACAGTAATTATATGGTTAGATAAAACTCAAAAACTGAAATATTTTTTAAAATATAATTATAATTAAACAAAAGACCTAAGAATTTATAATTTTAAAAGGGAAATCGCTCAAATTAATAGGTCAATGTTGTAATTGTGCGATAAAATAAAACACAAACACTCTCATGTCTTTAAATTTTTTTATTATAGATTGAATAAAAACATCAGAAAAATAAACAGAATGTAAAAAATTTCCTAGGTCCCCTAGTCCCTGTCACTCCCAATAGGTATAAGTTTTTGCATCTGCACCTAACCTCCTTGTTAGAAATAAAAACTTTTTTTTGTTAACAACGTTTTAAAGATCGAATAATTGAGTAAATATCATATTAAGCTTTAATTCCCCTCTTGTTTATTAAAACTTTAATGTACTAAATAGTGTGGAAGAATTGAAAATTATTGGTTTAACAATTACAAATAGTAAAGTTAAAAAATAAAATAAAACAAAGAATTTATAAAAATGGGAATTTTTTTAATATTTTAGAACTAGGAAGGGGAAATTGCTTATTAAAACATGATTGGTTTTTAAATGCTTGCGTTTTTAATAATGGTTTAGGAATCTAAATCCATTTAATTTATTTCTATAAACTCACAGGATATTGTTTATACCGAAAATTAATGCATGGAATGATAGTTCTTGGATTTAAATGTATGAATATACTTAGTTAACCTATTTTTAAGGTTCTTAAAACTTAAACAGTTAGTAAAAAAATCTTTTGTTTATATTAATCATTATATGATGGAATTCTCTGTTGTTAGCGTTAATTATATAACATGTAAAAATGTTCTTCTGTTAGTACTTAATGTTTATTTATTATTATGTATATATTTACTTTAATTTAAAAAAAATACAAATACTGTTAGAAAGTGTTAAAGCATTCAAAATACAAAAAGTTTCATGAATTCTCAATTTCTGGGAATATTCCCGGCAATATTCCCATTTTATAAGTTCCCTCCCACTGGGAATATTTGCCGCCCACATCACTACACATAATGCATGTATAGATAACATAAAATAATCATAAATATGTTATGGACACTAATATAAAATGATTATTTTGTAATCAGGGTACCACTTAAATTTCAGGATGATATTGAGAGCATCAACCATTTGGCCAGTTGGAACAGGAAAAATTTACTCATAGCTAAAATTTAATTAAAATATGATCATAGATATTTGACAACCAATCGCTCAAGCTTTTCGTTCCACCTGGAACGAGCGATTATTTTCGTTCCAAACCGGTTCAAAGCTGGAACCAGTTCCAAGTTCCGTTCCACCCAGAACGACCCATCACTAATTTCGATTACGGGAAATTGGTTATCGGGGGACTGTCTGGAGAGCTTAAGAACACCCTGAAAATCAAATTCTTTCATAAAATTATCTACGAGTTTGTTTCTAGTATTTGTGGTCTCCAGTATCATTCCGGGATTGTGACATCCGACTACATACATTCTCGGTACTTTTCTATACCAATAATTAAAAACTGCAAAACTTTCCTGATTCTTGATCTAGTTATTCAACGTACCTTCACCAATCATCTGAATATAAGACCCCATTCTTGAAACCTGCGTACACCTCTACATAAAAACACTTTAAAATTCGTTTTAGTCCAGTCAATGGGTGCTAAAATAAGAGGTGTTGGGTGCATGGAATGTGCGATCATTTTTGACTTCATAGCTTCGTTAGGAATAGTTAAAAGGTAAACATACTAAAAGTCCCCACCAATGGGGGTGAGCTAACGGTGGAGGGGGAGGGGAGAAGTTCAATTTTTTTGTTTTTTCGATAATATCTCAAAACGGTTGATTTTAGAAAAATATGTTTTTAATAAACATAAAAGCTAATTAAATTTCCTATAAAATTGATAGTATATAAATTTGTCGTAATTCTAACCGTTTACGAGATATTCGATATTAAAAATTGGTGATTTTAGGAAAAAAAAACAAATGTCACCTCACTTTTTGTCAAACTTTTGTTTCTAGTACCTTCCACAATCCTTTATCAGAAAAAATGTCAGGATTAAATTTGTAGAGTATTAAATTTACTTTAATTTCATATATACATTTCTGGTATTTGAAGCAAGAGTTCAACAAAAAGTGAGGTAAACATTTTGTTTATTTCTAAAATTATTAATTTTTAATAACGTATATCTCGAAAAGCGGTGGAATTTCTACGAATACGTATATAATTAATTTTATAGGAAATTTAAGGAGCTTTAATTTTGATCCTCAGCATATTTTTCTGGAGTCCACCGTTTTCGAGATATAAACGAAAAACGAAATTGGGACCTTCTCCCCTCCCCCCACCTTTAGCTCACCCCCCACGGGCGGGGACTTTTAGTATGTTTACCTTCTAACTACTCCTAACGAAGCTGTGAAGTCAAAAATTGTCGCATATTACATGTACTCTACACCCTTCATTCCAGCACTCTTTATCTGGGGTCGCACTTCTCTGGGAGAACACGTTTGTTAGTACTTATTCCGAAACTAATTTTTGGAAGGGTGGGGGGATGGGAGAAGGTCCCAATTTGGTTTTTCGTATATATCTCGAAAACGGTGGACGCTAGCAAAATATGCTGCAGATCAAAATTAAAGCCACTTCCCCACCTTCTTGATAATCAATCTTTAAATATGTAAAACAATACATGAATATATGTTTACATATTTCTTATATATAATTTACTGATGTAAGATGGTCTCAATGTAAGATGTATGTATCTTCAAAATAGTGCTATTTAATTATACATTGTAGTTATACTTAGGGGACTATATCTTCTTGACGAAATTGTATAATTATATTTTAACCACCCAATTAGTTTATTTCGATAGTAGTGTAGCTTTCCTGTTGATTAAAAAAGAAAAAAGTAAATCGAATCTTCAAAATATTTTCACCAGCTATCCAAAGCCTAACTCTCTGACAGATTCTTCTCTGTCTGACAGGTGCTTAAAAATCTCATCAATCATGTCTATTTTGGCAGATATTCCCCAAGGCTCTATCATGGGCCCTTGTGGCACATGATATTTACGTATGTACTTTAACATACCGACATACAAGAAGCTAAGCTTTTAATTAAGACAATTAAATTAAATACAGCGCAAACTCGAACATGAAATTAACGTTTACACTTATTATTTTTAACCTATACGGAATTACGTTCCATTCTTAAACGTTATATCTCATTACTAATATATCATTATTAAATTATTACAATATTAAAGCTATTTTACAACTTTATAGAAATATTTAAAAACTGAATATTTCACATTCTAAAAATAACTTAGAAGTGAGTGGAACATATAAAAAGAGTAAACCACGACAGTCTAAAAATTCCAGCGTCGTATTCCATACCAGGATGTGCGGCTCTTGTGGCTTTAGCTATCTCCTGGACAGATCTGACACAGACAGATGTCCAACCTTTTCTACCGTCAGCTGGGGGAGGATTAAAACCGAACAAGAGGAAACCATGGCGTCAAGTAAGTAATTCGTTGGTCTTGCAGTGGGAAATCTTTTAGTTTGTTTTTATATTTATTAAAAAAAATAATAAATATATATAAATTGTGAAAAAATATTATAATTATTAGGAGTGTTAATTTATGATGCATTTATAAAATTATTATTAAAAAATGAAACGTTTAATAAACTGTTGATGGGAAGTAAAGTTTTCAAATTCATATTTCTCAAGCTTAAAAACTCTTCTTTGTCAAAATTAAATGCGTATTTTTAAGTTAAAAGGGTCTATGTCGTTTTTAACCAAGTAAACATATTTTATATTTTAACTAGGTTAGCCAATAACATTTTTTTAAAAATATTTTCAAGAACCGAACCATATTTTTCTGCTCTTAGGCAAGATTATTTTCATAATGCTGGATATTAAATTTATGTGCTCAATTATTTTATTATAAGACAAAATGTGCGATAGATAAAATATTCCTTTATCCAAAGTACTCGTCAGCTTTTAGTTTTCTCTATTTTTTTTCTTGCTCTGGCATCGGGTGCAGTGTCCTAGTGAGTTCGATATATGATTGAAGAGACTGATCAACTGTTTAATGATTTTCATCTTCGGGGTCTCAAAAAGATCAATACGTTTCGTGTTGGTATTATGAGCCTGGATATATTTCCTCATTTTTAATTGAAATACTTCTTTGGTATTTTACTTTTTTAATCACATAAATTTTTTTTAAAAATGATCATTTTTATCTAATTACTTTGTGTTCTTCTATCAAACTCCTGAATACGAATTCATATTCATACAAATCCAATCTTTATGGCTAAGTTAATTGTGTGTCAAAGTAAGGAACATTAAGGATTTTTTGAAGAATTTCGAGCTTTAAGGATTGTATACAAGATAAAATGGGTGATTTAGTGGAGCTCTAAATCTCAACTTAATATGTCTAAATAGGTTTCATTACTTTTTTTGAGATTATTCGGAAGCTTTGAATGTTTCTTTAGTAAATGTTAAAGAAGTCAACGGGCCGGTTCTTGTTTTATTCTTGTTGTATTTAGATTCAAAGTAAGACGTTTGTCCAGATGAAGTCCTTGGTAGGAAATCTGTTTATCAGTGATTAATTGAATATCATTATAATTCTGCTATTTCGACACCATTCTTGAAGGCTTGCGGAATAAGATTGATGTGTTTGGGAAGCAATGAAGGGATCTTTAGTTAATGTAACGAAGAAGTCTCCTCAGCGTACATGGTAAGGATGTTACTAGGATGCGTCGGGATACTCAGTGTAGAGAATGAAACTTAAGATACTTATTCGAGAAACACCGGCAGATTGGATAAAGAGGGAAAAAAAGAAAACATTATGATTTACTTCAAAGGTTCTGTCACATCTGAGGACATCACATCTGGGTTCTGTCTATATGAGGACAATCTTTCATATAGTAAGCTTTTCTCTTCGAATCGCCCTTAAAAATATAGTATTTAGTGTACCTATGAACCATATTCTGAATTATCTTCTCCAATACTCATACACTTTTCAACCAGCCTTCTAGTCTCTAAGTCTCCAGATCTTGGTGTAACGGAGAGGGAAATGTCGAGCAATATTGGTAAATCAGTAAGCCTATTGTCATACCAATATCAAGCAATACAATAAGACCTATTATGTTGCGAAGAGTGAAAGGCCCACAACTAAGCGTCAAAGCTTTGCGTTTTCCTCAATTTGTAGCAAGTCCATCAGTGTATATTAGCTTATGCGCTTGTGCTGAAATAATGCACTGAATCAATGCCTCATATTTCATAATGCTTGAATCTAAAAAATATCTAAATATTTGTAAATCCAAATTTTTTTTAGTTGTTTCTAGAAATTACTATACAAATATAGTTCAATAAAGATTTATTAAAGGTATCTTGTGGAAAGAATAGTTTAGGGATCATAAACTTGGTTTTCTGGAATAAAAATATGTCTTCTAGCAAAAAGAATAATGGTTCGAGGTACGCATGATAGTACAGAGGGATTAATACTAGAAATGAGTCGGTTTTCGATTCCACCAATTCTTGAGATTACAACGTCCTGAAATTGATTCCTAGGAACCGATATATATGATATTTTGATAGTTTGATAGTTGATATATTAATGGTATATTAATAGTTTTTGTGATTCTTATTATATAACTATTATACATTGTTTCTGCCTCATAAAACTATTTTTTTCAAATTTTATATCTATTTTTCATCTTTAATTTTAAATAGAGCCCTCAAACACTATTATAATATTGCCAAGAGAAATATAAGTGCATCATCCAAAAAACTTTGTCCGGTGAAAGATGATGTTGACATAAGTGATTCCTTGTGTAATAAATGAAATCCCTGAACTTTTGTAACGTGTTATCCAATAAAATATAAACTTATAGAATGGATTATTTTATATATTTTATTACTTATATAATATACTTTTATATACTAAATGATATTTGCTGTTTACTAATCCTTTCCTGGAATAATTATTATTACTTTTTTCAATAGATTTTGTACGATTTTTAAAATCTTATACGGATTATTTTTTGTAATAGAAATTAATGAATTATTTGTTACTTCTATTGAAATTATTGTTATTTGGAATTTCTTATTTAGTCTTTGCATAATATCTTATTATTTGTTCATTAAGTGTATATAAACTTGAATTTAATGGCTGTGAGGCTAAATACAACTGAAAAAACTGGAAATTCAGTAAATCGATGAAAAGACCATACAAAGTAACACAATAAACAAAAAGCATAACTCTAGCTTTTCTGTCCATTTAAATTAAAAAAAGCCATACTTGCAACAAGCACATGTGAATAAAACTATTATATCAAGCAAATACTATTATAGGTAAAATAAAATATCTACGATTCATTGAAATAATAGGATCGTTCGAAACCAATCCAGATTTTCATACAATTTATGACAGCTTATCGTACGACAGACAAATATTCAAAATAATTAAGACTCTGTTTTTTAAAGGTGAAATCAGCCAGTAAAAAATACGCTTTGTACAACAATAGACATAACTTTAATAAACTTATCAATAGTTTTTTTTCTGAACATCTGACCAAGGATCGAGAAGGCGGAGGGACATCGTCGGAACAATCAATTGAACAGAAAGTTTTAGTATTACAATCCGCCATAAACTATACACTTTATATTTTTCATATTAAATTTTTAATGTTCGTTTTATTTTATTACTATATATATAAAAAAAAATGTTTATATGTTAATTATAAATTTTAGTTCTGAAATATTTAAATAATTTGTACCGGATCGTTTTCAATTCCTGTCGTTTTTTAGGTAATTAAAAATTTAATGAATCGACAGCAATACAATAACTTTATTCATTAAAATAATTTTCATAAAAACTAAGACCACAAATGCCCTTTTTAAAAAATGATTGATCTTTGCTGGTAAAAAAATTATTTAATTCCAATTCAATGCTGGTTATCAAAACGTTTCTGCCGGAGACGATTGTTTAAAGATCTGAAAAGGTGATAATCAGTGGGTGAAAGAACGGGAGAATATGGTGGATGGGGCAATGTTTTCCATCAAATTTCCATAAATTTATCCCTTTTCAGCTTTGCAGTATATCCAGTATATCTTATTACTTGTGTGGGACCAATTTATCCAGTTGTTTTACTTTTCCCATTTAATGTAGGCATCTCCAGGTTGTTGCTTGTTAAATATTTTAATACTTATTAAATATTTCCGCACATATTTGACGTGGATCCATAATGAATAAATTCTCAATTTCCTGTTGGTTGGCCATCCTTCGGAAGTTTGAAAATTCAAAATTCAGCTTTACCCAAAGAGAAACTTTTCACCAAACACTGACAAGGGGAGGACACACTCAGTCTCTCATGGATCTTGTTGGCAATTTTTTTGGAGGTTCCTGGTCAAAAAATATTAGACACGTATTTTGCCGTTCCGAACAATGGGCCCTAGAAGCCGAGAAAAAAAATAAAATAGCATTAAAATAATTTATTTTATATCTCGAGACATGATTCTTGCACCAAGGTATTTATTTTGGATTGCGAATTTAAGGAAAAATACAGCCGCTTCATAGATTTTGGTTTAGGTTAATTAATTTCTAAAAAAACGATTAGATTTTCAAGCAAACTACCTCTATAGATTTTTTCACACAAAAATTAACATCAGATTCTAATTCAGCACTCTCAAAAACATTGAAAAACGTTTATTCAATAAAAACAAAAAATATCATTTTTTTTACCCTTTTCTAGGGGATGAATTTTTAAAACCGATTATTGGTTTCTTTCCTTTAAATGGCCATTACTTTGTTACACTCCAAGCAAATTCAACTTTATTGATATTGCTGGAAAGAAGAGAGTCTCAGCTTTCATTTGGTGTATATAAATGCATAATTCGATGAACAAAAGACATAGAAAAACCTTTTGGAAAAGTTGGAAAATCCGAAATACATTTTTATTTTTAACTTGAGTTTGAAACCAGATAGAAAGATAAAACCAAAGACATTTCGAGCGTATTAGCACCCTATATTTTGGGTAAAAATATGATATCGATACGTTTAATCGTCTAACCGTAATTCAAGTTTTTGTCAATTTAAAAAAACAAATGCATACACTTACTTGGTCAGGCTAATTTTGAAGCTTACAAATTTTTATTTTTCTATTTAGATAAAATTTCGTATTTAAGGATTCTTTTGAATGCTGAATTCGAATCCGATGTCGGTTCTTGTGAAAAAAAATATATTTAACGCACTTCACTGGAACAATTTTAGCTTTTACACCGTAAATGGTGATAAATACTTTTTTTTAGCCCAAGAATTCCATTTCAGTACCCTAAAAAACTTAAGAAACGTGTGTCTATATATATATATATATATAAATATCAAGTATTTATCATCAAATCAAAAGGTAATCCCTATTTCAAAGACTGAGCAATATTGTTTACATTAGAAAATGTCGAATTGAAAATGGAATTATAAAAAAGACGGTAAGGACGAAATAAATCTTAATTAATGAAAAAATAACTTTTGAAACAGTCAGGTAAATATGAATATTCTTACTTAATATACGGCTGTATGAAACTTACCAATTTAAATAAACGTTCCTTTCAAAAGGTTATACATATATACGTATATATATAGTGAAGATAATAGTGGGCGGTGATGATATGATAACTTCCATCTTGCACTGCCTGATCCCACAATAACTGTAAATCAAGCAAGGTGCTCCTTACAAGAACAATCCCTGTCAGGAGCAGGAGTCCGGGACATGTGTCATCCTGTTCTGGATAAGCCACGCGATGCCGATTTGTTCCATGTGATAAGCTTATCAAGTGCTTATCATAGATAATTAGGGAGATGTCATTGAACAATGTAGGAGCTGTGCAGTGGGGCTTAACAAACATTACTTCAATAAAAGCATTTGAACTACATGTACAAAAAATCTAAGAAGTCTACAAAACTTTTAATCATATATTTATATATATTGTATAGATCTCACTCTCTCTCCCTTTCTTTCTCTCTCTGTCTATCTATCTGTCTATCTATCTATATATATATATATATATATATATATATATATATATATATATATACAGGGTGTCCCGAATTTAAATGTCAAAACTTCAGGAACTTATAGGGGACCAAAAAACTAAGACAAAAAGTTCTTTAGAGATTTGCTCGTTTTTGCTTAGTTTTAGAAAAAATCGCAAAAAATGAAACAAAACAAAAATGTTACAGGTAGCGATTATCACCTTTCAAAGTTCGTCAGGCTAGGCAGTAAGATATGTAAACACTTAATGTTATCCTTTACGTTCTTTTATTTGTTTACATTCTGGCTTCCTTCTAGGATTATAATTCCTGAATCAGTCTTCAGTCAGTTACTCGGATATTTTTGTGTAAATAGCATCAACCACAATGCCGCATACATATTCTAATGTTGAATACGCTGATATGATTTTTGTGTATGGTTTCTGTAATGGTAATGCTTTAGAAGCGGTGCGGGAGTATGCGCGCCGATTTCCAAATAGAAAAGTGCTAAGTCGACGTGTCTTTTCGTTAACTTTTAATAGACTACAAGAGACTTCGATAACAATCCTGAGACTAGCATCCGAAGAGCATCTGCTGCATTAGCAATATCGCTGCAGGCAATATGGCGAACTTTGGAAGGTGATAATCGCTACCCATACCATCTTCAAACAGTCCAGAATTTATTACCGCAAGATTATGTCAAGAGATTGAATTTTAGTAACTGGTTTCTTGACAAAATTCGCGATGATAATTTATTTCCATTAAAAATTATATGGACCGATGATGCTACCTTTACAAGAGGAGAAATTCTTAATTAAAGAAATTATCATGTATGGGCTCTTGAAAACCCCAGAGCTATTAGAGAAAATAGGTTTTAGCATGAATTTGCTATTAACGTTTGCCTTGGAATTTGAAACGGATTACTGGAGGGACCATATTTTTTACCTGGAAGATTGAATGGTATTACATATACACATTTTTGGAGAATGACTTTTCTAATTATTTAGATGACATTCCCTTACAGCAGCGGATTGAAATGTGGTTCCAACTCGATGGATGTCCAGCTCGTTATAGCACAGTTGCTCGAGCTTGGCAGGATATAAATTATCCACAACGATGGATTGGACGCCACTCAGACCACCTGATATGACACCCATGGATTTCTTCGTATGGGGAACCTTGAAAAAGAAAGTTTATTCGATGTCAATCAACTCAAGAGAAACCGAATCATAGATGCAGTGCATTAAATATCATCAGAACAATGTTTAGCTGCAATTTATCAGTGAGTGCTAGATGTAATGCTTGCATTGGTGCAAGAGGACAAAATTTTGAGCAATATTCACATTAAAAAGAACATAACATAAATATAAATGTAAATAAATGAGTATAAAAATGAAAACTTGTTTTGTTTCTTTTTTTGCTATTTTCTCTAAAACTAAGCAAAAAAAACTTTTTGTCTTAGTTTTTCGGTCCCCTTTAAGTTCCTAAAGTTTTGCCATTTAAATTCGGGACACCCTGTATATATATATTTAGAGAGAGAGAGAGAGGGAGTGAGTAAGGGGAGGGGAGAAATTTTTTTTTTACACTGAATGTTTTTGCTGGGGGTCATCACTTTTAAATGACCCATCTTACTGTTTCATAAGATTCATCTTCGCTATACACAGGCGATAAAACGTTACGTGACGTTACTCTGAAATTGGGTGTCTTTTTCCTGATTTTCTACGCTATTACTCGGTACTTTCATACCCCAATCACTAAAAATTCAAAAACCTTCCCATATTCTTGACCTAATAACTCTGCGTTCTTTTATTTACCTTCTGAATACAAGGTCCCGAACTTTAAACCGGTATACCCCCTACCACAGAACTTTTCCTAAAAAAGCTTCTTCTCTAACTTATTTAAAACATTTATTTTTTTTTCTACCTAGAAAAGCAATCTTATGAAAATATTTTATTAATTATGTATATATATATTTAGATGTATTTTTCATGTATGATTGTTTTGTTTTTTCTGTCAATACTTTGTACCGTAATATGTGATGTAGTAGTATATAAATAATGTGGTCAGACATTTCTACAAGTAATTTCTTTATTCTTATATATCTTTTAGACAGTATATACAAGAATAAAGTTTATTTTTTAATAAATTTCAATACAACAGGAAAAGTTGCTTCCATCAACGCGTAAATGAGTCAGGTGTATTTTCCTTGTTATCTTTATATATTTTATATATATTCTCGCCTTTATTTATAGTAAGCCGATTTTCTCTTTTGCTTTCATACTAAGGATTATATATAGCCTATTCCATCAAAAATGTAGCAAAATGCCGCAAACCTCACCTTTCTATTCCAATCCGTAGCAGATATGCGATGAATCAAAGACTTTTTTGAGGAAACCACGTCTTTTTTTCTTCATAAAAGCTGTAATATCTCCATTTTGTTTTCAAATTTTGACGACATTTTCGGATTTAGCATTAAATTGTCTATAATAGCTAAGTACCTGTAACCTTGAATTTTACAAACTTGGTATCTAAACAACAGCTTGATCTTGATCCAATGATGTGGAGGAGCACCATGGTGTTGGAAAATCATATTTAGGCGAACTTCAGATGAAATATCGTGATGAAGTTGTGGAAGGATATTTTGTAACAAATCTTAGTAATTTCATTATTCAATCTGTTCGGCAAACTATGATTTTTAAACACTATACGATGGCAATACAAAGATGAATAAACTAACGATACTCCACATGGAACGGCAGAAATGTCTTCCACAGTAAAAACAGACTTATCTGCCCATAAAATTCACCTCAAAAATTAGTATTGTTCAACACAATCTGCATTCAGAAGCTAATAGCAAAATTGAGGCCTATGTTCATTATCATTGGATTTTATACATTACATTGAAAATCTAATAAAATAAATCCTAAATAATAATAATAATTATAATAAATAGATAAATTTAATAACATAAGATCCTCTGATCTTGGGTCGCTTTATTGACAGTTTTCCTTTATTTTCTATTAAATAATCATTTTTTTTCTTTGATTTTTATTACAAATAAGAGTTTATTATGTTTAAAATGCACATTTTCATTACGGGATTATCATGATGCTTTATTTACACAAGTAACTGATTTGTATACTAATCAAAATTACCATGTTTTTTTTTTCGGTTTTAGTAGTAAATTTCTCCATGAACTCGAAACACAATCATTACTTTTAACAAATTATTCAAAAGCTGATTGAATTTGCAAGTTTTTGTAAGAAATGACGTTTTGTGGATTGTTTTTTTGAACAATTTTTTGACATTCGTCCTATATTACTTCAACGACGTCCCCAAATAAGGTGAAGATCAAGCTGGTCTTTAGATACCAAGTTTTTTAAATTCAAGGTTAAAGGTGCTCAGCTATTATAGAAAATTTAATGCTAAATCCGAAAATGTGGTCAACATTTGAAAAATATTTAAACAAAACGGAGATATTACAGCTTTTATGGAAAAAAACGTGGTTTCCTCAAAAAAGTCTTTGATTTATCGCATATCTGCTACGGATTGGAATAGAAAGGTGAGGTCTGCAACATTTTGCTACATTTTTGATCTAGTTTAACCCATTTTTTTTTTTTTTTTTTTTTTACACTAAGAGGTAGTCACTCTGTATATGTAGTTTGGTATATAGTTTACGTCAACCTTATTTAGAATAGATGAACGTGAGACATTAAGGATTAGACACATCAATGTTTTTCCTTGTTAATAACAAACGATGGAATTTTAGATTATTTTTTTTCAAATTTCCCACAGTCCATGTTTATCATTCGTTATTTACAAGTATGCCAAGACTAGTGGAAGCAGTCATTCGAGCAAGAGGGGTCTGTTTTTAAAGAAGAATTCTTTTCAAATTCAAAGGCAACACATACAACTTAGGGAAAGCAGAAACTTTAATTAATGATTTAAAGAATAAAGGTATTGCCTCTAAGATATAAATTTGAGTGGGAGCAGGGGTGGAGCAGTGGTTAGTTCAATGTCGTTACTTTAATTTATTTCACAACATAAACAGGAACACAATTAATTCAAATGTTAACAATTTAAAATTAGTTTATTATGAATTAAACAGTAGGCAGTAGGTATAGTACTTAGATATTATTATGAGGTTAACAATTTATTCCTAGTATGATCTTCAGTGGATTGTATGAACGATAATAATAGAAAAATGTTTCAACTTAATCTATTCCTTTTTGCTCGTTCTGATCTAGAAAATAATCCCTGTGGTGGCACTGAAGTGGAAACAGTAGCAACATATCTCCTAGACAACTTTCATAAAATATTGAAATTAAATACTTTTCCTTATTTAAACAAATTTTATAAGGTTTTGTTGCTATTTTGTTAAATATGTGTAGTTGTATGTGGAATTTTTATAATGTAGAGAAAACGATTATAAGGTATATATAGTAAAAAAAAAAAAAAAATCGATATAAAAATATCGGATTATCGGAAGTTAAATATTAATATATCTATATATCTTGTGTACACATTCCTTGTGATAATAGCATAAACGGCACCATAACCTAGGAAAACACCAAAACACCCTTTTCAAAGGGTATTGTTAATATACTGGCGTCCTTGATGTTGGTTTTAAGAGCACGTAACCAATTACCTTGCGTCTTAAACCGGTATTAACCTAATTCTATCTTCTATAGCCTTTAATTCAATTGAGCCCTTCTTTACAATAGTTTCCAGTTCAATATGATAGATTATGTATATATTATATTATATAATTTATTATGTATAAGTTGACTAAAATATATTTCGGTTCCTGATATCGATATAATTAAATCGATACTCTCGATAACCCAAATTGTACCCAAATTAGAAAAAAAAATTAAATAAATAAAAAGTGCTGAGTTTTATTACGTCCATCATAAAATGAATTTCTATCCGTTGGTGTCATGAAAATCTTCAAGTGTTAGGAAATCTAATCGATAGTCGTCCACGACTTCTAAATTAATTTTCTTACCACCTCATTCAAACTCGGGGCCGAAAGCAAGTTCATTTCCTTACGTGCTAATTTATACACCTCTAAGATTTTATTTTAGGCTGGCTTTTTTTTAATTTTTAATTTTAATTTTTTTTTTATTCACTAGAAATTCATTGTTTTAAAATAATATACATCAAGTAAATTTCCTGTTATATAAATTTCATGACATGACTAAAAATTCGTAGAGAAAATATTGGTAGCACTAAAATAAAAATTCTTCAAAGGACATCCCGAGACACATCTTCTTTTCAGATAACTCAGAGGATTATCAGGAATAGAATGGGGAGTAATGAAACAAGTTGATTTGTGTGAGTATACAGTTTATTTCGAAAGGAGAGATATTTGGTTCGCGCCAATTCTGCAAAATATGCTACATTGGGGACCACAAGGTCTCAAAGTAAAGACCATTTAAGATTTCACAAAGGATTTTGGACCTAAATTTTTAACTGTATAATTTAACTATTCATTGAATAAATATAACACTGTTCCACTTGACATAAGGACAATATGTAATATTAATGGCATTCATTAAATTAATACAATATGTACAATAAAAATAAGTCCTAAATAAATTAAGAATTCCACACTTGTCGAAGTGTGTATGCCGACAGCAACAATACATAAATTAAATCAAATTATTGAATTAATGTTTACACTTGTTAAAACTTGTTTTGCGTTGATTTGTAAAATATAATTAGGTTCAGTTGGTTGTCCAGAGTTAACTCTTAGGAAGTTAGGGTGTGAGAATGAAATTTGAATTTTCCTCAGTTAGAAACCTTATTCTTATAATTTTTTTAGATATGTCGTAAACTTGAGTTTTCTACTAACATTTAATTTCTATATATCTCATTTGTATACCAATTACTCTACAAAAAATAAATACAATATTTTTCAATGAAAACTATTTTTATTTTGTATGTAAAGTTTTTTATTTTTTGAGGAAAACGTAAAAAAAAAAGAAAAAAAAAAAGGATTTAATCAACATTATTTTTACTCTATATCCCTTATAGCGGGAAACATAAGCATTTTGTAGAGCACAGTAGGGGAAGGTAGGTACCTAAAACACAGTTGTACCAGTGGACTTTTTTTAATTAAGAGAGAGTGAGAGGAGGGAAATTTAAATCGTTAGATTGGTAGTGCTGCAAGCATCTCCTTGCAGATGCATGTGTGTTTTCAAAATTGACAGATCAACAGTTTAGTAGAAATTATTATTTTTAAGTTTTTTTCTTCCAAATCCTGACCAATCCAACTAGTGATTTTTATTTTTTTAAGACCTACACTTAGAAATTTTGTAGGCAGTAATATTTTTTTAGGTTGTCCGATAAATATATCATAGCTTCATATGTTTTCTTATCAGTTATCAATTACGGGTTTTGTGAAACAGAATTTTCCGCATAACATGGCGTTCAGTTGTACCTGTGGACACCATTGCCAGCTGAACCTGTGGACAGATGGTTAAAGTGTCTAAAGGTAGAACAGATTTTTCTTTTTGTTTATTAATTCATTATTTCAATTATAAATATTGCGGAAAAGTTTGTAGGCATTCCGCGTGATATAAAATGCCTAAATTTGGATAGCTACTATTCGTATAACCTTTTTTTTAAGAGGAGAAAACTCGCCACTCACTATTTATAACAAACTATTCAACTAGTGAAGATATTGATTCACAAATGTGATCTTGGCTGATCCATCAAGCTAAGATTGTAATTTTTAGGATGAATTGATGAATGATTATGAACAAGGTAAAGAAATTGAAGATGAAGAAATATATGTTGGTAGCTATGTTTTGTGTTGTAAAGCATTTTATAGCTTTGGTCAAAGAAAAAGTAGACCCGTTCACGTTCAATATTTGCTACTTGAAGAAAATTTCATGAAATGATAGAACCCCAAAATTTATTCTTCCGGACATCGCTACTGATTATGAAATTGAAATAATAGATATCAAAAGAAAATTACCACCGCCATCTGGCACTGGGAGATTATGTAAACAATTACATTTGCCTACATCTTTCCTGGATACAATCTCTAATGATTCGATTTTTTCCATAAAAAAAAGTCTGTGACACTTGTTAATAATAGTAAACGCTAAATTTATTGTTGTCACCTTTCTAGTCGGCCTTCTAGTTTAATTATCAAGTTGACTTTTCTTGTTTAAATATTCTATTTTGTTTAGTACATTTTATAAATTATTATTCCTGATGTGTTTTTCTAAATATCTTTTCAATTATCCCTATAAACATATGAAGAAATGAATGTCCATTGGTACAACCACTAGTGTCCACAGGTACAAAGGGGGAAGGTACCTATTGACACTAATCAGTAAGTTACAAAACTTTATTTTCTGTAAAAATAAAATTACTTATCAAAATAAAGACACCAGGGTTCGATAGCTCCTTAAATTTCTTATCTAATGGTACAATTACCACTCAGATAAATAAAGCACCTACAATTCCCCTACAATTAAAAAACTATACAATTTCAGTAATAAACTATTGTTTTTATTCGCATTTTTGCAGTATTTTTTTTTATAATGAAAAAAATATCAAATCAATATATATATATATATATATACACATATAAGTGTGTGCGTGTTATATAAACGCAAGCTATTTATTGACAGAGGTAACCGGTATCGAGCCAAGCCGTTGGCTAATCCTTCAGTAAGGAGTTTGGTTCAGACTTCTTTTAAGTCCCTTGACCTAGTTCTGCAGTGCTCTTTGAAAGTCATTTGTTCTCCTGCAAGATAATATAAACTTGAGATTTGTCTTCTTAGGAATATATTATACCTCACCTTGGTGCCAATCGATACCTTCCGATAGAGACATATAAAAGCTATAGGTATTTGTGTATAGGTATTTGTGTGATATATATTTTATATTACATATAATATTTATAATAATTTAATATAATATAAATGTTTATATTCAGATTACTAGAATTACTAGAATAAATTAGTAGAATTACTAGAAATAAATAAATAATAAATAATAAATTACTAGAATAAATTAGCATCTAGAAACTATAGTATGGAAAAATCAAAACTGAAAGCTGAATATACGGGAAAAAACTGGACGATCAATAAATCAAAGATTAAAAGAAAATATAAGAACATACAATAACATGATCCAAAATTCTAAATTTAAGTTAAAATAACCATAAATTGAATAAAGTTCTACATTCTTTATGTAAAAAGTGACCTTGAACACTATTTAAGGTTTTAAGCAAATAAATAAAACATTGAACGACATAAATACAAAGGTTAGAGATAAGGATGTAAAGGTATTTAAGTTTGGCTTTGACATAAGAAGCTCACTTTAGGAGGAAAAGAGTGTCGGATACATTTATGTATCCCACTGTTATATGCATGGATAGAAAGCAGAATGTATGCTGATTGTAGTGATGCTATTACTATTGTAATCGGTCGAATGCAGCAGTTCTTATAGCCGTTAGAAATTGTTGATGAAATCTCAACTCCAAAATTTTAACCTCCTCGAAAGGGATAAAAAATCAATATAACTCTAGTTTTGCACTATTACAGGTCCCTACTACCCACACACAAATCGGCATTCAAATCTGTGAGTTACAACTGCAAACGTCCCCTTGTTAGATAAGTACTCTATAATGTTAATATCGTGTAATAAGTTGATAATGTAAATTGTTTGCTGAACGTCGAATAATTTAATTGTAAAAGAATTCATAGTTGTAGAACCGTAATGTCAAATCAAGTATATTCTCTAATAGTGGAAAGGTGTAAATACGGGCGGGCACCCTCTTTTGTTTTTAATTTAAAGTTACTTTTAATTTGAAAAATTCTGGATGTTTTCTTTAATTTACAACTATAACAAGTTCCTTAAATTCGAGAAGTTCAAATGATTAACATCAATTATTTCATTTCGAAAACGACGATTTACAAAAAGCTTTCAAAATAGCAAGAGAAAAATCGGGCAGTAATTATGGACCCTCTTCAAAAAAGTCACCAAAAATAGTCTAAAACAGGATAAAACAATTCGAAACGGTAGAGAGTTATTTAAAATTATTTGCCGAAATCGCAATCATAACTGGCAATTTCAGCCCCGGCACGATGTAAGTTCCCACATTTGGGAACAATTTACCCACACCTCTCCCCAAGTATCTTTAGAGAATGTTGTGATCTCTAACAAGAGATATGTCAAAGTTTCCGGGGAAATAGGGGTCCATATTCACACCAACGAAGGGTGCCCAAATTTACACCAACTCCACCTAAGAAAGATAGATAGAAAATAAATTTTATTCTGGGACAAGATCCCTTAAGAATAAAAACAAATATACGATAAAAAGTAAATCACATCTGACCAAATATTTTAAATAAAATAATGAAATAAGAGAAAATAAAGTAAATACAAATTCATAATAAAATAACTTAAAGAAAAAAACATATAAAAAAACACACATACACAAAAATACACACCAAACCATATATACATTCAGTAAAGGAAAGAATATATACAAAGTTGATTGAACGATAAAATTTCTGAAGTCACACATAGTGAAGTATGAAGATAAATAATATTTGTTGAGAGGGAACAGAAAGAAATGATAAATAAAAAATTAAAATGAGAATATATCTGAGTAAGAGTGAAAACATTATCATAAGATGAATTGAAAAAGTTTTATATTTAATATGCTGGTATGAAATTCGTTATAAAGCATCCATATGATTAAATAGAATTCATCTGGAGGGAGATGAGGTGATGGAAGAGGAGTGTTTTAAAAATTCTGATGGAAGCTGCGTTACGATAAAGATAGCCACTTTCACATATTATCTAAAAACGTGCGCGACTAAAGGTGTGATTCAAAACATAGCTTAAGGTATCCATTTTTCAGACAGTGTGAAATTATTTATAAATAAAGATAAGAACATGACATGAAAACGTGTCTCTCAAAAGTTTCAGTCCAGAAAGACCACCAATTAGCACAATAACTCAAGCTGCATCCACACTAGTTGCATGAATGGTTCCAATGGCTCACTGCTATGTTAACGTATTTTGGCAAATGTCTCCATAGATAGTCCTCGCTGCCAGTCTTCAATATCTCCCTTAGCCAGTAGAGAGGGGTGCCCATATTTACACCAGTTCTCGTTTTGACACCTTTTCCTGTACTAATAATTTTTCTTGTCACTATATTCAACGGAATTGGATGATAAGAATTCAGTAAATCAGATATCAATTGTTTCATCAGGGACCAAACCTGATATTAGTAAAGTATTGCATAAATCCTCAGCTATGGAGTTACATAGCATTAATGGAACATATGGAATCGTTTAAATATCTTTATGTGAGTAAAATAAATAACATATAGAAAAAGATCGATTTTAAATCGAAATTTTCAGTCCGAACTAAACAGTCATCTAGACATGATTTTAATAACACCAATCATTGGACTGTTGCAATTTCACAACAGACAGTAGGAGTTTTGGTAATTCGATTATTGGGGTATGCATTAGTTTGAAACTGTTTTAACGCCTGAGTTTATTGATGCTGAGAGGCGATAACAATCACAAACATTAATTCCCCTGATGTAGTTTAGGTCGAAACTTCTAAAAACGACCTTAGTTAGAGCAGTTGAGCGGAAATAAGTTGACTCCATCAGTCGCATAATAAACATTTCAAAAGTAACTTAGCCAGTAGCTGATAGGATCTTTATAATTGATTTGTTAGTTGGTTAATTATTCAACTGTGAATCGAGATAAACTTATTAAAAGTAAATGTTGATCCATGTTTAATAAAGTAAATTATAGATGATACTAATAACAACTGTACCCCAGAACCAGAAGAGCGTAAGTCACACTAGGCTATTTCAGGAGAATAACGTAAGTGGACTTAAGCTTGCCTGGCTCAATCATAGGTAATGACCTACGTTCTTACAACCCTTAGAAAATAGAAAAGGCGATTTTTCAAGGGACTAAAGTAGTTAGTGCAATAATCTAAAAATTGTAAAATTTGGACTTAGGCTCTTCTCGTTCTGAGGTAAATATATATTGTAGTGATTAGTAAATTTACACAGAATAAAATCAGTGCCGCTCATGAAGCATTCCATAATCATGTAGTAACATTGGACCATATTAAAGTACAGTTCATATAACGCAAGAAAGCAGAAATTCCTAATGATGGCTGTTAACACAAATTAAACCGGTACCAAGAAGCAATTCTCAAAAACAAGCGACATATATCAGTCATCCCAGTGAATAAGTGTTTAAGTCGAATTTTGACCAAGATGAGTTAAATGATTAAAAAAAATCGCGGAGGTGTTTCTTCATGGTAAATAAGATGTTCATTTTAAAACATAGTTATTAAAAATTAACATCATGAACACTTATTCACCATGAAGAAAAACCTCCACTATTTTTTTTTAGCCACTTAACTCAATTATTGTCTTTGTTGATGTTGAAGGTCACAGATATGTTAAGTGGAAATAGTATAAAAATGGTCAGTATGTATGCATACTGTACAAATGCAGTTAAGTATAATAAATACGTTCAAGTTTTAAAATAAAAAAACTTTATATTTGGAGTACGGACGTTTCAACCTGCCTTGCAGGTCTTCTTCAGGGCTAAAATAACAAAAATTAGAAGTGTGTAGAAGTGAATTAGAAGAATATATGAAGTTAATTACGTAATTGAATACAAAATAGAAGCAAGGTCTAGTCGAATTAATTAACTTTAGATAATTGACACTTAACAATTATCTTAAGATATACTTGTAACAACTAATTAAACTAGTAAACTAAATTATGTAAACAACTATTAATTCTTTGGTAAACTAATTTACTTTGTATTTTTTTATTTTTATTTTTTTGTATAATCTTGGTCACATCCAATTTTTGTTATTTTTACCTCACGGATTGTTTAGTAAATAGAAGATAAACTTACTAAAAGTCCCCGCGTGTGGGGAGGTGAACTAACGGTGGGGAGGAGTGAATTGGTTTATCGATTATATCTCGAAAATTTACAGTTTAGAAAAATATGATACAAATAAAAATTAAAGCTAATTAAATTTCCTATAAAATTAATTATATACATATTTGTCGAAGTTTAGACAGTTTTCGCGATATAGAATAGAAAGAAAACTTTATTCTGGGACAAAGTCCCTTAAGAATAACATTAAATAATACAAAGTAAGATCATAACTGGCCGAGAGGCTGTTAAAAATAAAACAACATAGGTAAAATTAAATACAAATATGTATAAAAAAAAAAACAGAGAAAAACTAGAAAAAGAAAAAACTATTAATAAAAAGAGAGTGAAAAAATAAATGTACAAATAAAGAGGTTAATACTGTAAACAAAATTGCAGAAGAGAAAAAAACAAAAAAACAAACAGAAATTTAAAGAAAAATAAAAGATGGAAACTCAAAAATTAGCATTACAAGAAATCAAAACATTATCATAGTCAAACTATAATTTTGGCTAATGTTTTATGTCTGACGGTCTTAGTAAATAAATTAGACGATTACATACATAGTACATACATCCTTATAATTAGAGAGCGTCGGGTTGGAGGGAAAGAAGATGGTGAAAGAGTAGTGTTTTGAATGTTCCAAGGGAAGAAGCATTACGGATACAGGGGGGGAGGGAATTCCAAAAGTAGAGGATCGGACAAGGAAGGAACGTTGGAATGCAGTACTTCTGTGGGATGGAGTATAGAGATCGGAAAGACGAGATCTTGTATGCAGTGATTTGATAGCAGACTTGAATTTCAGGTTACTGTAAATGAGGGGAGGGTGACGGGTGTTGATAACTTGGAATAGGTAGGAGCCTAGGAAGTACTTTCTGCGGAAGGAGGGGAAAAGCCAATTTAAATCAGTGTAGAGATGCGAAACATGGGAACGTCTCGATGTTTCGAAGACAAACCTGATGAAGCAATTCATGATGTGTTTTAATCTGTCTTCAAGAATCGTCGAGAGCCCGCCATATATCACGCTACCATAGTCAAATTGGGGGAAGATAGAGGAGGATACTAGAAGTTTGCGTGTGGGTAGGGGAAGGAGGTGACGGGATTGGTGAAATAGATTTAGGATACCGATTGACCTTCGGGAGATTTGTGCAATATGGGATTTCCAGGAGAGGGTTTGATCAATGGTTAAGCCTAAATTTTTAACAGAGGAATGGAAAGTTATTGGATGACCATTAAGGAATAATGTGGGAAAGTTGGCATTTGAATGGAGAAGAGAATGTGATCCTATGGCAATTGCTTGAGTTTTAGCTGCGTTTAATGTTAATTTGTTCAGATTTGCCCAGGCACAGGTTTCGTCTAGGTCTTCCTGAATTTGGCAAACGCAGCTGACATTTCGGATGGAGGAAAGGAGAAGTAAATTTGGAAGTCATCGGCATAAAGATGGTGGAAACAATGGTGAATTGAATGGGGAAGATCATTGATGTAGGAATTAAACAGTAGAGGGGAAATGCTCGAACCTTGAGCTACTCCTGATTGTAGAGTGAGGAAAGAGGATAGGCGTTGGTTAGGAGTGGCAACTGCTTGGGTGCGGTGGTAAAGGAAAGATTGAAACCAAAGGAGGGAGCTGTGGGAAAAGTTCAATGATTTCAATTAGGAAAAAAGGATATTATGGTATAAGAAATTGAATGCTTTACAGAAATCAAGGAGGATCAGGATGGTCAGTCCTTTTTTGTCCATCGCTGCTTGGATGTCAGTGATAATTTTAATGAGTGCGGATTGTGTTGAGAAGCCGGGACGGAAACCAGATTGGAAGGGATCAAGTACTTTGGAATCTTCTAGGAAATTGGAAATTTGGGATTGCACCAATCTTTCTAGGGGCTTAGAAAGGTTGGAAAGTATGGATATAGGGCGGTAGTCCTTTGGGGATATAGGGTTTGGGTTCTTGTTGATGGAATGAATTAAGGCCTTTTTCCAGGAAGTGGGTAATACAGAGCTTTGGAGGGAAAAATTATATATGAAGAGAAGAGCCGGAAGGATTTCAGGAAGGCATAATTTCAATAATTTAACGGGAATGACGTCTATACCAGATGAGTTGGATTGAAACTTCATAATGGAGGTAATTAGATCGGAGGGAGTGATATAAGAAAAATAAAAATTATTATCGTTATATGCAGGCGGAGGTAAGGGCTGGGAGGGTCGAGAAGGAGCAGATAAAATGGAAGAAACGAAATAGGAGTTTAACTCATCAGGAGTGAAAGGAAAGACTCCCGAGGGAGAGGAACTAGGAGGATCACACAAGGAAAGTTTGCGGAGGAGCAGCCATTTGGATTTAGGATCGGGTGCAGATGAAAGGGCTTCGTGGAAGAAATTGGATTTAGTTCGTCGGATCGTGGATTGTGTTAAATTTCTGAGAAACTTAAACGCTTGATAGTCCTCTTCAAGCCTGGTGCGTCTGTAGTGTCTTCGGGCAGCCTCGCGTCTTCTTTGCAAATCTTTAATGTCTTGGTTCATCCAAGGAGCAGGGCGACGCCGGCGAAATGTTGAGGTTTTAAGAGGAGCATGGGTATCAAGGATAGATAGGAGATTGGTGGTGAGTAATTCAACCATGGTATCAATTGAGGAGCAGGAGTAAATTGGATTCCAGTCTATGGTTTCTAGATCGGATAGAATCTTATCTCTGGTGAGGGAGTCGATGTTACGGAAGGAGATTGTTTTAGGAAGGAAACGAGGTGTTGGGATATCATATGATATTTGTATCAATCATGAGAGGATAGAAATGAAACAGGTCGTTGACTTGAGGAAAGAAGGTTTTTGGAGAATCTATGACATGCAGGTCCAACCAAGTGTCAGACCCGCGGGAGTGGTGGGTGGGATTGAATGGTACAATAAAAAGGTGGAGGGAAAAAAAAGAAATAGAAAACCGTGTCAAATTCGACAAACATTAATAGAGTTAATTTTATAGGAAATTTATATACCTTTAATACATATTTAATTGTAACATATTTTTCTAGAATCTACTGTTTTTGATATATAATCGAAAAACCCAACAATTAGACCTCCTTCCCCCCTCCAGGGGCGGGGAATTTCAAGTATGTTTACCTTGTAACTACTCCTAACGAAACCGTGAGGTCAAAAATAATCGCATATTTCATGCACTATACACCCTTCATTTCAGCATTTATTGACTTGACTGTGTTTTACGTAGTTGGCTAAGATGCGATTCCTCGTAAGCGCCAATTTCCAGAAAAGTATTGAAACGATTATTCTCACAAAAAATAACGAAGGGAGACCGCGTATTCACCAGATCTACAAAAAGAGGTTGAAAAATGTACTTATTAAAGAAATAATAATTCAAAATGCCTATTGTTATGTTTTATAAACAGTGTTTTGCTCCTACTGTAAAATTGGTATTTTGCACCTAGGAAGTATCACATATTATTCGACGATATTTCAAAGAAGGAATGGATCAACAAATTCTGGACTTGTTCAAAATAGTCCTTTTTAGTAGTAATAAAAGATAAATTCACAAATACTGTGAAAATATTCCATAAGAGGTTCAACCATAATTTTTTTTTATTTTATCGGAAAGTATATCAGTAAACCGCTTCGTAAACAAGGAACGCTCGACTACACTCGTATAAATAAAATAAATTATTAGATAATGGTTTCACCACCTTTATAGGGTTATTTTCCTTCAATTGGCACTTAAGGAAGACAGTAAATAAATATATATCGCTGAGAAAACTCTTTAGGGCTCTACCAGCTCAGCAAGTTTTTCTCCCTCAATAATATATCGAAATCCACTATTGATTCGGTATTAGTTATTAACTACAAATGCTTACTCAAACCAATGCCATTTACGCGATTTTCTTTCCATTCAATTATTAATAGATCTTTGATACTAATTTATTCGGTATCTTCCATTATAAAACTCGTACTAAACTCATTAAGTTCATAATTTTATAAGTTAAATTTTTTCACATCTACCAATACATATATAATACACTCTGAAATCGATTAACTGAGCCTTCTTTTATTATTTAATTGTATTATATATTATTTATTTTTTTCACAAAAATTCGATTGTCAAGCAGGACATTCGGTTATCTTTTTACGAGCAACAGGATGTCTGGAGGATGGGTGGAACGATCTACTAGGAAACAAATCTTCACAAACAATTTTTCATGAAGAAGGGTTTTCTGGGTTGGAAAAGGCATTTCAACATCTCGAAGGCGAAACTGATGCTCGATTTGATGGTATTTAGACAATGAAAATAGACGAAAGGCAAAAAAGTCTAAATGAAAGCATCAGACTGCTGAAAAAATATCGAACTTTTTAATATATGTGGCTAGAATAAATTAAAACAATAAGATATGTTTGATAGTCATTGACAATAATTCGTTTCCAATGGGAAAAAGAAATGACAATGATAATAATAATAGTAATACAAATAGTTACAATATGCTCAAGAAAAGAAATAATTTTTTTTTCTTAACTATTTATTGGTATTAACAACGGTATACATATATATATATATATATATATATATATATATATATATATATATATATATATATATACAATAAGTAAATTTGAGGAAATCATTACAATGACTAGACAATAACATGAGAAGAACCACTCACTAGTAGCACTTCAATAAAAAGAAAAAAAAAATCCATATAAAAAGGTCTCTCGGTCATCTTCTTTTCAGACGCCTCGGTGGATTATCGGAAATAGAATAGGAAGCAAGTTGAGAGATTAGTGGATAGCAAGCATTTGAAGATCAATTCAATATGTCCAAATAGGTCTGATAACTGTCATGTAAATGAACCTTTTGTAATTAATCAGTAGGTTAGAACGTATGTCGAGTAAATGTTGAAGAAGTCGATAACGACGAGCAATTTCCTATCGTTTTAGTCTTGTATGTGGATTCCAAGTTAAACATTTGTCTAGTTGGAATCTTAGATAGCGGGTCTCTTGTACAGGAATCGATTTACGACGAAGGGTAAAGGTTATCTGATGAGATTTATTTTAATTATTCAATTTTGACACCATGAATGTTTTTTTATAAGAGATTGGAGTGTTTGGGATGCTATAAAAGGGTCATGATTTTCTGATAACACACATGTGTCATCAGCGTACGTGGTGAGGACTGTGCCAGGATGAGTCGGGATGTCAGCTGTAAAAACTATGTAAAGGAGGGGACATAGGATACTACCTTGAGGAACGCCAGCAGATTGCGTATAGACAGAAGAATTGGAAAATTGATGGTTTACTTTGAAATTTCTATCTTTTAGGTAGGACGGGATGATTAGAAAGTATGTTGAATGAAGGAATTTAGAATTAATATAAAATAAAAGTAATAATAAGAAGATATATATAGAGCAATTAATTTGTAATTACTTGAATTATTTTTTTTAAATATAAATAGTGTTATGTTGTATTTTAATATTACATAGGAAACGATATATCGGAAGATATGTATAGAGAAAACAAATATTTGATAGAAAAAATATCAGTCTGCCAAAGCAAAATACCGATATTTTTAATATATCGAGTTGTTTCGATATCCTTCCTTAGTGGCTAGAAAGATTTAAAACACTGAGATATCCTTGAGATCCATAGACATAGAATCTTACCCCAGTCCCACAGAGTGTAGAGTGTAAGCTCACGAAAGTTTTAAATCATGCAGACAGAGACCACCTCAGCTTCCACATGTCACGAACTCGCAGTACGCTGCTATTTCACCTGAGCAGTGGGCCGTGGGTGCAACTTCTTCTACAGCTCAAGAGACCTACATAAGAATAATTAAAATACAACCTTTCTGTGTAGCTCGGCCAGTGGCAAGAATGTTCGTTTAAAACTATTTGAAACACCTTTTCAACTTTCAAACTTAAAAAATAAAAACTCTTCTTCTTAATAATAAGTCGGAAGAATATAATTTACACTAATGGTTTAAAACAAAATAAACGAAAATAAATTTTCTTCTGGGGCCATCGCCTCTTAAGAATGATTAAAATGAACAGTATAATGGCGGCCTGGCTACCGTAATAAAATTAGAAACATAATACTGAGAAAGAAAACAAATATAACATAAATTTGTGGTATAAATTAATATTACATACGCGCTAAAATTGGAACCCTGTATTCACTCAAGGTATGTCAGTAAATTTTATACCTCGAGAGAGAAACCCGAATCTCGTGGATAATGCTGGCCGATCTAGCTGGAAGAGGGGTTCTCGCGCTACCTTAATCAAGGAAACCACCGGTAAAAGAAATTTAAGATGAATAGCAGTGGATGATAGGCCACCGATCAAACTAAGCATGTTTTCGTTAATGTCGTAGAGTGGAGTTCATGCAGTAGAAACTCGATAATTCGCCATGAGTGGGGGAGAGGGGGTTACGAAATAACGGAAATGACGAATTACGGAATTCAGAATTTTGCTGTAAAGTAACAAAAAAGCATTTTAAACTATATAATTGTATTTTTTTTTTTGCAATTTATTGAATGCAAAAGCGAACAGATGAACATTATACACATTGGACTCGAGTGACAATGACAAAAAACACACAAAAAAGCTAAACACTTGCCGCATCCCATCAGGTGCGAAATATCTGATTCACATTGCTGATCGAAACAACTCAATGCAGTCAGTTAACATTTCCTCTACTTCTTTGCATGGAATAGGGGAAGAATTAGAAACGTCATCTTCATCATCTTTTTCATCACTAGCCTCGTTTTAAGCACTCAGCACTTGTTCTATAATTTCATTGTCAATAAAAGTTCCATATCCTACATCCCTACTATCCATCTTTAACCAGCTGCTTTCCTCTAGCTTATCTATTCTCATTTCATAACCAGGAGCAGAAGTTGCTGAGCCAGTTGCTAATGTTTTTGTAGGAAGAGCTTTCCAGTATTAACTGATTCCGGGAATTCGTCAACTGCACTCATACTTCCTTTCATCTCTTACTACAATCAATGGAGGGATCGACTCCGGGTTTGTTCTGTATGTTTTTCTCTATGAAATGATATACAAAATGTATAAATATATAGGCGTATTTTTAATGACAAACCAAATGAGGTGGTTTAAATATTAAATAAGTAGCAAGGGAAAAAAAATGAATTACAGACGTATTTAATTTAGTTATTTATAGTTGCCAATAAAGAAAATAAATAAAAGAGGAAAAAAAAAAAAACCTGGACGAATAACAGAATAAGACGAATGAATTATCGAGTAACGAAATAACGAGTTTCCACTGTACTAACAAGATTCAGAATTGTGTTGACAGCCACACGAGATCGACCTTAAAAAATAATGCCAATCAATAATTGTATGGTAATCAATTATTAATATTAAAGTTCAATTTTATTCTACATATGATATAATATATTAAATAATTGTTATATTAAATAATAAACATATGATATAATAAATAATTGAATCATTTTTTTTCTTTAATCGCATAAAAGAGAAAAACCCTGTTAAGTTTAGGTAAAAGAACTAATAGCAATGGCATTAAATCTTCTGTTGAGCTGTAAAAATAGAATTTAAAACATGTACATTTTCTTTAGTTATGGTTACTATCCAATTTTCTTGTCCAACATATCACGTTTTAAGAGATACCTGTTGCTAAAACATACTACATCGTGAGAAATATGCCCCCTTGTTTCCCTAAAAGTTTCAGAAAAAGAAAAAACATATTTACGATTTCATGATGAATATTTTAAATATCTAATAAAATACAACAGTATACCTAATTATACTGTTTGTTATCCCATGAAACTTTTATACAAAAAAATTAAGATGAATTTGAAACAATCAAGAATATATAAAAAACCATAATAGTAAGTGGATGGCATTTTAAAAGAAAATTTATGGTTCTAGGAAATTAAACACAACGTTTATATCGGGTTATTAGCCTACTATAAAAAGGAATTATTGGCGTTAATACCCAAAATGGTTGTACGCCATAAAACAAAAAACAATAGACATTCTTCCGATGTGTTATTACTTGGCGATTTTTGGAATCGACTCTTCGATAGCATTATCAACTAAACTCGATTTATTTCTAAACAGATAAGTAACAACTACTATATTTTAATTTTCATCTTTATACCTATAAGTTGATGATAGGTCTCTGCAAGCCATCAAGAATTTATGATAATTTAATCCTGCCTTTCAACGAACCCAGCCTTCGTGGTTAGTATTTATTTTAAACTAACAAGGGGAGAAGTCTCTCACGGATCTTGTTGGCAATTTTTTTGGTCTTGTTCAAAAAATATTAGACACGTATTTCTACGTCACTATATATATAGTGACGTAAAAATACGTGTCTAATCAATTTAAAAAAAAAATTGACCTGATTCTTGCGCCAACATGTTTTACTTTTGAGTTATTTGCAAATTTAATAAAAATATAGCCGCTTCATAGAGTTTTGTTTCGGTTAATTAAATTCTAAAAAAAATTATTAGACCTTAAGACAAACTACCTTTATAGATTTTTCACACTTTTTTTTTTTTTTTTTTAATTGATTAAAACTTAAATTACAGTTAGACGGTAAAACTTACCAATTTCATATTTTTACCCAATATATGGGGTAGTAATAAGCTTGAAATGTTAGTTTTATCTTCCTATCTGGTTTCAAACTCGAGTTAAAAATTAAAATGTATTTCAGATTTTCCAACTTTTCAAATAGGTTTTCGTTCATGAAATTTTGCATTTATATACATCTAAGGAAAGCTGAGGCTCTCCTTTTTCCAGCGATACCTATCAAATTGAATCACGTAATAAAATAATGACGATTGAAATAAAAGTAACCAATAATCAGTTTGAAAATCTCACTTGAATCACTCTTATATCACTTGAAAAGGGTGAAAATGTTTTTTTTTTTTTTTTTTTTTTTTTTTTTTGTTTTTTTATCGAATAAAGGTTTTTCAATGTTTTAGAGGGCGTTTAATTAAAATATGGTATTTTTTTTTTTTTTTTTTGTGTAAAGGTAATTTGCAAGGAGATCGAATAATTATTTTATTAATATAATATAAATGCCTATAGACAGAAAAACCTATTCGAAAAGTAGTAAAATTCGAAATACATTTTGATTTTTATCCAGATCAGGAAGGTTGAATTATAAATTGATACGTTTATTCGCCTCACAGTAGTTCAAGTTTTTGTTAATTAAAAAAATAAAATAAAATAAAATGCTTACCCTTTGGTTAAGCAAATTTAGAATCTTTTTTTTTTTTTTTTTTTTTTTTAATTGAGATGATATTTCATGTTTAAGCGTTGTGAACCAAAATCTATAAAGTGGCAGTACTTTTCGTTAAATTTACTTCTATAAATTAAATTTTACGTGCAAGAATCATGTCGATATAATTTTCTTTTAATTGATCTAGGACTTCTCTGTTTATCAAACAATTTATTTATCTACGGTTTTGATCAAGGGCCCATTATTCAAAACGCCAAAATAAGTGACTAATATTTTTTGCCTAGGAACCCCCCAAAAAATTGCCAAAAAGATCGGTTAAGAGACTGAGTGAGTCCTCACCTTGTAAGATAGAAAAAACAAATCTAACACAGGAGGGACGAAAAGTGCATCAGTACAGCTGTAGAGGTCCATTCGAACAGCCAACCTGCACTCTGTCTGGAGACTACCTGAAAACTGTTACTACTTTTCGCTAAAGTTTTCCATCAGAAACTTTCCCCCTTTCGTTTCCCAGCGTGAAAACTACAGTCTCTTAAAGCTATCTCAACTATAAATGGAAGCTGGGGTACTACGAGTAGTACGTGGTACGTTGGTAAGAGAATCTCATATAGTAGATATGGCCACCTTATTATCTATCTTTTTTTCATTACCTTTTTGTCATAGAAATGTAATTGTTAATGTAAAATAGACTTCAGAAATATTCGGACTTAAAATTATTCGTTTAAAATAGTGTTAAAAACTCAATTTCTCCCAAGACATAGACCATGGATATGTCTATCTATAATCTACTATGTTTCCTAATTTACATTTTACATTTAAAAGGATCAATTTTTTTAACTTTATATATTTATGTGTAAAGGGGATAAAGGTAAAAGCCATAATTTGAGTAATAATCAATTTAAAATAAATCATTTTATGAAACATTATTATTTATAATTTACTTAAGATCGTGTATTAAAAACTATTGTAAACACATGTAAACGGGGAAAATATGCACATACCAATTCAAAAAACTATAACTATTAATCGCTGAAATTAACTTAGACCAATAAAAAAAAAAGTGTCAAAAAAGCCCCACCAATCAAAAGATTTATATATACGTGACTTTTTTCGTTCAAACCAACATAGATCCTAAACTAAATGTTAAATAAGAAAAATGTTTTCCATTAAATTTCTGATAAGAAAAATCTCGACAAATTTTCGATCTGAGCAACACCAACTGAGCTTGTCAAAATGTTACATTTTTGAGCGCGAAAAAAACGTTACAAATTTTGAGGGTAAAAACAACACGTTAAAGCCCCAGAGCCAAAAGACATAGCCATGTCAAAATATAAAATCGTTTAATCGAAATCGGAAATCGTTTAGAAAAAAAAAAAAAAAAAAAATATATATGAGTCTTTTGTAATTAACTGTGAGCTTTGAACGTTTGTCTAGTAAATGTTAAATTAGTCTTTAACGACAGGCAGTTTCTAATCGTTTTAGTCTATCATAAGTAGTTAAAATATATTAATAATTCCGGTATAAAAAATTAATTGGAAGTTTACATTATAAATTATAATCCCCAAATAAAGATTATTTTTCACTTTATTAAATGCTGGTATTGGTTTCCGAACCCTAACATACCATTAATATCAACATTCTGAGAAATATATCAGTGCGTCATCCCTTCTACAGTGTTAATCGAATACTTTTAGTTACAATTACGATTTATTAAGTAATAACTGAAACCCAGAACCTTTAGAATATTCATCTTTTTAGATAATAGTTAATGTGAATTATTTTTTGTACATTATTTGAAATACAATCAACTTATATAATCTATAACGCGGATAATAAACGCTATATCCTTATTTCTTGAGTTATTATTGTTTCTTTTAATAAGATTCAGTATCGATTATTATCATGTAATAGCATGATCTCTCTACATCTCTTATTATCTCTTATATCGATTATTTTATGTAATAGCAATTTATACTTAAACGATAATTAAAAAATTTTGGTACCGGCACTTCACTAATTATTATCAAAACTAGTATTTTACTTAACTACACCCCATCGAAGAAGAAATCATCTCTGGATTAGTGATTACTTAATTTCCTTTTTATTTTTTGCATTAATTTTACACTTCTGAATAATACAAGTTTTTATCTTTTATTTAATATAAAAATCATTAAATATGGAAATGGAACTTGAAAAAAAAAAAAAAAAAAATCATTATTTTTGTTTTTTTTCTCTTCTTTTTCCTCTTCTATAATTAAGGAAGTAAAACCTACCTTAAAACAAACAGCAATCTGTATTGCAAAACAAACTAAGGAAAGTTTTCCTACAGAATATTTATACTGATTGTTGGCAGATGTTTGTCTTATCCAAAAACGGTTCAACGGGCTCTACTTACTTTAAAGCAGCTGTACCGAAAAATAAATTTAAAGTATTCGAAAATATAAAATAAATATGTAACAATAAATGAACTCGTTTCTGTGAAACTTAAATTCGAAAAAAGAAGTTTTTTTTTTATAATGCTTGAACATATATACACGTTTCTTTTCAATAAACATGACATTACAAAATAATTTTATAAGTATGGATGAGAAATTAAAAAAATGGTCGAAGATAATAAAATATAAAAGAACTTAAGTAACAACCAAGTAGATCTACAAATTCTTCCACAAGTCTAGTATTTTAAGCTCGTCTATATTCCACATAGCAATATTTAATATTTTTAGGATTGATGAGTTATTTTTCATTTCTATAGGAATTTTTTATTCGAAGACTAGTTTTGAATATTAAATATTCACCAGTTCTAAAAACGTACAAAAATTCAATCAACCCTTTCCTACACAGATAGTTCATATTACATTATAAAAACGTGAGACAAGAAATCGAACATGTTGATAAGCGCCTAAGGGCGTAAAATGGAAGTGCTTCTATGAGATATCAGGACATTAAGTAGACTTACAAGAGAGAAACTCAGCCTCTCATGAATATAGTAAATTATTTTGGAGGTTCCTGGTCAAAAAATGTTAGACTTGTATTTTGCCATTCCGATTAATGGGCTCTAGAAGCCGAGAAAAATTAAATCAAATAGAATGAAACTCATTTATTTTATATCGCATGTTTTAAAAATGAAATCGACATTATTCGTGCACCAATTTTTTTTTTTTTTAAAGAGCAAATTTATCGAAAAGTACAGAAGCTTTATAGATTTTGGTTTAGGTTAATTACACTCTAAACACATTATTATTTTTTTAAGCAAACTACTTTCATAGATTTTTTATTACACAAAAACCGACATCGGGTTAGAATTCATCAAGTAAAAAAACAACACTGAAATACGAAATAAAAATTTGCTTGACAAAACGGTTAGGCTTTAAAACGTATCAATTTCATATATTTACCCCAAATATAGAGTGGTAATACGCTTGAAATGTCTTTGATTTCATCTTCCTATCTGGATTAAACTCCAAATTTCGAATTTTACTACTTTTCAAATTAGTTTTTCTTTCTCTTTTGTTCATATAATTGCATTTATATTATATTAAAAAAACAATTAATTTCAATTCAACACCCTTAGAAACATTGAAAAACGTATATTAAATAAAAACAAAATATCATTTTTTTCTTCATCTTCATAGGGTATATAAATTTTCAAACCGATTATTGGTAACTTTTCTTTAAATGATGTATTTAAATGCAAAATTCGATAAACAAAATTAGAAGAAAAACTTATTTGAAAAGTTGGAAAATCAGAAACCTATTTTGATTTTTAACTTAACTTAGAAACCGGATATGAAGAAACCAAAGACATTTCAAGCGTATTACCACCGTATATATTGGGTAAAAATATGAAATGGATACATTTAACCGTCTAACCGTAATTCAAGTTTTTGTCAATTTAAAAATACCGCTAATACCGCTCATGGGCAAGAAAAGCGACACAACTAAAAAATATTCATTTTACGTTTTAATTCAGAATAATGATCGTTTCTGGTTTGCCTGGAAACAGGAAAAGATTCATAAAGGTATCTTAGCGGGCGGCCGCAAAATTGCGTTATTTGTCATTTATCCAAAATTACGTTAGCGAACGGTGGAAGCAGGAACAGTGAGTGACATATTTCATTTGTCTTGACCTTCACAAAGGTAATTTGTACGGGGTGTTAAGGACAGTGTCATATTTTGAGTTGGGACAGTTATCTTACCCATGAGCGATATTATTAAAATAACTATTAAAACTTATTTCGACTCTCCTGAAAAAATTGATGTTTTTGAGTTGTCACTTTTCTTGCCCATGAGCTATATATCGTTATATAGAAGGTTGTTTGGAAGATCGTTGGCCAAAGAGGTATCTCGGGTAGGGAGGTACATTTAGAACCTATTTAAGGTCACTTACCCATGTACAAAGTCTTGTGTGTGTTTTGTTTTTGTGTTTTTTTAGTCTTATAACTTGGTTCTTTACTGATTTAGAAACACCATTTTTTTTTTTTTTACTGTAATTACTAATACATTGACCATGTAAAATAAAAAAAGATTTGATGCAAAAAAACTAATACAAAAGATCGTTAAATCTTGTTAAAGGCAAAAAAAAAAAAATTAAGAACTTTAGAAGTTTAGGTTTTGCATCAAATCTTTTTTTTTTTATTTTACATGGACAATGTATTAGTAATAACAGCAAAAAAAAAAAAAAAAAAAAGGATATATCAGGAAAAACGAAGTTAAAAGGCATAAATGACATTTTTTTTTATTAAATCATAAAAAAACAAAAAAAAACAGTAAGACTGTGTATATAGGTACACCCTCCCTATGAATATATATATATATATATATATATATATATATATATATATATATATATATATATATATATATATATATATATATATGGTCAGGAAAATTTTTAAGCTTACAATTTTTTATTTTTCTATTAAGATAAAATTTCATATTTAAGGTTGTTTTTTTTTTTAATAACTCATTAAAATCTGAGGTCACCTTTTGTGTAAGACCTAATTCTACGAAGCAACATTATTTTCCGTTAAATTTGCACTCAAAAATAGAACATGTTTGTGCAAAAATCATGTCGATATCATTTTTTTAAACTCGAGATATAAAATAAATTATTTATTTTATTTATTTGATTGATTGTCTCTACCCTTCAGGGTCATTGGCAGTCCATCTTCGATTATTTATCTCCTATATTCGTCCATAAAACCCGATAGCCTTTAAGAAATCCAACAGAGACTTCACTGATTTGTTATCATCTTGTAAGATTTCTTGAATTGTGTTTGAAATATTAAATCTCTCCCTTATAGGTAGGTGAAAGCTGTGGACAGTCTATTAAAATGTGTTGTACTGTCCTGGGTTCCTGACAGTTGACGCAGGTAGCCACACCGCGGAGAAGGTAGCCATGTGAGAATTCACAGTGGCCGATTCTCAGGCGGCACAAAATTATTTCTTCCTTTCTAGACGTCCTACAACTTGTTTGCCACTTAGCGGAGCAGTTCGTCTTTACTTGTAACAATTTAGACCTATTTGTTTTCCAGTTTTCTTCCCACTTGGCTTGGATCGAGCATATTACATGCCTCACCCAGTCTTCTTTAGGTGTAAGGTTGATGTTTTTAACAATATCACCGTCACTAATTCTTGCTAACTGGGCTGCAGAATCAGCTCTTTCATTTCCAGAAATGCCACAGTGGGAAGGAACCCAAATAAAAATAATCGTATTGTTTTTCTCTTGAATTTTCCAAATAAGCTCAATAATTTCTAAAATTGTTACATGTTGAGACTGATCATTTTTTATTGCTAGTAATACATTCATTGAATCCGTGACAATTACTGATTTTTCATGTTCGGCTTCGAGGCAGTGTAGGAGTGCTTCCTTAATAGCAGTTGCTTCTCCAGTGAAAACGGAGCAGACTTGAGGTAACTTAAAGAGACTTCGTTTTCTGTCACCACTGCACAACCCACTACAGAATTTTCACATTTTGAAGCGTCAGTATATAAGATTTTATGGTCCTGAAACTTTTCTAAGAGAAGTAAAAAACTTTTGTTTGATTCAATAGGGATTGAATTACTTTTTCTGATTTTCTTCAGTGAAATATCAATGCATGGTTTATAATGGCACCAACGTGGTTTTATAATCCTTGGGTAGTGCTGAATATTATGGAGGCTAGTACCCAAATGGAATTCAGAGAGCAAGTTGAGTGCTCTTTGTTGGTAATTGCATTCTGTCGCCATGTATTCAGAACAATCTACATTTAAAGAGTGGTTTTTTAATGCAGATAATTTAGCTGCATATTTTGCAATAAGATATTTTCTCCTTAATATCAAGGAAGGCTCTGCACTTTCTACATATATGCTAAGAACAGGTGATGTTCTATAGGCACCCGTACTAAAACTAAAAATAAATTAGTTTAACGCTATTTCATTTTTTTAGCTCGTTTTCTAGAGCTCTTCAGTCTAATATTTTTCTAATTTGTCTAATATTTTTGACTAGGACTCTCCAAAAAAAAAAAAAAAAAAAAAAAAAAAAAGATCTGTAAGAAACTGAGTGTCCCCTCCCGTAGTTAAAAGTATTTAATATTATTCTGTTGTAGAATACCAGTTATGATTAATACATACTATTGTAATAAAACTACATAAATTTAAGCTAGATTAAAGACAATTTACAGTTTGAGTTAGCTAATTAACGTTATATTAGCCGGAGAGGATTAGCCGAAATGGAGACGAAGAAGCAATGAGTCAAGTCTCAGTTCTGTTCCGCTTTTAATTAAAATTAGTCAACAGGGTCCGATCCAGTCCCTAATCAGATTCTTCTCATGAATAGAACTCTCTTATACTTTTTTTTCTTCTCCTTTTTCAGGTCTCTAATTCTTTTTCCTTTTTCTTTTTCCTTTTTCTTATGGTTAATAATTTTTTTTTTCGTGATTTCTTTGGCCCGATGTTTCGTTACCTCTCTTTAAAGTAAAGGGACCTTACTTTTCATTTTAAAAGATATCGAGATAAAAGATTTTAGATCTATCATCTTACTATTAAATTAAACTTTGAGAAACTCCTGTAGAAATCATATTAAATGCCTGTTTATTACATTGAAAAAAAAAAACCCTGATAACTATATCTAAAAAAGATCAACCCCAAAAGGACTATTGCAGAGATACAAAAATCTTCAACTTTAATTAAAATTTACCGTCATGTTGTTTCCAGAGAATCTATATAAATAAAAATGAATCGCCAAATGTGTTGCTAAGCGTAAAACTCGAGAACGGCTCGGCCAATTCGGCTAATTTTTTTTTGTTTAACGTTTTTGTTAAGTCACAAGGAAGGTTCTTATCAATATAAATAAAAATTAATCGCTAAATGTGTTGCTAAGCGTAAAACTCGAGAACGGCTTGGCTAATTCGGCTATTTCTTTTTTCGTTTTTGTTGTCGCACGAAAGGTTCTTTTCTATATAAATAAAAATGAATCGCCAAATGTGTTGCTAAGCGTAAAACTCGAGAACGGCTCGACCAATTCGAAGCGCGAGCAGTTCGAAAGCGCCTAATCGCCAAATGCATGACCCTTTTAATTAAGAGTTTCAACTTAAAAAACTGTTCGAACTCTATGCTTTAAGGGAATCGGTTCGAATGTATGTTTCGCTGTTGTATTTGAACCATCAACAAAGTATATCTTTGATACAATTACGAAAGTTGTAAATGATGGAGGGTTTTACCTTTTGGAAGCTCCTGGTAGTACAGGTAAGACATTTTTAATTCCATTGATTTTAGCAACAATTCGCTTACAGAATGGAATTGCACTTGCACTTGCTTTCTCAGGTATTGACTACATTGTTGGAAGGCGGCCGAACAGCCCATTCAGCGCTAAAATTACCATTGAATATTCAAAGCAACGAAACTCCGACTTTGGCAAAGCTTTTACAATAATGCAGGTTGATAGTATGGGATGAATGCACGATAGCACATATAAGAATTTGGAGGCATTAAACAGAACTCTGAAAGATCTACGAAATAACCAAAACCGATTCGGTGGTGTGATGATTTTCTTAGCAGGAAATTTTCGTCAAACATAACCAGTTATTCCACGGTCTGCACCAGTGGATGAACTGAATGCATGTTTGAAGTCCTCCATTTTGTGGAAATAAATTAAGATACTAAATTTGTGCAAGAATATGCGTGTCGAATTGCAAAATGATCGATCTGGAGAAATATTTTCAAAACAACTCATTGACATTGGTAATGGTAAAATCCCTGTAGATGTTATGACAGGCTGCATAACATTTCCTGTCAATTTTTGTCAGTTTACAGAATCCAAAACTGAGCTTATAGAAAAGGTGTACCCAAACGTCGCTCAAAATTACAGAGATCATTATTGGTTGAGTGAACGAGCTGTATTAGCTATCAAAAACACGGATGTAAATGAAATAAATTTCAAAATCCAAAATGAAATTGCCGGTGATTTAAGGACCTAATAATCAGTTGATTGCGCAACTAACCAGGATAATGTCGTCAATTATCCACCAGAATTTTTGAACTCTCTGGATTTGCCAGGATTACCTCCCCATAATTTCCAATTAAAAGTAGGATCAGTGGTCATAATGTTACGAAATATCAACCAACCGAGATTTTGTAACGGCACAGGGCTAGCAGTGAAAAAATTACTGATATGATCGAAGCAACCATTCTAAAGGGAAAATATAAGGGAGATGATGTGATGATACCCCGCATCCCAATGGTACCAACTGACCTACCGTTTGAATTTCCAGTGCGGCTTGCTTTCGCTATGACCATAAATAAATCACAGTGTCAGTCGTTGAGTGTTTGCGGCAGCAATCTGGAAAACTCATGCTTCTCTTATTGTACAGTTGTATGCTGCTTACTATCCAACATAATTACTCTCGCGTCGGAAAACCGAAACCTTTATTTATTTTCGTGCCTGGTAATCAAACAAAAAATATCGTGTACCATAAGGCATTACAATGAACATTAATACTACTACTACTAAACTCTTGCAATTTCCAAAACAGAAAACTTATATTTGTAAGTAATCGTTGTTTATTATGGATACATAAATCTATAAATAAAGTGATTACTCTGAAATATGTTTTATTACTGCGAAGGGCCAATAACTTTTGACTGAACAATGTATGTCGGGGAGGACTATTAACATAAAAAATCAATTTTGTGTTGTTTTAGAGAAAATAGGGCAGAGCAATGTCTGCCGGGGCAGCTAGTAGAAAATAAAATTTAAGCAAATGTTAGTGAGGTAATCGTCGTCCAAGACAAATAGGATGCTGAGATGTCTACTCTTAATACTTATAATAGTATAGGAAAATAAAATAAATCCTAGATAATGATACTAATAAATGAATAAATGTGATAACATAAAATACTTTGATCTGATATCAATTTATTGACATTTTTACTCTATTGTTTAATAAACAATAATTTTTTTCTTTGCTTTTTATCCCAATGAATAGTTTATAATTTTTAAAATGCATGTTTCCATTAAGCGATTATCATAATCAAAGTTTTTGTGAGATTTGCAGTTTTGTGGATATTTTTTTTATCGAAAAACGGTGTAACTTCCCTAAATAAGGTGAAGATCAAGCTGTTATTTAGGTCCTAAGTTAGTAGAATTCAAGATTAAATTTACTCTGGAATTATAGGAAATTTAATGCTAAATCCGAAAATGTGGTCAAAAATTGAAAAATGTTTTAGCAAACAGAATATATAAAAGCGTATATGACAAAAAATGAGGTTTTCAAAAATATTTTAGTTATAATCATATATCTGCAAAGAAATGGAGAGAGGTGAGCTCTACGGATCCTACATTTTTGATCTAGTTTCACCTATTTTTTTTTTTATTACACTAAGAGGTACTCACCCTTTGTAATACACCACAAATTATATAAATCATGTCAAATTTCACTACGTATAGAAAGATTTTAGTGCCAAAATAGGTTTTCCTTGATTCCACTCGAAGTTATTCCTCGACCATCGAACGCGAGGTATAACGAAGTTACACCTGTGAACGAGGAAGGTGAGGGTTTCTGTTCGATAAACGTATCAGTGACCTTCGCTGGCAGCGAGGAACCTAAAATACATTAATACAATAACTAGCAACATGGCTACCTTATAAATGTTACCACAGTCTTGTCCAGAGGAAACTGATATTAGTTCTCTTACTGAACATCATATTTAAGTTCTTCCAACTACAGTAGACATGATGGAGGTAGAAATAGTAATTACATAGGGTGCTCAATTATGGCTTTCGCCGTAAGATGGCATATTGCCGAAAAATAAAATTTTTCCGCTCCATGTCATTATACTCAATACAAAGCCTTTAAATATATTTACGTTTATTTTTTGGAATATATCTACTCCATAGTATTGAATTTATTATGGAAATAACATGTCTGCCATTTTCCATACCCTTTTTAATTTTCATATCACAAGAACCATTTATATTAATATGTTTGATTTTTGAATTATTTTTTAAAATAATTCACCATCCTTAAGACCTTCACTGCGGTAATGAAAAAAGTGGTTTCTTTTACAGCGCGTTGTCGGTCCGGGGACCGATGTAGTACTTACTCTGGTGCGGTATCGGTCCTCGGCGACCGATACATTAATTCTATTTAATTCTCCCTGTAATTTTTCAATCAGACTACAATCTGATTTTTATTATTTCAATTTGTATCGGTCCCCGAGGACCGATGCCGCAGTGAAGGTGTTAAAAATCCAATCATTACTGTCTAAAATACTTCGAAGAATCCCAAATAATTCTTAATAAATAAAAAATCAGCTTATGCATAATTTTCTAGACTCTCTCACTCAGCCTCCACTGGTGTTATACTAGTGACGCAGCTGAGAGAGAAGCGAAGGAATCTCTTGGATCTATCTCCGGAAGTGGAGGTACAAGTCAGGTCGGGGGATCCCTCAGATGTGTATATATTGTAAATAAAGTATGAATGTATTTTTAAGATTTAATTTTAAAATTTATTTTATTTAATTTATTTTTTTAAATTTATTTTATTATTATTTTTTTTTCACTTTATTTATTGTATAGTTTGAGGTACTTTCTTTATTGAGGCAGATTGTAATACTTTCCTTAAATAAATGTTTTGAAAAAAATAAAAATTCTATAAGTTCCACAGGTTTCTAAATTTACCCTTACCATACATATCCGTTCTATATAAACTACAAACTAGTATCTCACTATTCTTACCACTCAATTTCCCATATTTCTCTGAGGCGCAGGAAAAGAAGATTGCTTCGGGACCTTTGTCCCTTGACATATCAAAGACATGTAAAGTAACCATCTATCGGTAGCACTACAATAAAATGTTCATATTTATAGGAAGAGATCGCATTCTAAAACATTCAAGTCTGTTGATCTTATATTCTTGTTACTTTAGTCTTGTATATGGATTCCAACGACTTAAACGTTTCTTTGGTTGGAGTCCTGATTAGCAGGACATAACAGGGAATAAATAAACAAGTTTTTTTTTTCCTTTCTTGAATAACCTTATATAACGTTTTTCAAATGTTCCTCTTACTGCTTTCTAGCATTTTAAGGAGTTATAGATGATTTATTATTATTTTGTTATTATTAATATAGTGAAAGTAATTATTAGGTGATGGGGCTCACCGTTTCTTTATGTGTATACTCCTTACACACTAAATAACTTACATCTATAATATAAAATTTACAATAATTTTTGCCATCGATTTGGTTTTCCTGGGGGTGAAATTGTGCTATACAGAGGATTTGAAATATTTTTTGAAGTATCGAAAAATTTTTCTTTTCTATCAGCCAAAAACTCCTTAATTTTTTTAACCTTTAATTTCTCATATATTTTCGAAGTTTTAACTCTTTGCATTGTAGTACCTTTTACCATTTTTCTGATTATACCATTTTGTAATGATTGGAGTTTGTTATTTGTACTTTTTCCAATCGATGAAAATAATGGTGCTCCATACAGCAAGGTTGGTCGGATTACACATTTATATAAGATTAATTTCAAACGTACAGCTAAATTTGTTGCAGACAATAAGTGGGTCAGTCTGTAAGATTGTAATCTGTTTTTTTTCTTATTTTATTATGTAAGTGGGCCGAAAACGTAAGGTGTCTGTCAAATTTAATTCCCAAGTAAACAATATTTTTCGAAAGTTTGTTGACTGAATTATTAATTTTGAAATTGGTTGGAAGTTTCTTTTTGCCTTTTTGAAAAGAAAATATGATACCTTTAGTTTTATCCGGGTTAACCTCAATGTTTAACTGTATGAGCTCATCAGCTATTTTCTGGCATACTTTCTCCGATTGTTTTAAGGCCTTGCTTGCGTTTAAGCTGCTGCTTGTGATAGCAATATCATCTGCAAACGCCGTAACAGTTGCATTAAAGTATTGGGCTCCAACTATTTTAGCAGTATAAATGGAAAAAAGAACCGGAGATAATACCGCACCCTGTGGTACTCCACAAGTGAGAAAAATCGGATCAGATATATCTTTAGAGACTTGTACCACCATTGATCTTTTGCTGAGAAATGATTTTAGAATTGAATATAATTGTTCCGGACAATCAAGATCGATAAGCCTCTGACAAAGTAGCCTGTGTGAGACCGAATCAAAAGCTTTGGAACAGTCTAGAGCTATCATAGCTGTGGCCTTATTTTTGTTTAAGTTGTCCGTAACTTCTTTCTGTAACCTAACTAATGCATGTTCCGTGCTCAGTTGGGCTTGGAAACCGGTTTGTTCATGAGGAATTATTTTATGTTGAGAACAAAAATCTCTCAAGTAATTAAGTAATATTTTTTCAAAAATTTTTCCCATGTGGGGTAATAAACTTATGGGACGATAGTGAGATGGGTCATTGCCAGTTTTTGCAGGCTTTAGCAGCGGAAATAATATAGCATGCTTCTAGGTTATAGGAAAATATCTAAGTCGTAAACAGGAGTTGTACAAATTTACTAAATGCATTATTCCTCTTCTGGGTAGTTGCTTCAATAACACACTTTGTATTTTGTCACTTCCAGGTGCTTTATTACCTTGGGTCCTACGAAGTATTGTTTTTAGATGTTTGAAGGAAACAAACATATAGTTATTTTGTTTTTCTTTAGTTGGAAGTGGACTGGCAGTTCCCGTCTTATTTGCAATTTCTTGACCATAATACGCCGCTAATTTATTCGACTGTTGTTTGGAGCTTAAAAGTTCGTTCCCTTCATGAAGTCTAATAGAATTCGATTCTCTAGTGGGTTTCTTCACGAGTTTCCAAAATTTTCGGTGATTGCCATGAGATGCTCTTAGTTTATCTTCCCAAATATTGGTCTTCCATTGACTTATAAGATGTCGGACCTGCTTTGTTAAGGAGTTCAAAACTGTCTTGGCATCACGATCTCTCGTGCGATACCATCTGTTCTTCCAGGTGTTTCGTAATGAGATGAGTTCCAGTATATGTTTTGGTGGTACTCGGATTGAAGGAGGCATAGGGGAGAATTTAGGAATGGCGGTATTTGCAGAATTTAGAATAATTTCGGATAAGTCACATATATGGCCATCAACTTCTTCTTTTTGTTTGAAGACTAGATATTGAAGGTAATTGTTGAAGTATTTGGCATCGGTATAGATCCCAGTCGGCATTTTTATAATCGTACTTATAAGGAATGTTTTGTTGTATGCATTCTTTGGTGAGAATATCGTAGAGGACTGGCTTATGATCAGATGTTATGAAATCCAGCGCGGTGCATCCGATAATTTTGTGTGTTTGTCTAGTTAGGAGAAGATCGATCGTCGAGGTTTTATTTGAGTCGCCCCTTTGCATGAACGTGTGACTATCAGGATAAATAACAGAGAAAGGAGTTTTCACAATGCATACCCCTGCTTTATTGTTTGATAAGTTATTCCACGATTTATGGCGAGCGTTTAAATCTCCGATCACCCAGTGATTACTTGATTTGGAACAATCCAGGAGCAAACGTTTAAATTCTTGTATAGAACTTCTCGGACGTCGGTATAACGCAGTTATTCGGGTTGGTTGATCAAGCTGAACCTGAACAGACACCAAGTGTATTTTCTTGCAGGTGATATTTGTCGGTGGTGGTAATCTCTTCCATGCTATACCACGACGAATGGCTAAGAGAACACCTCCAAACGCATCGGTAGAATTATTTTGAACTAACGAATAACCACTTATGGCAAGATTGTAGTGTTTTAATCTCGTGTCTGTAATGATAGCTATAGCAGGTTGAGTCAGTGCGATCAGGGTTTCAATTTCTCCAAGTTTGTTTTCCAATCCATCTGTATTGAAATTTAGAATTTTCAGTTGGTTAATCATTTGTTGGAAACAACAGTGATTACTGTTTGAATTAATTCTGTTATTTTATTCATAAATCCCGTCAACATGTTACCCAGCATGTTCGTGAGTTTATCCATCCAAGGAGGTATGTCTTGTTTGTTGTTTTCTTTGATTACTGCATTTGCGTAAGGCCTATAACTTGGTTGAACATTTTCGCCTGATAGTGGAACGTACTGCGATGTTGGTGGGACTGATTGAGTCCTTCTGGATTTAAACTTGGACTCTAACTCTAATCTTTTTTCACATAGCCTGTAAGACGCTACGTGCGGTCCTTGACAATTTTTGCATTTAGGACTTTCATTTTAATATTAATATTAATTCATATTAGACTCTAGTGTGACTTAATATTGGGAATGAAATTTTAGAAATAAAAATATTAATTAATAATGTCTTTTTTTTTTTAATTAATGAGTAACAATAAAATAATTGTTACTAGAGTTAACGGACTAACGGTTACACTCTTAAAACGGAGTCCCCGAAAAAACATACACCAAGTGAAATTTAAAATGGAACAATCGGAAATATTTATCTGACCATTTTAACAAAACATTATTTTAAACTGTTTTATTATTTCTAGTTTTTCGTAAATATGTAATTTTAGACTGTTTCCTACTGGATGTATTAGTTACACTCCCGTTTTTTTTTTTTTTAAATTTGTGGTTATTTTTATTTAAATATGTTCCGAAGTTGGAATCCTGTATTTAATTATCGTATGCCCTTATATTTTCCTTTGATTTTTGATTTAGTGATCTAATAAAATTTTTGCCATACCATAAAAAGTGCCAACAATCATTTCATTACATGTCTTATATTCATATATACAGTAAATAATTTTTAATCAAGAAAAGGAATTAATAGTAATTTTTAATACTTTATTAATTCAAAATATAACTAAACTTAGCATAAATAGATTCTGTATAGAAGAAAAATTTAGGCCTCCTAAACGTACACAATTCAGTTGAACGATTTTCCTGCCAGTCCAAACTTATCAATCCGACAGATGCGAGCTCTGAATACACATGAAACGATTGATCGTTTAGTTTCACCTCCTGCGACAGTCACCATTCTTCTTTTTTCCTTTTCTTATTATTCTATTATTTCTTACGTTGGACCATTTATAATCCTTTATAATATCAAGTCATACTGTAATAAATTATAGCTGAAGTTCTTCGAAATAATACTATTTGACGTCATGAGACGTAGGACTGCATTTCCAAGAGATACGATTTCAGGCCCATATCTAAATATTTTTTCCAGAAAATTGAAAGCTTTTGATTGTTTAGTAATTTCTAAGATAGTCAAAATTAGTATAGCCATAAATCGTAATAATGATGTAACAAAAACTTACTCTATAACTGAATGTTTTATGACATTAGAAAATAAGTGATTCTAATCTATTTTAAGAAACATAAATAATTAATAAAAAATACAGAAATAATAGAATTTATAACAGACTTAAAAAAACAGGAAGTTCTCAATTCGACTGTTTTTTTGTTTTATTTTGTTGTATGATTATTACGCGATTGTTAATCGATTTTTTGATCTATTATTATGCTTATTAATCGATTTTGATCATTCTTTTGTTGATCGATAGTCCATATTTCAGATGTGGGCCCATACAAATTTTATTGAAATCAACCCTGCGCTGTTTAAAAAAGAACAGTAAATAAGAAGACAAATCGACAATCGGAAAACACTCATCACTGTTATATAACCATACTACTGTTATATATTACTCCATGGTGACTAAATCTAAATTATATACACAAATAATTTTCGTACATAAACAGAAACGAACTTACTTACCCCAAAAAATTGAAAAATAAAGTTAAAAACAAAAACCAACATGTACAAACTTTAACTAAAATGTAAAAAATAATATTTTAACTACTTCGAAACAAAGAGGATTCAAGTACAATTATTGATACTTATATACATATTCACAGTTATTTACCTAAATTTCATTTCATTCTGTTAAAATATTGTAATTAAAATTAATATAATTTTAAATTAAGTAAAAAGCGATTCCCTATATTAAATTCATAATGCCAACTGCTGAGCACTATAGGGCTTAGTATAAAGTGCGGTTTAGAATTTCCTCTGAGGGTAATGGAAGCCACTGAGCTAGCTAAAAGACATTGGAGGCAGCCATTGGAGCAAATTGTGAGTCTGCTATCAATGCAATATCAGCTTACATTCGCAACCAACTTCTTCTCTGTTATAGTTAATTTCTCGCTTAGTGTTATACTGTGTCATTTGTTTCGATAGTTTAAAATGCTTATGGGTGATTTCTAAACTAGGTGCTAATTTTGTTTTTAAAAAATTATGAAATTGGATGGTTGATTTATTTATTTTTTTTTTTACTTCTTTAGTTGTCCGTGATATCTTTCAGATGTATAGCTATTCATTAACACCCATTTACTCGTTCGGAGAGGAGCAGTTGAAACCATGAAGGTAATTATAATTCAGATAAAACAGAAAAGCTATGTTGAGAATGTGTGTGTCATAGCATTGTGTCATCATGTACTGTTTAAAGGCCATAATAATAATAGGTAGAAAAAGGTATGACAACGAGAAAATGGACTTTGAAAGGAGTTTTCCTAAAGATATGCCGCAAATAAAATAGTTTTGTTGGACAAATAATATGAATACAAACATACGTGACAATGATATATAATAAAAACACTAATTTGTTTTCATACGTCCCCCGGCGGTTTTTTAAGTTGTGGTTGTATACCACTACTTAAAACAAATGAATCTGTACTTCAGGGCGGCTACTTAACCGCATACCTGTCAAACCGCCCAAAGAACCAAAATCTTGTTGCCAAATATTTAAAATCCTGCTTTCGAGGTTAATTTTTTACTCGTTTTTAAGGTAATTTGACTTAACCACTTCATCACGACAACCATCGGTGTATAAAGTACAAGAAATTTTTTTTTTTTTTTTTTTTTTTTTTCCATTTATTGATATTTACAACTGTACAAAATAATATACAACAAGTAAATGTGTTGACAGTGAATACAATGACATGTAAATAACTTGTGAAGAACTACTCACTAGTAGCACTTCAATAAAATCTACACTAAACGATCTCTAGGCCATCTTCTTTTCAGACGCCTCGGAGGATTATCAGGGATGGAGGAGGAAGCAAGTTGGGAGACTAGTGGATTAGAGTAGTTATGAAGCTTACTATGGAAGGATAGGTATCTGGTTTGGGCTAAATCAGAAACATATGGAACATTAAGATCTTTATGGATAAGTTTATTGGTCACATAGTAAGGAGCATTGAGGATTTTTCGAAGGATTTTGGATTGCAAAGATTGGATACGAGATGAATTGGATGGTTTAGTAGAGCCCCAAAGCTCAACTCCGTACGTCCAAATAGTTCTAATCACTGTCATGTAAATGAGTCTTTTGTAATTAATTGGGAGCTTTGAACGTTTGTCTAGTAAATGTTGAAGTAGTCTGTAACGACAGGCAGTTTCTTGTCGTTTTAGTCTTGTATCTGGATTCCAAGTAAGACGTTTGTCCAAGTGGAGTCCTAGGTAGCTGATCTGTTCAACAGGGATTAGTGGAATATCATTAAAGGATACTGTAGGGCAGGATGTCGTAGGTTTACGACAAAGGGTAAAGGTTATTTGGTGAGATTTTTTTGGATTTATCTTGATTCTCCATTTTTGACACCATTCTTGAAGGTTTAGGATATGGGATTGGAGTTTTTGAGAGGCGATAAAGGGATCATTGTTTACTGATAACACACATGTGTCATCAGCGTAAGTGGTGAGGGTAGTGGTAGGATGAGTTAGGATGTCAGCTGTGTACACTGTGTAGAGGATAGGACCTAGGATACTACCTTGAGAAACTCCGGCAGACTGGGTAAAGAGGGGAGAATAGGAAAATTTATGGTTTACTTTGAAGGTTCGGTCACTGAGATAGGATCTAATAATAAGGAAATATGTAGAAGGTAGGAACTGACGGAGTTTATACAGCAGTCCCGGGTGCCAGACTCGGTCAAACGCTTGTTCTACATCAAGAAAGGCTCCCGTGCAGTACATTCCGCGCTCCAATGCAGAGGAGATAACGTCCACCACACGATGACATTGCTGGATTGTTGAGTGTGATGTTCGGAATCCAAACTGGTGATCTGGGATTACATGATGGGAATCTAGGATAGGATACAAACGTTTTAAAATGAGTTTTTCTAGCATTTTACTCATGATTGGCAAGAGAGAAATAGGATGGTATGAGGATGGGAGCTCAGGTGGCTTTTTGGGTTTAGGTATCATTTTAACTATTGATAATATCCAGGAATCAGGGAAATATGTGGTGCGGAGTACAGCATTATATATGTATGTTAGGAATAGGATGGCTTTACGAGGAAGGAGTTTAAGGATGTGGGATGTAATTAGGTCGTGTCCAGGAGCTTTGTTTGAAGGTAATCTGTGAATTATGTTTAATGTTTCTGAAGGATGGAATGCTTTAGGGGGAGGAGACATTTGGAGTGGGATGTTGAGTTCTGCTTCAATATATTGCAAGATTAAGGATATCAGGATGTGGGTTAAAAGTTTGGTAAAGGTGCTGGCCAAAAATAAGTGATTTTTCATCGTCAGATTTTGACCATGTTTTGGCTTCGGTTAGTAGAGGATGATTACAGTTTCTGTAGTTTAGTAGTTTTTTGGTCGTATTCCATAAAGATTTGTCAGTGGTGTTAAGATTTTCTGTGTTATAATGTAATTTTTGAATTTTGTATTTCTTAATTTCCGTCCTAAGTTTGTTTGTTAATTTGCAGTAATTATTCTTATCTGATGGATATCTAGTCCTGTGCCACTTCGCTCTTGCTCTACGTTTTTTCTACTATTAAGTCGCGAATATGGTGTGGCAAGTTAGTCTGAAAAGAATTTAATTTTTGTCTATGTGAGGTGTTATCGTTAATGCTGATGGATATTGATGTGGTAAGTTTGTCAATGGCAGTATCGATATCATGTTTTGTTTTGAGAGGAATTATCAAGTCTATTTTGTTTTCCAAATCGTAACGAAATTTGTCCCAGTCTACTCGTCCTGTAATCAGTCTAGGAGGAGAGAGTTTCGGAACAGGATATGAATACAAGTGAAGCAAAACAGGACAATGGTCTGATGAAAGGTCATCCAGGGATTGGACAAAGGTATGAGAGTTGGAAATTTGGGAAGAAATAAAGATATCGAGGATATCAGGACGTTTTTTGAGGGATGTAGGCCAATAAGTAGGATTTAACGGTGAGAGGACTGAATAACAGTTGGATGTTGTAATGCGGGATAAGATACTGCCACGGGAGTTGGAGGTTCTACAACCCCATCGCTGGTGTTTGGCGTTGTAATCTCCCCCTGCAATAAAGCGCGGTCCGAGGGATCGGAATAAGGAAACAAGAAATTTAAATAAGTTTTTTGTTGTTATGAATATCGTTTAGAATATAAATCTTAAGAACGGATAATAATAGAAAATATTAAAATAAAATACTAGTGATTTTATTTTGAATTATAATCTAAGTTCTAAGAGTGAAGATCTTGGGTCATTAATTCAAAACTTCTGATCCGAGAGAGTATATTTAATTAGGAAATAGCAGAACAGTTCAAAGTGGCTCAATTAATCATTGAGACAGGTTCAAGGCACGAATCGTTCAAGCGGGATAAACTGTTGTCAATATTAACAAACTTTAAAATAATATATAATTTTCAGTTTTATTTTTCATCATTTTTTTCTTCTTCATTCTTTATTCGAATTAACATCAGAAATCTATTATTTAGTCAATTCCTTATGTAATATTTTTTTTTATTTTACTGATTGTAAATATAGTTTATGTATGTATGTAGTGTGTATGTGTTTATATATGCGTATAGATTTTTTTTTCTCATTTTATTACTTAGTTTATTGTAAAATTGTATTTACTTTTAATGATTTTATTTTCTTATCTAATTTATAATCTCTACGCCAAATATAACTTATGGTCTGTCATGTAACTATTATTCTTAAGGGACTTTGTCCCAGAGTAAAATTTTCTTTCTATTCTGTTCTATTCTATAATAGATACCGAAATGTATTTTTAAATGAGGTGCACACCATAATATAGAAGGATCAATACAATTGGAAATTAATAATTTTTTTTTTATAATTTTAGAATACGGTAGATCGTCGGAAATTTAAACTAATGACAGAGATAGTTTGTATAATTAAAATTTCAGATGATCTAAATTCCCGTAAAAATAATATATATATATGTTTATTAAGGTTCTTGAGGTTCAGTCATAAAATAAAAAATCAACTATTTTGGTGACGTTTCGAGACTATATTGTTCTCATAATCATGCCCTGCATCTTAGTAGGAATGTCCTAGTGTTCTTCACGCTTGCTAATTTCCTGTTGGCTTTCTGGAGTTCCTTCATTAGCCAACATGAAATTAGCAAGCGTGAAGAACACTAGGACATTCCTACTAAGATGCAGGGCATGATTATGAGAACAATATAGTCTCGAAACGTCGCCAAAATAGTTGATTTTTTATTTTATGACTGAACCTCAAGAACCTTAATAAACATTTAATAGTAACAGTCAAGAAATATATATATATATATATATATATATATATATATATATATACATTTATAAATGATATATGTAGGTATATAGTTCTCAGTAAACAAATATGTAGGAATGGAAATCTATATTCATTTCTTGCAGTTTCTGATAAATAATTAATTAAGGGCTCCTCTTATCTATGGATGTTCATAGAAAAAATCGTTTTTTTTTTTGTTTTTTTCATTGCATTTTATTTTTAAACTGTCATCCCCCGTCGCAGCTTCGCTCGCTCTCTCAAGTAAAGGTATTAGATAATTTTAACCAATTATTGAAGTTTTGTAAATTATATATACAAATCATGTATTGTTCAAAGCATCCAAAAAGAAGGAAATGAATTCATAAGGTATCCGAATAAATTAAAATTCGTGATTTGTCTCCCGATATTATGACAAAGATTTGACAGTCAGTTTTTTCCAGTTCTGGAAATTCATATGTATAATTGAACGTGAGAGAAACAGTGGAAGATCTACTACAAACGTTTTGTGTCTGGCTTTTCAAATTAAAATTTTTAATAGGAAAATAAACTTTAATTGGGAATTTTCATCGTTTGAATTTAAATCGATAAAAAATAAAAGATATTTCCACGCACAACTAGATTATATGGCTCAAGATCACTTAAAAGCCTAATTGGATATCCCATTTTTAAATGTTATTGTATCAGTTGGTAATCGAGATGTACAGAGAATATTTATTATATTATTACCCAGAAAGTAAACTTTTATTCCGTAGAGAAGACAAAAAAGGCCGAAGAATGAGTTATATTTAGAAACTAGGTTAAACGAAAAAGGTTCTTTAGATTACATGTTACAGTTTTAAAGTTATAAATAGGATAGAGATTGGTTAAGAAAATGGGTGTACACGGAATTAATAAAATAGGTTGAACAAACAATGAGTGGAGGAAATTGAGGAAAGAAGGGCTGTTTGCCAATTTCGTATTCGGTCGTTGTGAGTTCACTCATGAATACCTTCTTCAAGAGCTGGTAGAACACACTTGTCATAAATTGAACATGAAAACTACACACGGATAATCTGTTGATTTTCAACAAATATTAAAGGTATTATAGAAAACGAGGAACTGAAAAAATATAACAATAAATATTCTGCATTAAATTTCTGACTAAAGAAATGTCAAATGTTCGATCCGAGCGACAACAGAGAGCGTGTCAAAATGTTTCATTTTTGAGGGTGATATTATTATTTATATATTATTATGATATTATTGATATTTACAAACTGTTCAAAATAATATATATCAAGTAAATGTGTTGACGGTGAATTCAACGATATGTAAATAACTTGTAAAGTATTTAAAGGATTGGATACCAGATGAATTGGATGGTTTAATGGAGCCCCAAAGCTCAACTCCGTACGTCAAAATAGGTCTAATCACAGTCATGTAAATTAGTCTTTTGTAATTTTTTATTTTTTTTTTTTAACATAACTTTATTCACAACTGTACACAATGGACAACCAGTGAATGTGAAGTTACATTGAAACAACAGACATGATCAGGCATGAGGGAGTCAGCACCAAGTGGTACGATCTCCAGGCGTGAAACTAAATTATTAAGGATTAGACTAGGAGATCCCTCATCCACCTCCTTTTCAGCCTTCGTTGAGTTATGTCAGGAATTTGTACTGTTGCCATATTATGTATCTGTTTGTTAGTGTGTCCACGTAGTTTTTCATGAAATTTTCGATAAAGTTTATGGACATGGGTCTTAACTCGGGATACTTAAGTCTGTATGTAGTTTGACACATAAGGAGGGGAGTCTGTTATCAGTCTTAGGAATTTCGATTGAAATGTTTGAATTTTCTGAATATGTGTTCTTTTGGTCGGTCCATAAATTTGAGATGCATACGTCCAGATGGGTTTTAGCTGTAAATGTTAAGTTTCTGTTTTAAAGGTAGTTTTGAGCGTCTGTGAAGTACTGAGTATAGAAGTCGCAGTTTTTTCAATACCACGTACATATATTGGAGGTGGCTTCTTACTAACAGGAGTTATATTAGTTTGTTGTACTTGAGTATTTTGTTTTTCTAACGAGGACAAACCTTCGAACTGATATGATAATTTTATATCACTGACCTTTTTAGCCTGTTTTCTAGGGTCGGCTATAGCTGCTGGTCTTTTTTTTTCCGATGACAACTTCCCATGAATCATGGTTAAGGGCACCATTAGGCGTATCATCAATTGGCATCACCATACCTCGGGATGCTTCAACCATAGCCGAAATTTTAATTAACTTCTTCGCTACGGTACACTATACTTTTAAATTAACACTTTTTGCCTAAAAATTACCTGTTTTTACCACTGAAAACTGTTATATTAGGCGGACACAATTTAAAAACAATCACCTTTCACTATTCGATCAGCTCGAGTCTTTTGTAATTAATTGCGAGCTTTGAACGTTTGTATAGTAAATGTTGAAGTAGTCTGTACCGACAGGCAGTTTCTTGTACTTTTAGTCTTGTATGTGGATTTCCAAGTTAGACGTTGTTCTATTGGTGTCCTAGGTAGCGGATCTGTTTAACAGGGATAAGTGGAATATACTAAAAAGTTAAAAGATAAAATTGTAAAAAAAGGAAAATTTTAACTTTTATATTTATTGGAAGAAATATTATAATTTTTTTAAAATAAAATTGTTTATGTCTAGTTTATTATACACTTCAGAACCTTTTTATATTATGAAATAAAATAAGCTTTTATAAATTCAACTATTCCAAAGTGTTGTTACTTTTGTCGGGGTGTTTATATAGATACATATTCTATCTAGAATTCGGAAAATAAGTCAAATATTTTATGGACTAGAGAAGGGGATATTTGTAAGTCGTAGTTAAAGTATTTTTATTTGTTTGGATTTCCAAGTAACCAGGAAATTCAAAGCGAATAAAAACAATAGCATATATATAGAATTAAAATAAATAAAATGAGAGATGAAGCAAATAACATATATTAATTGGATTTATTGAACATGCAATTAAAACGTAGACGTACATTAAAACAAATACAAATCTATAAAATGAAAATTTTTAGCGTTTTAATTTTATTGTAGTAGTTCGTAAATCATTTATATCAAAATAAAAAAAAATAAATAAAAACAGGGTTTAAATTGTTATAGCTTTTTAAAATAACAATAATGAATACATATAAAACAGAAAAATGAAAAATTCTTGCAAGTTATAATTTTGTTTTAGTACTCTGTAAATATAAAGGGATAAATTATTGTCTTATTAAAGTATTTTCTTTTATTATTAGAGTTTTTAATGTCAATTTTCATAGCAATTATTTTAATACGCAATGGAATAAAACTTTGGGGGATAAAATTCACGGAAACGAAGCCTTGAGAAATTATAGCTTAACGAAAAAAATAAAATAAAAAATATTTTTTTTTTATAACTTGTGTTTGTTTTTAATTAAATAAAATTCTAAATTGCATTTCATTATTGTTTAGTACATCATTAAAATTTTATTTCATTGTTTATTATTCATATCATACATTCGATTTGTGTCAATTATCTCTACTTAAGCAACTATCAACATTTATAAAATATTATGATTTATTAAAAACGTTCTTGTAAACCACTCGCTTATGTTTATAAATTTATTTCCACAGAAATCTATAGAGTATTATATTATAAATATTAAATTTTAATTTGTAACCATAAAAGTAGATGACAGTCTGACAAACCTCGTTCCTTACTCTCAACATTGTGCGTTTAATTTTCATTATTGCTAAATCATCCGAGAACTATGAAGATAACGTAGTTAAAATTTGGTACAGTTTGGTAAAGTAGTTTTACTATTGTAAATTATATTTTGAAATGGTGCAAACCATTTATCGGTCTATTTTCAAACTTCGCACCTTGTTTTTAAATATTTCTTGATAAATTAATTTTATATAAGTAAATTATATAATCAATTTTAAGCTCTATAACACCAAACCTTTCATAATAGTATAGATTAACTTATTATTATTAACTAGTAGGAGAAAAAAATAAATAGAGAAATATAGTTTAAAATTTCAATCATCGATAGACCTATGATTGCCTGAATACAATCCATACTCTGGGGAGGAAAACCGCCAAGAAGGAAGGAAGAGAAGGGGAGTACTGGGAGTACAAGGAAGGCCTTATGCTAAGTAAGGAGCCTGGAACCTGGAGCTGGAAGCTGGAAATAGAAAGTCAGGGGATTCCTATTCTAAAGGGTTCTAACCAATAAGGGTTAGAATTACCTAGGCGCCCTCCTGAATACTGTATCTAATGCCTGGAATTTATCCACTTTCTTCAATTCCCCCTCCCACGTCCTCCAGTTTTCAGCTTTGCCTTGGTACTTCCAGGCAAATAGATTCTTTCAGCACATTTTCATCAATAGATGCTTTAAAGCTTATTATTATTGAAATAAGCAATTCAGATTTTTTTACTGAGATCAAAATATTTAAACAACGATACTGCTCAGATTGGGAAATTTTGTTTTTTATATTTTAAAATATTATTTTAAGTTTTCATAACATTTTTTATTAATATAGTTTTATTTGTGGCAGAAGTAAAACAAAAAAAGAGTGAGTACGCTTAGGACCACACGCTCGAAGTATGAACTTGTAGCCCTGAAACACATGGTCTCTTTGGACGATCGTCACTTCTTACTGCTATAATAATTTCTAAATTTGAAAATTAGAGTGAATTAAGTAACAAAAATTCTAGAGAGCTGCTATTTTGAATTACTTTTATTTTGCTTACTTATTGAATATTTTGATCACTTCTATAAAAAAAGAACATAAAAAAAAATGAGTTGTTAGGCTAAATAGCGGGATAAATTCTGTGTCCGTAGTTAAAAGCGTTATCCCGACAGATCTTGCTTCTTGAAATATTATAGCAGATGTAATATAATGTCAAAATAAGAGTAATAAGGGGGAGACTCATTCATATATTTGAAAAAAAAAAAAAAAAAAAAAAATCTGCTAATTATAATTTTATTATCTGATGTTTTAAATTCACATTATCATAGAAATTCATAAAATGGCATGAAGTTCTCTCTTTTATTTTCTTATTTAATACATTTGCAGTTGTTAGGTTTTAATGTAAGTCATATGACTTTGACCTGGAAACGGAATTGAGTCACGAAACATGTAGAAATCGCGGCTTCACTCGCTCGCTTCAGTAGAGAACTTAGATAATTTCCAATCGACTTCAAAAATTAGGTGGCTTTCAATTCTTCTGTTTTTTTATTTTTGTTTTTTTTGTTGTTTTTTTTTATGCTACGCGAATACGAAATATGTTTTGTTAATCAGTAGTTCATACTTCAGAGGTGGTCCCATAACTTTTTTTTTAAATCAACTCAGCGCCTTATTGGGAAAAAAAAAACAAAAAAACAATTAACAAGAAATCACTGTTACATAACCTTCCACTATAAACACATTTCTCCAAGGTTACAATTTAAATTATTTTATTTTATTTTTTTTCTCTTTATTTGTTTAATCCACACCTGTCACTTATCATGCGACAACAAGCAGATGTGATAAATTGTTGTATACAAGATAATTGGCATGTCAGGCATGAGGGAGGACAGCACTCAGCGGTACTCACTGCTAACATGGACATGATTTTTAATCAGTTTTAACGGAGTAGATCCCTCAACTAACTCCTTTTTAGTCTCCTTTGGGTATTACCTGGCAAGCTTCTGGAGGTCATAATTTGTATTAAGTTATTGATATATCCGTGAAGTTTGTCGTGAAGTCTTTTATATAAAGTCTGGATGTGATCTTGTACCATGGGTATGAGTAAGTTTGTGTGTAAAGTTTTGTTATTGACATACCAGGCTGATAGTGTAATAAGTCTTAAAGTTTTTGACTGGAAAGTCTATATTTTTCGGATGTGTGTTTTTTTAGCTGTTCCGTAAATTTGTGAGGCGTACGTCCATGAAGTTTTAATAAGTAAGTATATGTATTTAGTCTTTGCGTCATTTTCAATTTAGATCGTTATGTAGAATTGGATACAATAGTCTCAGTCTTTTGTTAAGGCTTCGGCGAATCTGTTTCACATGTGGGCCCCATGTCATCCTTCTGTCGAACATTCGTCCTAAGTATTGAACAGTGTCAGTCTGTTTAACTGGAACATTGTTAATGTAAATGATGGCGCAGGTATTATGTCGAAGTGCAAAAGTTATGTGCTGTGATTTGTCATTATTGAGTTTAATTTTCCATTTGTTAAACCAGTCTTGTAATTTTTGTAAATAGTGTTGGAGAGTCAGTGAAGCCTGATTGATGTCTGAGTGTCTTGTCCGAATTGCAGTATCATCTGCGTATGTTGCTATTATTGTGTTAGGGTAAGTGGGTATGTCGTGTGTGTAGACAATGTATAGCAGAGGTGCAAGAATCGATCCCTGCGGTAATCCAGCCCTAATTGGTCGAACAGAAGAGGTATACGAACCTTGTCGAACAGAGAAAAATCTGTCGGAAAGGAAAGAGAGAAGGATATGATAGTAAGTAGAAGGAAGGAATGATTTAAGTTTAAATAGAAGTCCATTGTGTCACACTCTATCCAATGCTTGAGCTACATCCAGGAATACCCCAGTAGCATATAATTTTTTCTCCAATGCAACTGAAATGTAACAATCTTAATTATTAAGAAATATAATTAATATATGCAGTCTACTCTCGATGTGTCGAACTTCAATAAGATGAAATTCTTACATAAGTAGAACAAAATTTATGCCCGCAAGTATATCAAGTCTATTTCTGGTAAAAACGTGAACAAATTTGTACGTAGGGGTAAAAAAAGTGTAACTGAAAATAGGGGTAAAAAAAAACGGGATTTCTAAGATATCAGCCTATATGGCTTTAAGTATGTTTATCTTCTAACTACTCCTAACGAAGTCCTGAGGTCAAAAAGAATTGTATATTTTATGCAGTCTACACCCCTCATTTCAGCACTCATTGACTGGACTATTAAGGAATAAGTTAGTTTGTTTGTTTATTTCGTTTAACGTCACTTTATGCTGCTATGGCTAATCAGACGATGCTACGGTGGGAGTCCTAAATTTTGCCTATCCAGGTATAATTAGGATAGGGGTCTTTAACGAGTACCTGACATCGCACAGGCTCGGGACCCCCATTTTGTGTCCCAGGCCCTTAATAATCCATTAATGCCCACAGGCATAGCTAAGGATTTTTTACCCCCTTTAAAAAATCCTAAGGTCATCTGCCGGGCTGCGAACCCGCGATATTGGGCTTAGTAGGTTGCTATGCTAAGCACTACACCACAGGTGACCCCAGGAATAAGTTAGTAATTCAGATGGACAATGAATGTCCATTATTAGCGATTATTAATTATTAGCGATATAGAGGTTTCTTTCACTGGGATCCACATGTCGCACTACATATTTAAAGCTGTTTGAATAAAAGTTTATTGGAAAATTTGAATTTTATAATCACTTTGAATTTCTATATAATATTGTAACATTGTAACCTTTCTTGCAGAATGGCTGGAATCCACATATTTATCAAATTTTTAATAAAATGTTGGTGAAAATCTTTAAATTATATTATTTCTAAGCCTTCCTTAAACTATGATGAAGATGATGTAGCAAATGTTTTGTACGTATGTATTAGACTTATTTTGGTGCGGTAGTTTTTGTGTCAAGTAATCACAAACAAAGAATGGCTCGTTCTTTTATATTATGTTATAGGTAAGTAAAACAATAAAAAAAAAACTGCTAAAATAATATCGAGTTTAATATAAAAATTTCTTACATTTAGTCACTAATCCTTAATTTGATTTTTAATATTCCTATAACGCTCAAGCATATTACGCAATATCTAAAATAAACTAATAAAAAAATAAAAAATAATATGAAACCCCCACATTTTAGATAATAAACCATAAAAACGAGGCTTTTAGTAGCGAACTATAAAGCCATTTTATTACAGAGGCCCTAGATAAATAAGGTTAGCGCCTGGCTGGGAGGCTTAAGGAGGGACTACAACGGCTGATAACTGTCTCGTACATTAAAGTAATTTATTGCCAGTTAGATATCCTTGCTCTAGTTCAACAATGTCCTTTATTCCTTCCAATGTCTCCAGGACTCTTCAATCGAATGGGGCTTTATTAAAGAAATACTTGTCCTGACGGTCCTCGGCATCCACTATCTACTATCCACTATCTACCATCTACTATCGACAATCAATCCATCTATGGTCTGTACTGCCACTGAGTTCTACTAGTAAACAGATATTTAAGATATCAATTTCACAGGTCTGTGACTTTAACATAGGATTTTTTAACATTTTTCACCCCCCAAAAATAGGAAAAATATTTAAAAAATTCTATCACATAGGTTTTTTATGTGTTTTGCAGTATTATGGTTATTATTATTAGTATTATTTTTATTTATTAGTATTATGCTTATGACTCATTTGAATGGTGCCTAATTATTGATTCGTCTTAAAATAGTATTATTGCACAAAGGAAATATATTTGCATCACTTCCGATGGGGCATTCTGTGCATATGGCAGAAAATTATAAATATTTGGCCATTATTCTGGAGAAAATCAAATATCAGGACCATCAATGGATGGGTTGTGGGGACTTCAAAATACGATGCTTTTGGATCAGCGGGCAGGCTATACTAAATACCCATGATTCTTATGCTTGTGGGACAGTAGAGACACAAAACAGCACTTGACTAAAAGTAATTGGCCACCCCGAGAAATTTTAAAACCTGGAGAGAAAAATGTTATCAATACTATTTTGGTATCACCAGAAAAGTTTTTGTTGCCTCCTCTCCATATCAAATCGGTGTTGATGAAACAATTTGTAAAATCGTTAAAAAGGATGGGTACTGTTTTAAATATCTATTACGAAATTCCCGAAGGTATCAGAAGCAAAGTTGAAAGCGGGAGTTTTCACTGGCGCCGACGTAAGAAAACTTTTAACCGACACCCTCTTTGTGGAAAGTATGAAAAGGAAGCTTGGTTATCGTTCAAGGATGTAGTGCGAAAGATTTTGGGAAATACTAAGGATCCTGACTACATAACCATTGTTCAACGGATGCTAGCTGCATACACACCGACATAGACTATTTTCCTTAAAACCTGGGAGCTTACAGTGAAGAACATGGGGAGCGCTTTCATCAGGAGATCCGTGATATCGAGAAACGGTACCAAGAAAGATGGGATGTCACTTGCAGACTACTGTTGGAAACTAAAGATGGAAATCAGAAGAGGACTCGGCGAAGTATCAAGGAAAAGAAGAAAAACTATCATAAAATACATGAATACGTGTCACTTAATGTCACAAAACAATGTTTCATTGGTTGAAAAAACATTATGTTTGATTAATTTTGAATAAACGAGTGCTTTTACCAATTGTTTGTGTTTGGATTAGCAAAACCCCTTATGTAATAGAAAAAAATAGGCATCACTTCTGAAATCAGCGCATTTTAAAACATATAATTCAGTTAAAATATCGCATGCAGCTGACAAACAAAATTTTTTTGCAGACCTGTGTTTTTATTTTATCGATCAAGATTATGTAAAGAAAAAATTTTTTTTTTCTCCCGGACTAGGAAAAACAATATAACATTAGTAATGGTACAAGTGATTTAGAACAAGTTGAAATAAATTCAGGAGTGAAATAAAGTGGAAAGTAACAAGTAAAGAAAGAAGCAAAGAGCTATCATAAATTTAAAAATTAAAAAAAAAAAGAAGAATAATAATAAATAAATACAGAATACATTACAGACTACAGAGAAAAAGTAAATTACCTTTTATTTAAGTTTCAAAGTAAAATGACCTGAGGAATGAAAAGAAAAAACGGCAAACTTTGAATTAAAGACTTCACTAAAACTAAAACACTCTGCCCGTTAAGGCTAAGTTAAAACTTAAACAGAAACTTGCTACTTACTTTATCCTAGCGAAACACAGGTGGACTTATGTTCCTCAGGTTTTCATTAGTGTAAAAAGAGACTCAAGATTTTTCATTCATAAAGAGTTATTACCCAACATTTAGAGATGTGTATTAATACACAATATATCTCTATTTTTCTTACAATAATCCGATATTTTCATGGGGAGATTTTTTTTTTACGATATAAAACAGAAACAAATTAATGGTAACCCTAATAAGAAAGTGAAAAGAAGTATATTTACAATGTAAAATGTCTAAATGGCCATATAAATGATCAAACGGTGAGATCATCCACTCATTGTAACTTGTGAGTGACAGGTGTAAATCCATTTGAAAGGCAAAGCAGTTCCTAGACTCTGATAGTGTTGCCCCTAATCTTGTCCCTCCTTGTTTTCCCATTCAATATGTTAAACAGCTGGTTACAATTGTCTTCTCTATACCACATGTTCAAGTCAATGTTTCTCAAGACTCAATGTTTCTTAATAAAACTAATAGTCTAGGAGGCAATGGCACGTCTATTCGACGTAAATCTTATGATATTCTTAATTGATAGTCCTTGTAGGATATAACATTTAAAATTTTTTGAAATTCATATCAGCTATACTTTGATGTTTTGTTCAACGGAAACATAAAAAGCTGAAAATTTATATAACTGCTAAATTACACCCAGTAGATAATAAGGTTAAACAAAAACTGACTCTGACGCACTCAAACACTTCTTCGAACGCTCCTCCGCGAAAACGGCCCTCTCTTAGTTATAACTCCGAAAATGTTTATCCGGTCCGAAATTTCTTTTTTCCATCTCAAATTTAATAATAAATCTTACATATGAAAGCTTAATTAAATACCGAAAAATACTCACGCCAGCTCGCCAGATTTCACATACAAGGGCTGATAGTAAATTTCACCAGTTGTGAGATTAAAAAAAAAAATAATTTTCGGTTCGGACTAATAGTTCCGGAGCTATAGCGAAAAATGTGCAAAAAAAGGCGTAGGTTTCACAACGCGTTTTTTAGCGTGCTGGCATGGGTGTTATACGGGACTTGAATAAAATTTCATATATGGAGTCTGAAAGTAGATTTAACCAGCTTTCAAATGGAAAAAGAAGTGGATCGAACAAATCTTTTCGGAGACATAGCCAAAAGAGTACCATGTTTGCGAAGAAATGCTTGAAGAAGTGTTTGAGCGCGTTAGTTTTGAAAACGCACCCGATTAACTGAGTTTACGCTTAAGCTTATAACCTAATGGGTGTCATTTAGCTGTTTTATAAAGTTCAGCTGTTTATGTTTCCGTTGAATGAAACAAAAAATTCAGCTAATAATAAATTCAAAAAATTTAAAGTTCTACCAACAATGCACGTGCTTGGGACTGCAAGAATTGTGGATCCTATTCGTAACCGACAATTCAATTAAGATCATCAGTAGCTTTAAGTTTGTCCGTTGAATAAATGTACCATTGTCTCCTAGACTATTAGAGAAATGTGGATAGAGTAGGTAATTAAATAGAAGAAAAAAAGAACTGACAGACGAGGCTAAGAACAGAAGAGGGAAGAGGAAACAAATTGCGATCGCCAGTAGAAAAGAAAGGAGTAATTATGGAAGCTGGAACACAACTTATTTAAGACAACTATAACAATAAATTCACCGGTTGTAAGTGCCAGTGATTAAGCCTTCTCTTTCTATTTTAACTTTCTTCATCTGACTTAAAGGCTCTCAAGGCGGTGTTTCTTAGTACCTTCTATAGTTATTTAATATTCCCTCTTAGTTACAAGATGAAATAATGTAGCTATTAGTATCTTAATGGTCAATGAACGTATTCTTTATATCATGGAACTCAGCACACTGAAATAAAGAAATACAGAAGCCTCTCGTTAGTCATAAACATCATAATTTGAACCTATTGCTATACCTTTTAAAATTTATTTATTGAAATTTATAATCGCATAGCAAAATACAGATAGGTCTCTCTCTCTCTGCCTCTACTAGATTCTTCTAGCTAAGAGAGAAGCGCTAGGATCTCTTTGAGCACAATCTTGGTACGGGATTTTCCAGGGATTCTTGTAAATATTGTGTATATAGTATGATTATATTTTTTTTCTCTACTTTAGTCTATTTGTTATTAGAATTATTACTGTAATTTATTTTATGTTATCATTTATTACATTTTATTTTATTTCTTGCATAGTTAGAAACTTTTTATTTTTATTTATTTTATTTCATTATTTAATTTATTTCTTTATTTTTACTTTTATTGTACATATATATGAATGAACTCATGCTTATCCATATTACTCATTGTTCTTAAATGACACAGCTTGAAACTACTAAATAAAAACTTTTAAGCTGAAAAAAACAAAACAAACGTAGCTGAGAGAGAAGTAGGGGTCTCTTCGAGTACAAGCTTAGTTCGAGATTTCGCAAGGATTCTTGTAAATATTGTGTTTATATATATATATATATATATATATATATATATATATATATATATATATATATATATATATATTAATATTTCTTCACTTAATTTTATTAGTTATTAAAATTATTACTCTAATTTATTTTATATTATCATTTATTTCTACTGGAATAAATGGTCGGGTGGGCATAGAGCTTATCGCTAAAGTCTAGGGGTCAAATCAGCAATATATAATCAATAAAAATCATTATGTATTAGTTCATTTGTGATATAAAATAAGGAAAGTTATAATAAGAATTTTAAGAAAGATTTTTAATTTATAATTTTAATTAAACATTTCTCCATCGATAAGAATTTGGTATATATACAGGGTGAGTATCTCTTAGTGTAAAAAAAAAATTGTGTTAAACTAGATCAAAAATGTAGCTAAATGCCGCAAATCTCATCTTTCTATTCCAATCCGTTGCTGATATACGATAAATCAAAGACTTTATTGAGGAAATCACGTTTTTTCCCATAAATACTGTAATATCTCCATTTTGTCTAAATATTTTTCAAATTTTGGCCACATTTTCGGATTTAGCATTAAATTTCCTAAAAGAACAGAGTACACGTAACCTTGAATTTTACAAACTTGGTATCTTAAGAACAGCTTCACCTTATTTGGAGAAGTCACAATGTCTTATTTACTTCAACGCTCACCGTTTTTCGTAAAAACTATCCACAAAACGTCAAATCTTACAAAAACTTGCAAATTTAATTAGCTTTCGAATGATATGTTAAACGTAATGATTTTGTTTTAACTTCATGATGATATTTACTTTTGAAACCGAAAGAACATGGTGTTCTCATTTGGTATACAACCCGGTTACTGGGGTAAATAAAACATTATGACAATCCCTTAATGGAAATGTGCATTTTAAACATAATAGACTCTTCATTGGAATAAAAAGCAAAGAAAAAAATAATTGTTTAATAGAAAATAAAGGAAAACTGTCAATAAAACGACACCAGATCAGAGGATCTTAATGTTATTACATTTATTTATTTATTTATTATCATTTAGGATTTATTTTATTAGTTTTTCAATGTAAGGTTTAAAACTCAATGATAATGAACATAGACCTCAATTTTGCTATAAGCTTCTGAATGCAGATGATATTAAAGAATACCACTTTTTGCGGTGAATTTATGGCTAAATGAGTCTTATTTTTACAGGGAATTTCTACTAATATGTGGAGTATTGTTGGTATACTCATATTTGTATCTCTGTCGAATAGTGTTGAAAAATCAAAGTTTGCCCAACAGATTGAATGATGAAATTACTAAGATTTGTTACAAAATATCCTACCCCAACTTCATCACGATATTCCACCTAAAGTTTGGCAAAATATGATTTTCCAACACTATGGAGCTCATCCGCATTATTCGAAAGCAATACAAATATAAACCAACGTTTTACATGGATGGGTAGAAATGCCATCCCTGTAAAAACAGACTAATCTGCCCATAAAATTCACTTCAAAAAGTAATATTCTTAGACACAATCTGCATAATAAATAAATGTAATAACATAAGATCCTCTGATCTGGTGTCGCTTTATTGACAGTTTTCCTTTATTTCCTATTAAACAATTTTTTTTTTTTCTTTGCTTTTTATTCCAATGAAAGTCTATTATGTTTAAAGTGCACATTTCCATTAAGGGATTGTCATAATGTTTTATTTACCCAAGTAACCGATTTGTATACCAAATGAGAACACCATGTTCTTTCGGTTTCAAAAGTAAATATCACCATGAAATTGAAACAAAATCATTACGTTTAACATATCATTCGAAAGCTAATTAAATTTGCAAGTTTTTGTGGATAGTTTTTACGAAAAACGGTGAGCGTTGAAGTAAAGAAGACATTGTGACTTCCCCAAATAAGGTGAAGATCAAGCAGTTCTTTAGATACCAAGTTTGTAAAATTCAAGGTTACGTGTACTCTGTTCTTATAGGAAATTTAATGCTAAATCCGAAAATGTGGCCAAAATTTGAAAAATATTTAGACAAAATGGAGATATTACAGTTTTTATGGGAAAAAACGTGATTTCCTCAAAAAAGTCTTTGATTTATCGTGTATATATATATATATATATATATATATATATATATATATATATATATATATATATATATATAAATATATATATATATATAAATTTGTGTGAATATAACAGTTATCACATACATACATATGATAACTATAATCGCACATCCTTAATGATAGGAGCCCCCCTTATCGTCCTCACCTGAATGTTCAGCCTTAGGTTGGGGCTCGTTTAGGTCGTTGATAATGGGACCACTTTGGAACTGCTTCAATATTGGAGGGTTTAAGCTCCCAAATAGTTCCATTATTGTTACCAATGCCGGTTAATGTGCCATCGGTGGCATAAATGAAAATATTAAATTGTTTGAAAATATATATTAAAAAAGTTGAAATTATATGTTTCGAGAAAAAAAAATTAATTAAATAGTAAACATTAATGAATTTCCTACTACTTCTTACTTCCTAAACTATGGAAAATAGTGTTTATCAAGAAATTTTTAAAAAAATCTTTACAGGGAAAATAGCACATTTTTTAATGTAGCTATATTGTGAACAGAATGTATGTAATATAAAATAAACTTTATAACAACATGGAAACGCAGAAAAATTGATTCTTGAAAATAAAATCAATTAAAATGAAAAAATTATCTTTATCCTGGGACATAATCTTTATCCCTCTAAGAGTAACAAACATGTGCAATGGTCTGGCTTGTATAATACCAGGCAAATTTATTTATAAATGTAGTACATGAGACAGATAAGAAAATAACTAGTAGATACAATCGCATATAGAACTTTCAGAGTAAATAGGCTAAGATAATAAGAAGAAAAAAAATAAAATAAAAATAATCATGAAGATTAGAAGATTCTTTTTTACATGAAAATATATATATATATATAAAGAAAAGAAACTGTAACTATATGTACGTTGATTTGAAAATATATTTACAAATACTATGAAATATATATTAATATATATACACACATACACATAGAAATAAAGTGATTATTTCGTTATACAGGAAAATAACTGATTATTGTAAAAACTAATTTGAATTTATATTATAGAAAATTTATGAACTATAACAATTCATCGGCATCGGATTGTTGAATTTAGATTAATTATTAATTATTACTCTTATTGTCTGACTGCGATGTATGTTGATATTGGAATAGGAGTGTTTTAAATGAGCTTAAGAAGAAGGCATGTCAAATTTCAGGAGGGAGAGAGTTCCAGAGAGTAGCGGATCGGACCAGGAAGGAATGTTGTCCGGTGGAAAGGCTAGTAAAGATCAGAGGAATGTAATCTTGTTGTAAATTGGGCGTGGACGGAAGACTTGAATTTTAATAAATTATAAATGTAGGATGGGCGATGTTAATGAATGACATAGTAAAGGAATGAACCCAGAAAATATTGTCTACGGGTGGATGGGTAGACCTGAATATAGGATAAACGTCTTTCTTAAACAATTAATTAAGTTCAATAAATTAATAAAAGTGTAAAATGCTGGACTTGAATGAATAATGAATAATTAAACTTCCTTTGACATTATATATAAAAAAAAAAGCTTATTAAAAGAGTTTTTTCTCTTTAACTGTCATCATCTTCCTAGATATTAAAAACAGAACCTCTTGCTATTTTTACCGTTGAAAATATCTCAAGATATACGATATGTAACGAAGGGATATATTTTTCAAAACAATAATGAAAAGATATCTGATAATAACTGCAATAAAACATCCAACATCTCTTAAGTTTAAAAGTTTTCTCCAGATAGTGTTTCAAGTTCTTATATGGAACTGATAACCACTTTTGAAGCACACTATATCTTTGGAGTCTATACGTGATTTGTAAATTGTTGCAAGATACTGCACTTGGCGTTATTCCATCAATGGTTCTTATCCTCTTTAGGAACATTGCTAGTTTAAATTTTATACAGGTCTGTAGAGTAGATTCATTAGTGAAGGCTTTACAATTTTATTGATGATCTTTTTTTTTTTTAATTTTAATTTTAATTTTTTAATTTTTTATTTATATTTACAACAGCACAAAAATACTGAATTAGCAAAACTGTGAATTAATGGCATGTTAATGGCTCGTAAAGCAACTTCATTATGGTCGCACATCAATAAATATAATATTAGTAGGGCCCTTGGCAATCTTCTTTTCAGAAGCCTGGGAGTGTTAATGTTGAGCCATGTTGAGAGACTAGTGAATTCAGGTGGTTACGGAGCTTAATGGAAGGCTTTGGGCCCAATCAGCAATATATAGAACATTACAATCATTGTGGATAGGTTGATTTAGGTAAATGAGATTTAGTTGTGCAAAATATCCGTAAAATAAATTAAAAGTAAAACAAAATAAAATAATCACGACCCAATCAAATTGCCTATACATATTCACTAGAACCCCAAACCGAGCTTACATAAGGACAAGAGAAATCCAAAGAGATCCTAACATTGCTCTCTTAAGTACGTCACTGGTGTCAAAAGGAGGCTATGTGAGAGACCTATTATTTAGGTAAATTTTTATTTCAATTTTCTTTTTAATCATTAGTGTTTTGTTCTTATAGTTACAATATTTTTTTGAAGATTAATATCAATTTTATTTAGTTTCGATCAAGAATTTTATTTTTTTTTTTTATTTTTTTTTTTTTTAATCTTAAGACCGTTGATTTTACGAAGATTTCAAAATACATAATAATTTAAGAAAAAAAAAATTAAATTACGAAAAAAAAAGTATGCTGATAATCACATTGAAGGAATAATCCACAAAATGAGCGAAAACACACAAATCAACACAAAGTGTTTTTGAACATTTTTTTATTTTATTTTAAATTAGTAAGTACCTAATTATAGCATTACTATTTTTTTTTTTTTTTTTTTTTAGTTGAATATTACTTTTAATTCATAGAATAAAATCTTTCTTCAAATTTAGTGAAACTTTTGCTGTATAGTTTAATTTTAGGCCTTATTTATTAACTTATGCTACTTTTCGGAATACAGTTGGTACATATATTAAAATTAAAATTTCTATTAATGTAGTGTTTCTTTTTCTAGAATGTTGATAATAATTCGCTCGCAGATAATCCTTGTTTTCAAAATATATTATAATATAAATTTTAGTTATAAAGCTGATCAATATTCAAGGGTACCTACTTCTACTTGTTTAGTTTTTTAAATATTTAGTTATTCAACTAATTCCTATTTAACTCGAGTAATTCATATAAGTTTGTTATTTGTTTCTGTGTTTGTTATAAAATGTTTAAGATGAAGACTGAAAGTTAAATTTATGGCTTGGATTAAAGTTTTTTTTATGTAAATAATTATGTCTGTCGGTGAACTAAAAGCTAGATAGACTAGAAGTCTTGGAAAGAAGAATCCTCTGAAAAAATATGGGTGCTATTTAAACTGAAAGTGGATGGAAACTTCGAAGTAACGTACAAGTTTATCAGAAAGCAGGAAAAATCTCCGAGACTATGAATAAGAGGAGACACTTCTCAGATACCTGTACAGAATGGACAAAAATCCAAACGGATATTCGATTTCTTATGGAGATAGAAAACCATAACAGCATGGATTAAGGGAACAAAAATGGATATGGAAAGATTAAACATCTCAGAAGACCAGCTATTAGGCAGAAATAGATTTAAGGAATTAAATTGAATATTTTAGAGGAGATACAAGCCGCAAGAAGAACCATGAAAACCAGAAGAACACTGGAAACAGGCAAGCGAACGCATGAAGGAGTATTAGACGCAGAGGAAACTCCACACCAAGAGAAAGGAATGAAGTTGTAGTATGATCCTAAGTGGTCAGTTCACATGTAATAATAATAAATAATTATGTTTTCGGTATATATTTTATTTAAAATAACACTAAATAATATAACAAACAACATAATTTATCGAATAGAGAAAAGTCTAGAGGAGAGAAACCAATATTCTGAGAAGGATAGTACTCAATCAGATATAGGTCTCATCTACTTTAATTGCGTACTTAGCCTTGGGCCCGATGAGGAGTTGTTAAGTCTAAATGGGCTTTTAGTTCGGCTCAGCGCACTATAAGTGCTTTGTTGACTAAGTCTTATTTCAGGTTTTTATTTTTAATATTTTCAGAAAAACACCTCTAAAGATAGGATTTTATTCAAGGCGATGGAAATAAATTCAATATCGATACTTCTAACTGTATCGAATAATATTACAGTTAAAAAAAATAGAAAGGAATGTTTTACAGATCTGCCAGGATCTGACGATTTTTTGAGGCCGAAGAACATCCTTAGCCACTCTCCAGTCAAAATTAGAAATAGTTTTCGTCCTTCAGGATGCTGTTTTAAGATGGTGGAATTTAACGATTTTATTAGTTTTTCGTCTTTAAGGATAATATGTTGAAATATTAAACGCTTTTTAAGTTATGCGAAGGATAACTTCCGCCATAAGGACACTGTTTAAAAATATTTTTAGGATTTAACGATTTGAAGATGGAGGAAGGATAATCCGCCTTTGTTGTCCTTGAGGATACTTTTTTGAAATATTTTTAATATTTAGCCATTTTAAGATGTCGGTAGGATATTCTCAGGACATTCTTACAGCAAATTCACTGTAGTCCAGTCAATAGGGAAAATTCTCTCCTAAAATTAAGGGCTGGTAGTAACCCGCACAGAGTTGTTGAGGGCGATGAAAAAAGTATTTCTGTCAAAAGTGCCCCAAAGATTTGGTGAGTTTTTTAGAGTTAGGGGCACGAGAACATAGCCAAAAGCAGTTTTTTTTTTTTCAATTTATAAGCAAATATAACGCGGCTTTTCATAAAATGTTGTAAATAAAAGTTGTAGATAATAAAAATATTTACAATTTAAGCCATTGATCGTTCGATTCTGATGATTGGTTGTCGTAAAAAGTGCAAAAAACCCTCTAAAATGTCCCTTTTTTGCATAAGAATAATTATAAACAAAAAGGGCCTTTTCAATACTTTTTATTGATGAAAAAGGAAGCTCTTTAAACCCAAAGAAAAATAGTATTCACCCCGTCCTCCTACAGCTATAAACAATTGAAGCTAGAGCGTCCGGTATTGAACCGATTTTGTTATAAATATAATAAATTAAAAGCTTACCTCTCAACGATTGATTTGAGCTATTCAAAGTGTAGCTACCATAAATAACAGCCGAGTTACGATTTTTTTTTTTTTAAATCACTACGTCATTTCTTTTTGCAATCTCCAGATCTCTCCGCGTGATAGAAATTTAAGAACATAAAAATGCAATGTAGATACTGGAGAAACAACTTAGCAGTAGGTCCATTCGATTTGAATGTTGTAAACTGACTTTGAAATTTAGAAGAAATTTGTAAGAAATTAACATTGTTACTGATATCTTCTTCATTGAATTCATCGGAGTTCATCAAATTATCCAGATAACTTTGTTCATCGTCGGTAAAAGAACATTTTTCTAATATTCGTTTGCATATAGCAACAAAATTTAAAATATGTCCTCGAATCGCAGGTGAAAATGCATGGCCAGAAAGAATTTTTTCGACAGAGTTTGCTGCAAATATAGTTGTGAAAGCTTCTGTTAAGCCACTGCCATCCATCAAATATGAAATACTAGAAAGAAATGACATCAAAGTGTGAAATCCTCCTAACCGTACAGTTACAGATTGAAGCCCGTGTGTATCATTCAATCGGTCAATCGACGCTATCAATTCACGTGCTTTCCAGTAAAGAGGCTGATCAAAGGTCACGAAAGCAGTAGATAGTTTAAGAGCTCGGGCTCGTGCTGACGCTTCAATCAACACTGTGAAAATTGTATCGCACTGGCTAGGAGGATTATTCGCAAATTTTAAAGGAATAATTTTGAACACATGATACTGAAAACTTGTCGAGTAAGTTTCCCGAAAGCCCATCCACCCTTTTGTACTATTTGGAGATTGATTTTTTTTAATTAGCCATAACAATGACGTAGTGATTTAAAAAAAAAAAATCGTAACTCGGCTGTTATTTATGGTAGCTACACTTTGAATAGCTCAAATCAATTGTTGAGAGGTAAGCTTTTAATTTATTATATTTATAACAAAATCGGTTCAATACCGGACGCTCTAGCTTCAATTGTTTATAGCTGTAAAACGGGCGCTTTTTCAAGTCGATTTTATTGCATGTTTTTTCAAAGAAATCGATTTTTTAGCAATTCATAATGAAAATATAAGCCCTTAAAAATAATATCCCGGTCATCCGAAGTTCAAAATGTGAATCACGAACGGCCCGTTTTGCATTGAAAATATTGATATCGAGATAAACAAAAGGTATATCTCAGTAAATAATAAAGATAGGAGGACGGGGTGAATACTATTTTTCTTTGGGTTTAAAGAGCTTCCTTTTTCATCAATAAAAAGTATTGAAAAGGCCCTTTTTGTTTATAATAATTCTTATGCAAAAAAGGGACATTTTAGAGGGTTTTTTGCACTTTTTACGACAACCAATCATCAGAATCGAACGATCAATGGCTTAAATTGTAAATATTTTTATTATCTACAACTTTTATATACAACATTTTATGAAAAGCCGCGTTATATTTGCTTATAAATTGAAAAAACTGCTTTTGGCCATGTTCTCGTGCCCCTAACTCTAAAAAACTCACCAAACCTTCGGGGCACTTTTGACAGAAATACTTCTTTAATCGCCCCAACAACTCTGTGCGGGTTGCTACCAGCCCTTATTTTTTAGTAAATTTAACATGGGAGTGATTCCCTATTGACTGGACTATGGTTGCCAAATTTTAATTGTGAATAAATATATAAAGTCAAAAAAAAAAAAAATATATATATATATATATATATATATATATATATATATATATATATATATATATTTGATATAAAAAAAAAAAAAACAAATTTAAATTTTTGGTAGAGGAATCGATTTTCAGATTTTATATAAAGGAAGGTGGCCTTTGGGCCTTCTAGCATATAACTTTTTTTGAAGAGCTACCTACCAATTGTTATTTTCTCAGTCAGCCTTTATCACTAAAGGCGATATCATCTATGATATATATCGTATATCATATATCAGTTACCGATATCATTAAATTCATACTTTTTCACCATAAAATAACAAAATGTTTATTACCCTAGTATAACAGATTATTATAGTTCATTATTACTTTATATAAATATTGGTTAAGCCAGGAGGTATAGTTACAATTTTCGTTTTGATTTTTTCTTTCATTTTTATAATAAATATAGATAGATATATTTGAAACCGTTCAATACTGAACTATTTTTTACGTTAGAGACTGGTATATTGTTTTTAGTACATAAATATAACAAGTGGGGGGAATAGTTTAGTTCGGGTTTTCCAAGGCTGCGTGTTTTTGCACATTGTACCTCTATATATGTATAGTATGTTTGTATCTTTCATATTTTTAATAATTAATATACGTTTTATTTTATTAATAACTACCATACCCCGCCGCGGCTTCGCCTGCACTTATAAATAAAATTCTTACAATGAAGTATGGAATTTAGCATTATTTTTTCAATGATATTTTCACGCATGGCAGTAACTTTTAACCTGATTAAAATTGCATTGATCAAGTGTTTGAAGAGTACGTAAAAGTATAATTATACATATAATTTATATCTAATCTTTTTTAATATTCGCCTTGTCTTCTTGTTATTTAATAGTCTTTTTCCATTTTTTTTTCCCTTTTCAACACAATTAGTTACTTAACCTTGAGTTTATACTTATATATAAGTATGTATTAGAGTATTTTATTTTCCTAAATAATGCAGATAGTTGCATATTTTGACCTATTTATTCACATATATATATGCATATTTTTCAGTTTTACATATAATTCACAGCCCTTGTCATCACAAACGAAAAATGGCTTGTCCTTTTATATAATAGTATAGATACAGTGGTAAATATCAATTAATGGAAATAAAAAAAATAAATAAAATACGCAGTAAGTTTCAACTAGACTAAATTTATAACTTCTCTGTTAAGGAGCCAATACTCATTCCAAAAATAAACAAATACATAGGTACATTGAACCTATGAAATTATAATATAAAAGTTAACTATAGCGGATATATCCTATAAGGAAATAAACTATAAACAAGATACAATGTTTTATCTTCCTCGGCGACGTCGTAGAGATGTTTTTCCGATTCCGTGAGTGCTACTTCTTCCCGTTTTTGCCCTTCGCCGGCAGAGCAGTTTCCGCTTCGTTTAGCAAATGGTCGCCCCGCCCGAGCAATTTGCAATTTGTCCAAATTATAAGCCCCTCCTCCATCTTCTATCCGCCTTTTTCCTATCTACCTCTTCCTTTATTTACTTAAACTCTTAACCTCCTTTCATTTACAACACTGAAGTCGGTTTTTCCCTTTTATTAGACTATTTTAAAGCTTTTTGTTTCCCCTTTCCTGTAGTTGTAATTTTTTTTTTACAGCCGACAATTTCTCATCGATAGATCAACCAATGGTTAATCAAGTAATGTTAAACTATTAACAGAAAAATTTATTTGTTCATTTAACTTATTAAACGGTTTTCAAGAAGTTTCATAAAAGTACAATTTACTATTAAATCCTTAATATGAAAATTTGATTAAATCCTTAGATTAAAGCTTTGATGCTAATTTCCCTGCTATTACTGGACCTGTTATTTTGTAACAGGTATGGGCTGACTGAACGGCGAACAGTGGGGCAAAACTGCCAAAAAGCGGAAAAAAACTCGTTTTCTCGAGAACGGTTAGTCCTATCGAGCAACAAAATCGATTCATAATGGAAAAATACGTTACATTTGCAATTCAATTGAAAAATTATATCATAGCCTTCTTTAATAAATCTGAGAGATATTTTAAATTATTTTATAAAATTTTATTTGACATAATTTTAATTTAATTTTACATAAGTGTATGCTAATTTAACTTCATTATAACCAAAACTTAGTTCTCTTTTTCAAACATCTCATTTTTATGTCGATTAGTTCAGAGTAATTCATTATTTACATAATGAAAAGAAAGAAAGGACGGCTCACATATCAATTGGAGTTCTTCGTCACTGACTATTTGTTTTTTTGACTATTTGAGAATTAGATCATTTCATTTGTATCTCTGAATTCCTTCCTTAGGTTTAGTATATAGTGTTTTTAAATAAACACTCAACTTTGTAAACAATCATTGTTTTTATGCACAGTTGTCATCAGTTGTCAATAAAATTTATAAAAATATTAATCAGTTGTATAAGATTTAAGATAATGGTATCTTTTTACCGGAGCTCAGCGGAGCATTTTTTGTAGGCTCACACATGTTAAAAACTCTGGTTACTTTTTCCCCCTAGCTCTAGCATATTTTTTGATAATATATTTCATACATTGGACCAATCTAATATTGTTTCACTATTCTTTAGTGTTTGAACTACAAATCTGTCAAGTTTTATAGGTTTATCAAATAAAAATATATACACAGTGACCCAAATTGTAGTTCAATAGAAATAGGTCATTTAGGGGTGGAGTAATATTGTCCAACTTTAGAAGGCCTCAGATTAGTAAATAAAAATGAAATTGCAAATAAAAATGAAATTAAAAAAAAAACTGGAAATGTTTGTACCAGCTAATAATGAATAAAATGGCCCATCAAACAAGACAAAAATAATAAACTCATTTTTACAGTTTTTTCCGTGCTACCCCACTATGCGGCGCACAGTGGGACGAAACTATATTTTATCTGGACATCGCATTTTGAGCCTCTAAAAATTATTGCATCGACTTCAAATTTCATATGGGTATGTTTTCAAAAGTGTAGAATTCGAATCTAAAGTCAGTTTTCCCCTATCATTTCAGGACTTTGCTCTGTTAACCAATAGTGTGTCTAAAAAAATCCGATTTTCGTTTTTTGATTCAAGGGATATTATTTTCTATGATTTTTGATGTGCTCTATCGAATTTAAAAATCTGCAAACCAATCAGTGTACCGTTATGTGAGTTATACGTGTTTTATGCATTTTTTGTCGATCGGATTTTCTAAAAAATTAAACAATTTGCGGTATGTCAGAAACCTAATAGGTAATAATTATTTTAAATATTCTCCCCAACCGAAAACGGAAATATTTAGTTATTTAATAGAAGTAATCAATTATAGCCCACAGGCTCCTACACTGTGGTTATCGAAATTTTATTTTTGGATCCATTCGTTCAAATTCGTCGTGTCAGTGTCAGCATTCAGACCTATACCGATATCAATTTTAAGCATTTTTATTGATGAATACCTGCGGATAACATTTGTGAAGTCCATTTGTTGTAGCAATTTGGACCACTTTGTTGTACAAGTTGAATTATCAAAGTAAATCCAAATATTCTCCAAGGTCGCAAGTGGTCGTAGACCATTTCGATCTTGAGTTACTTTTTATAATCGATATTTTAAATTAAAATGGGTTTCGACTTAAACAAGTATAAACATTTTTCAAAAATCCATTTTTTGTTGAAATTTTCAAATTTAAATACATTTATTTTTTGTAATTATTATTTTTACAGGAAAATGTTTTATTGCTAATTGTTTTATCATGCTAAAAACTGTGAACAGCAAAGAATTTACATCGGATGTGTAAACAATTTCTAATGCAATTTAACAAAATGGGAAATTTGCAAGAACCTTTCAAATAAACATAGTATATCGATGTTGATATCCTGTTTGTGCGTAATAAAATTATGTTTAACGTACTGTTGTTAATCGAAAATGACCAACATTTTATAAGTGATTCAAGCCACAAATATAAATTTTTGTTTTCAACCAATGTTCAACAAATTACATAGGCTCGTCCCACTGTGCGACATGGGGGTTGAGAACGGAGGCCCTGAAGGTTCTGTATAAAGGCGCAATTTTGCCTATTATTACTTAAGGCATGGAAATATGGCATCCAGGAATTCAGATTAAGTACAACAAGGCAAAGCTGGAAAGGGTCCATAGGCTAATGGCACTCAAAACTCAACAGTTTTCGAACACTATCTGACGAAGCCGCTTTTTTTTTTTTGGCCAAATTGATCACCATTAGTATACTAGCTGACAAACATGTAGGTAAAATAACCCAATAGGGTTACTGCTGAAATGAAAACACTAAAAAGATATAAACATACTAAACAAAAGGGCTAAAACAAAGATTATAATGTGAGGGGAAAGAGTTCTGCAAATCCTATAAATACGTAAACAAAATCTTTAATTCCAAATATTCTCAAATGTCGCAAGTGGTCGCAGACCATTTCGATTTTAAGTTACTTTTCAGTATTGATATTTTGAATTAAAATGGGCTTCGACTTAAACAAGTTTAAACATTTTTATAAATTCAATTTTTTTATTGAAATTTAAAAATTTAAATACATTTATTATTTTTATTTGTTGTAATCATTATTTTCACAGAAAAATATTTTATTGCCCATTGTGATATCATGCTTAAATCTGTGAACAACAAAAAATTTACATCGGACGTGTACACAATTTCCAATGCAATTTAACAAAACGGGAAATTTGCGAGAACCTTTCAAAGAAACCTAGTTTATCGATCTTTTGTACCGTTAGTGCGTAATAAAATTATGTTTAACGTACTGTTGCTTATCGACAATGACCATAGCAAATATTTTATAAATGAATCAAACCATAAATATAAATTTTTGTTTTCAACCTATGTCCAACAAATTACGTTGGCTCGTCCCACTTTGCGGCGTCCCAGTTACCAATATTCATAAGTAACAGGGACAAGATGCTTGCCTACTTCAGTACTAGTAACAACATTCATACCTATTACCTTCGTACTGCCCCTAGACTAGTATTTTTTACTTGTCATTTCTACCTTTTACCAGATTCTCGTTCATCTAAACCAGTATTTTACTATCCACTATATTATGTATTTTCTGGTAAAATGTCAGTCGGTCTTTATATATTAGGTATTAGACACTCATTCAATATTTTTTATTTTATTATTGTTAATTTTAATAATCATTAAAATACACTCAAATATGAAATCTATACATAAGCGATTATATAATTTTTGCTAGTCATAAATCAAATAAAAAATATGTATGGTGTTATAAAACATCTAACATCATAAATAATAATTTACCAATTATTTATTATCTTGTAGATAATTCATTAATGTATTTAATTAAAGTTTTATTAACTGTAATCAGCCGAAAAAAAAATTGATCTTCATTTACCTACCAGTATATAGTGAATAAAATAGTGAGGATAATAAATAACGTATTATGGAAAAATTGTATTTTAAAGAAACAATAATATTGAAAGGATTAAAAAAAAAAATAACCATATATATATTTTATTAAAAAGGTAGTTAAAAATGTAAATTTATTGATTAGAGCCGATATGGAATAGGTATGCTAGTATGCTAAGACGCTGACCTTGAAACAAGTGACAGGTATTTTGTAACATGTATTTGTAACAGATATTTTGTGGACCTGTATCAGTCGTCTCTGTTACTGAAAAATATTAGTTTAGGCCATCCCTACTATACATATACAAATAAAGTATTCTCTACGGAAGGAAAGGAAGTGCCAACTTAACTTTCTGTAAAGATGGGATACGTAGTTACGTCTTTTCATACAATAATATGTTAAAAACCTCTTCTACATACAATAATACATTAAACCTTATTATACATACAACAATAATATATTAAAATAAAATCATCTACTAGCTATACAATGTAATTTAACTATATTAAGCAGCATTAATCTTAGCGTGTAACCGTGATCCGGATTTGCGGTGGCTTAGACATTATCCGATCCGGTAGGTACAATTGATTGTTACTGAACAATACCCTCCAGCGGATTCCAGCTGTGGAATCCGGCCGGATCAGAAGACGGCCATCTACTTGTCCGCCCTTCGATCTTTGAGAATAATACGACAAAGGATTACCGTCAAGAAACAATGTGAGATAAAGAAGACGCGTCAAAATTATCTTTTAAAAAAATTATAAAATAATTCATAATTCATTACAAAAAAAAACAACTAATTTTCTCCCGGAACGGGAAAATCAGTAGATCATGGATATGTTTATCTATAATATTCTGCTCTTAACAATTTAAATTTAAGAATTAAAATGTTAAATTACTTAAATTTATAATTAAATTACATTAACAATAGCTATGTATTTTTTTTTTTTTTTTAATAAGAAAACTGTTCTCCAAGCTCCAAATCCCAACCGAGATAGGTTAATAGTGTCATTTTTTTTTTTTTTTAGCAGACCTTTTTTGTACCAGTTATATAAAAAATTGATAAATGTTATTTAAGGTCATGAAACATTTTTCTTTATTTATTTTTACTTTTTATAATAAATTCAAGGGTTTCCTTAAAAATAAAAAAATATCACACGAATGATATATAGGGGAAGAATCTAAATTAATTCGCTATATTTTTAGAACTTCACAGAAGATGACATTTTACCATAATTTGCAGTCAATTTAAAAAAAAATGTGCGTCAAGTATCTTCTAAAGGTCAATTTATATTCCCACGGGTATTCATATTCCTAAAAGCAAATAATAGTAAATTTGTAATTATAATTTATGTTGAAGGAGGTTTAATTAATTATTCAAGTCTATTTTGGTATAACTCTTATTATGTATTTTAAATATATATTACAACATGTTTCGGAACATTGTCCCATCTTCAAGCTTCTATTTATCTGTTATTATTCATTTATTTCACTGAGCAATCTAAAAAATTGTTCAATTTTGTTTATTGTAATAAAAATTATTTCACTGAAATTGTTCAGTGAAATGGCTGGTAATATGGACATATAAAATAATCACAGCTAAGTAGAAGCCTATAGATGGGACAATGTTCCGAAACATGTTTGATTTAAAAAACAGGCTTAGAGCTCTTGGTACGAAAAAAAGAATATTTTTTTTATTTTGATGATAATCTACAAGAATAGATACAAGAAAAGTAAACAAGATGGAATAGGACATGAAAGAGAACAAACGCACGCGCGCGCACAAACACACACACACACACACACACACACACACACACACACACACACACACACACACACACACACACACACACACACACACACACACACACACACACACACACACACACACACACGTATATACATATATATTTAAATTACAGTTTCCCTTTTAAATTAAACAATACGGATTTAGACCAAAGCAGATACCTATCCTTTCATAGTAACCTTCATAACCACTCAAATCCACTATTTTCTCCACTTACTTCCCATTCCATTCCCGATAATAGTGTCTGACAAGAAGATGACCTACAGTCTTCTAGTGTAGAATTTTTATTGAAGCGCTACTGATGAGTAGTTCTTTTAAAGTTTTGGCATATTATTGTAATCGTTACCAACACATTTACTTGATGTATATATTTTTTACAGTTGTAAATTTCAATAAATGGGTATAAAAAAATTAACACTACGTCGATTTTTTTCAACACTCTCAATTCTATTTTAATGCAGTTAATAATTTAAGGTACAATAACCATTACGGAAAACAAGTTACAATAGCAAAACAAGTAACAACTAAATGGAATTTCGAACACAACAATTGAACGAATTTCAAGGCTTCAATGGGCAATTTCGTGAAATTATTCCAACACCAGAATAGCAGTCCAATTAGCTAAAAATTACTGTTGGTTGCTATTGTCAGGGAATGAGAAATATTGTTAATTGGATAAATGTGCCAATACAATAAAATTCGAATTATTATTAAAGCATTGAATTCTAAGTACCTTTTTTAAACTTAATATAATCGTTGTCATTTCCATGTAATTCATAGTTGGTTGAAATGATTAGATAAATATAATAAGTAAGTTTTCAGAGTATTTTATTTCAAATAAATAAACCACCGTTAATTTCTATAGTTGCATTGATAAAATCATAGTGACGATGCTTCTATTTTTATCTATATGAAACCGCGCTTATCTAATATTAAAAAATATACATTGTCAGCAAAAAAATTTTGAACTTTCTTGGCTTTTGACTTACACTCACGGTTTGTTTCTCGGTACTCTAACTCGAAGTCCATCCAAGTTTAGGGAATATCATCAACAAAAGTTCTACAACGAAGGGCTCTAGACCATCTTATTTGTTTAATCCTCGGAGGGTTATACGGAATGGAGTGGGAAGCAAGTTGAGAGCTAGTGAATTTGAGTGGTAATGGTGTTTACCATGAAAGGATGGGTATCTGGTTTGGGCTAAATCAGCAACATATGAAGTATTAAGGTATTTTATGACAGTGAAGAGTTTATTTGTGACAAAGGAGTATATTTCGAAGGATTTTTGATTGTAGGGTTTTGATACAAGAAGACTTGGTTTATTTGCGCCTCAGTGTTCAACGCTGTATGTACATTACTGTCATGTAAATGAGTCTTTTGTAATTAAGTAGAAGGTCTTAACGTTTGTCTAGTAAATGTTCAAGAAGTCAAAAACGACGGTAAATTTCTTGTCGTTTTAGTCTTGTATGTGGATTCCAAGTAAGACCTTTGTCCAGATGAAGTCCTGGGTAGCGGATCTGCTCAATCTGAATTAATGAAAGATACTATAGTATAAGAAGTAGTAGTTTTACGAAGAAGGGTAAAAGTTATTTGATGTGATTTGTTTGGATTTTTTTTAATTATCCAATATTGAAACTATTCCTGAAGGTTTATGAAAGGAGTTTAGAGAATTTGGGAGGAAATTAAGGAATCCTTGATACCTGATAATGCACACGGGTAATCAGCATCAGTGAGGAAGGGAATAGGATCGGTCAGGATTGTTTAAAGTAATTTTTATTTTTAAATATAGTCATAAACATTTTTACTGCATTCAATGAAATCATTTTAAAAACCTTTAGCTGCAAATACGTTTTGCCGCAACTGTAAATATAGGTTTATCAGTAATTTCATTTTAACGTCTAAAAGAAATCTAAACAAAATGAGAGACGTCTGGTTTAGATATAAGCCTAACTCCAACAGGCTCCTTTTACATAAAAGTAATCACACGTTCCCAGGCGAGATTATATCAGATTGGGTAAACGCTTCGGAGCAGTATTACCCAAACGACTGCCAGGACGCAATACAAAGCTTCGAGTCCCGCCCGGTTGAGTAATGTGTATGGAGTTATAAATGTTCTGCTGAGAGGGGGCCCTGGGCTCACACCTGTCCAACGAGGTCGATATTCAATTTCCATCTGACATTGTCTCATATTAGAAAAGGAAAAGGGGTTGGAGAGCGGGGGGGAGGGTATGGAGGGGGTAGAATTTCCAAGTGCTCCATATTTCAGACCTCCAACCGGGCCCATTTCAACTCATCCAGACATGACAACTCAATTCGTCTTCCTTTTGTCACGCCTCTAACCATCACCCTTTTTTCGGTCCTTATTATCATACAGCTTTAGGTATATATATATATTCCAAATATTTATTTTAGGAGTAGATTCCTTTATCCTTATATATATAAATATAAATTTCTTGACTGTTATTATTAGATGTTTAGTATGGTTCTTGAGGTTCAGTCAATAAATAAAAACAACTATTTTGGCTACGTTTCGAGACTATATTGTTCTTATAATCATTAAAAACATAAAGTTAGCTACAATATAACTATATAACAACATGTGTTAGAATAATTAAATGTATAATTAAAGAATATGGAGGAATTCGAAACTATATTCAATGTTACTGGTAGATATGGTATAGATTAACTAAATTCTAACAATTCTAGTACACAACTGACCTGGGGGAATTTTGAAAAACAGATACAAAGGTTATGGGGTATTTCCTAGGAAGAATTAAGTTAAAAGAACTGGATGGTATTCCCAAGATGCAGGTACAAAAATATTTCGGTGTAATATACTAATAAATGGATGAATGATTTATTTGTTGTATATTAATGTAAATGTATATTATTGTTCAGAATGTATTCAATTGGAATAACAGGTGTTAAGATTTAGAACGTCTGATTTTTTGTTTATTGCGCGATATTTAATTTTTTTATGGTTATCATTTCTTTAATATTTATTTTAAAATTATTTTGTCCATGGTGAATAATATTGGGGGAGTCAAATTTAAAAGAATGTTTTGTTTGCCTGTAATGTGTGGTGAGAGCTGTTTGGTCAGGTTTGTTAGGGTTTTTATTTATAGACTGTATTTATGTTGATACACTCGTCATTTAAGATATTGTTCCGATAAGCCAAAATAAGACTTGCCACAACTATCTTCACACACTATATATATATATATATATATATATATATATATATATATATATATATATATATATAGATAGATAGATAGATAGATAGATAGATAGATAGATAGATACACTATAATATATATGTATATATATATTTCTTGACTGTTACAACTAGATGTTTAGTAAGGTTCTTGAGGTTCTGTCAATAAATAAAAACAACTATTTTGGCGACGTTTCAAAACTATATTGCTCTTAATAATGCACTGCTGTGAAAAAAAAAGTTACAATAAAATATATAAATTATACAGGTTATTTCAAAACATAAAGTTTGCTAAAGTAATACAAGCGTTAGAATATGTACCACATATAATTACAAAATATGGAGGAGTAAGAATCTACTTACAACGTTACTGGTAGAATGCTATGGTATCTACTACTAACCTATAACAGCAATTCTAGTACACAACTGACCATGCGAATTTTAGAAAAAGAAAAAAAATGGTAAAGCTAGAAGGCTAGGTTTTTCCAAAATTGGTGGTAGATACAAAAAACAGGCACAAAAATAATTTCCATATCTCTGTGGAATATATAAATGGATAAATGATTTATAAAATGTATATTAATGTTAATGTATATTATTGATCTGAATGTATTATATAAATTGGAAAAACATGTATTGAGATTTTTTGTTTATAGCGCGATTTTTTAATTTTTCTATAGTTATCATTTCGTTTAAAATTATTTTGTTCCTGGTGAATAATTTTGGGGGAATAAAATATAAAAAAATGCTTTGTTTGCCTGTAATGTCTAGAACTATTATAATTTAGAATTAGATATCAAATAGCATATCCACCAGTAACATTGTGAGTACTTTCCTACTCCTCCATATTTTGTAATCATATCTATTTAATTTATCCATATATATATATATATATATATATATATATATATATATATATATATATATATATATATATATATATATATATATATATATATATATATATATATATATTTTTTTTTTTTTTTTTTTTTTTTTTTTTTATTGAAGTGCCATATAAGTATAGTTTATTTATATATTTAAAATTCAAATTAATTATAGTCATACTACATGAATGATTATAAAAGTGGAAAATTTAGCCTATATTGATTTAAATATACGAAAGAGAAAATAATAAGAAAGATAATAAAAATAATTTTAAAAAATCACAAAAAAATAACTAAAAGAAAATTACCCAAGCCAATATAAAATTACCTATGCTGCCTATCATTAGTCAGTTTGTCAAAGTCTTTTTTTAGTATAAATGTGAGTAATTGTGTCTTTACTTTTTTCTGTGTCTGGCCATGTTCCATTAATTTGAGGATTGTACTTTTAATCATATTAAATCTTTGTCTTTCAAATTATTTAAATTAATAAAGTATATGTATACAATTTTGAATCCGTGTGTCTTTATTACGTATGTCTGATAGTAAAATGGTAAATCGTTTTAAATATTGTTTAATGCTACCTAGTTCTATTATTAGTATATATATAGCTATTGGTAAAATTATTGCGGTAAGGAAGATTTTGGAGGAGAGAGTGAGACGCAAGAAGAGCGAGAAAGGGAAGTTCTAATTAGCGCAGTGGCCACTCCAGCGTTCCGATATTGGCCTCCGTGTCAGCCACCTACGATCAAATATCACATCCCATACCTTCCTCTTGTGTGTCAGTCAGTTTATTTCTGTTAGCCCAAGGCGGTAAATTACTGCTAAATTAAGTGAACAATTATCCGAGAGAGGCAGATATATTTTTACTTTACGTACCCACGATGGTATAGAAGGATCAATACAATTTTAATTGATGAATTAATTGCGACTTCCATTGGAATTGTTTTACTTGAATACTAGTTGCGAATGTCCATCATCAGCTCTAAAAAAATTTAAAAAAAATCAAAACATCAGCAATTTGCTACTTAGATTATATATATATATTAAATTTTTAATAATCTAATATATTGGTACTCTTCTTAAATTTTAACCCATTTTCGCAGTCCCCTTTTGCCTGTTCTAATTCAATCTGCTATAGGTGCTGACATCTTTCAGAAGTCCTCTTACTTTTTGTCTCTTTAAGAAAGAAGAAAAGAAAGGAAAAATAATCTTTATTTTAAGACACCTTGTCCCCTTAGAATGACATAACAGTACAATAGAAAAGTGTTATTATCAGGCTGCGAACATATCAGACAGCTACTTAGAAAATTATGAAATAAATTATAAATAAGATTCTTATAAATATATAAAATAGAAATTTAAAATAAAGAACAGATCTTCGAGATATATAAGAAACATGAGAAACATTTCGAGATATAAGAAACAGTCTTACACTAATTTATTGTTATACAATTTCGGAAAATTGGTATAACAATAAATTGAGGAGGTGGATGATTTTTAAATACATATGCGAGAGAAGGGGCATTGCGAATTAAAATGGGTATGGAATTCCAAATTATGGCTGCACGAATAATAAAGGATTTTTCAAAGGAAGTAGTTCGATGAGAAGAGATATACAAATCTATAGGCTGAGATCTGGTATTCAAAAGATGAATGGAAGAACGAAGGGCAAGGATGTCGTAAATGTATGAAGTTTTATTTTTACGTTAAAGCTTGGAATATATAGGTACCAAGTAAGTATTGTCGTCGAAAACTTTAGATGAATATCGACATGAATGTTTACATTCGAAACTAGTTTTCAAATAAAATAACTCTATTAGGCACAGCAATTATAATTTAATAATTATAACTAGAGACCGGATTTTTGTGCAGTAAAAAATCAAAAAAATTGCAGTAAAAAACTCAAAACATACAAAATCGTGCAGTAAAAAAAATTCAAAATAAATAAATAAAATAAAATAAAATAAATAAATAAATAAATAAAATTCAAATAAAATAACTCTATTAGGCACAGCAATTATAATTTAATAATTATAATAAGACCGGATTTTTGTGCAGTAAAAAATCAAAAAATGTGCAGTAAAAAACTCAAAACATGCAAAATCGTGCAGTAAAAAAAATTCAAAATATGCAAAATCGTGCAGTAAAAAACTCCAAACGTGAATTTAAAAACTTAATACATGCAGCAATCCATTTATTTACACAAATATGCAAAACTTAACCAGCCTTGAATAAACCTAAGGACATTTCGACAAACGTTTCGTTTTATTGTTAATTCAATCTGAAATACTATAGAATTTGGGAAAAAAGGGAGATGAAAAAAATTTTTAATTAAAAGAAATATAAAATATCTTTATTAAAATTTCCTTTTACGTGGAAACAAAATTTAATTAAATGTTTTTATTTTGAAAAATAAATTATTTTTTAAACGTTTCATGAAAATGTACACATTATAAATTTCAAAATATTTCTTAGTAAAATTATGGAGCCTGTCACTAATAATGTTCTTTAGCAAAGAAAAGGGACGTTCAACATCTATGGACGTAACAGAACAATTTTTGTAGCTTGCGATTGTGGATGGATCCACATTATCAGCTTCTATTTCCTTTCCGTTGATACAATAATTTAATTTTTTTTAACGAATGTAGCCGTAGTTTTTCTCGAGGATTTACTCGAATTTTGAAAATAAACATCTTCCCTTTTCATTTTCAATTCATGGCTTTCTTCGAGAGTTTCAAACAATTATCAGCTCTGGATATTCATTGGTCCATTGTTTCAATTTTGTAAAAACACTCGCAGACGGTTTTGGCATTTTCAAAGTCGATAGTTTAAAATCTTAAAACAACTATCCCTTTGTGCTAAATCAGAAGCAAGGAGTAAAATTTTCTGAAGAAACGTCTTACAATTAGTTCTAGGAAGTACGTGGATCCTGTTTGCCTAAATCTTCAAAGCTCCACAATTCACTAATTCAATACGATCATTTAAAAGTAGTAGGTTACAAATACATTTGATTTAATCGACTTTTTACTTTCAATTTAAAACTAATTAACCTATTTAATATAAATAATTGTTATAAATGTTGCCTAAAATCGTAAGTAAAATTTTCAAAAAATAAATGGTTAAGTGAATAAAATTAGACGAATTTCGTTCAAATGTGCAATTTCGTGCAGTAAAACCCAAATTCGTGCAATTAAGCTCAAAAAGTCAAATTTGTGCAATTTCGTGCAAAATGAAATTTAAGAATATGAATCCTTATTATATAAATGAGATAACTGCTTGGGTTAGAGAGCGCTAAACCAAAGCGAACTAAATGTGCAATAACACAGAGATCCGGTCTCTAATTATAACCTTAATACAACCTTTTAAACACTTAATGTTTATATATTTAACTTATGTTTAAAAGGTTTAAAGTACCTGCCCCTTTCCGCCTTCCCTTCCACTCTTGATTTCTTTCAGAAGTCCGTTTACCTCGTTTGATGTGTACATACATTTTTAAAAAATAATTGTTCACAATCTATGAAACAAAGTGCTGTTTTAAAAATTTTAGTCGTTGTAAAACATTGTAATTGTAAGAAAGTGTTAAGGATGCAATGACTAGGCTTAAGTAGCAGAAGGATAGTTCAGGAAAAAGAAACTTTGTTCAAGCTCTATAAATGGAACCCCACACTTCACATTGATAGAGGAGACAGGAATATGATGAGGATGACATATTCTATGTAGTTAGAATATTTATTTACAACTAATATTTTTAGCATTTTATTTTAGAGTCTTAAAGGTCAAGATTATGATTCGTTTTACTTTTTCTTATAATGATAAAACTATAGGTGAAAATTCTTTAAATTTTAAAAAGAAAAGTTAAAATTAAACAAAAATCAAGCTCTGCAAAAAAAAGTGAATATTTTAAAAAACTTTCATTTTCATTCTTAGTGGTTCTACTCTGATTCTTATCGCTAATATTACCAACGATACTTTTCAAGTTGTTTTAATTGTATTAATTAAGTATGCAATAACTTCTTTATCCTAATTTACTAAGATTTTTCTTTTCTGTATATTATGATGCGATTGCAGAAACGAAATAACTTTTAATCATAAGAATTCAGTCGGTAAGCTTTTTCAAATTAAAGACCCTTAGAGGATTCAAAGTTACAGAGGCTGTCAGCGTATAGAATAGGGTATGAAAACAGCTGTCAGAAACCTATATTACGCTCAGGCACAAACTTTTCAAGTGTAGAAGCGGGAATCCAATTGTATTTAGAGTATAAACAGTGCACATTTAAATAGCTCCAAATTAGCTCAAATGACAAAAGCACGGCTTCAAATGTTTACATAAAATTATCCCTTTGTATCTGATACAACGTTTAATCAACTCACAAACAACTACGTGGAACCATTTCAAATATTCACAATGCTATTAATAATATTCGTGACAAGAATGCATTATGCTTTGATTTGTTTTAAGTCATATTATTTATTTAATTTTTTTTATTTGTCCTCCCCAAAAAAATAAAAAAATAGTAAATAAAAAAGTCTGACTGGAAAAAAAAACCAATAGATCATAAATACGTCTATCGATAATATACTGTTTTTCTCAATTTGTATTTTAGAATTGAACTAACTAAATTACCTAAATTTGTACTTTAATTAAATAGTAATTAATGATTATTCAAAATAAACAATGTTAAGAAAAACTAAGGGGCTTCAAACATGATTTTTTTTAATGGAAATCAATATAGCTCCTAGACGGTAGGTCATAGTGACAAATCATTCTTTAAAAAAAATATTTTCCATTAAATTTGTAATCAAGAAACTGTCGGTAAAGTTTTCAATCCGAGAAAAACCAACAGAGTTACAGCATTGTTGAGTGTGAAAAAAATACAAAACAAAACAAAAAAACTATACACGACCAGACATCCACGTCAAAACATTGAATATTGATTGCCAACGACCCTTAGGAATAGAAAAAAATCAAATTTTTATTTATTTTTTTTTTTATTATATATTATTACACGCGAATTGACCACTTAGGATCACACAACAACTTTATTTCCTCATTTTATTTTCCATTGTCTTTAGTTTACTATGTCTCTAGTGCTCCTTCTTGCATTCACTGGCCTACTTCTTTTGATCTTCTGTCCACGTTCGTCCACCATCTCTTAGGTCTTCCTTCAGCTTGGAACCCTTCCATTCTACTCCTAAATGTACATTTTTCCAACATTTGGGGCTCTGTAATTTTCAACTGTTCCAGGTCTTTCCTAACTTTTTAATCCACACTGTAGTGGTCTTCTTCTTCCAGAATGTTTGTTTTGTTAATCTGTCATCGTTCATTCTGTAAAAATGTCCAAAAAACGTCAATCTCCTCTTCCGCATAGTCTCTGAAATTCTTTCCACATTCCGATAGACTTCTTTATTGCTGCACAGTTTCCAACCATCCTCAGCCTATACTGCAACCATGATCTTCCTTCAAATTCTCCTAACCAAGATCTCCAGCTTCTCGAGGCTATAGTTCATCGATAGGCATTAACTGGAGTAGAGACGTTCTGTTATGACGACTTCTTATTGTAGATATTTTTTTGTCAATCCATAAGCTGTTTCCATTTTCAGAATGCTATCTCCAAGAGCTACTATTTCCAATCCATTCTCCTGTATTGTTTAACCAAGGCACTTGAACTTCTTGGCCCGTTCAATTAGTTTTTTAATTATTTATAGTTTGTCATATATTATTGAAATTTGATCACGTCTAAATAATTTAATATAGCACAAAGGAAACTGGCAGTAAATTTTCATAGCAACTCCGACAGATCTAGACCGTGTCAAAAAATCCAAAACAATAAAAAATGTAGACAAAACGTTGTTTTGTTTTTTTTTATTCAAACCAATATAGTTTCTAACAACAATGTAAAAGATACTGAATGAATAAATAACTGTAATTTTTTTGCTGACTTTTAGCAGTTGACAGAAAGTATATTGACTAATTACAACATAAAATATATGAGGTTGAGGTTAAATTCAGAAAAAAAAAAATATTTATCATTATAATGAAGATTCAGTGCTAAGTTATAATAATAATAATTAGACATCGCAAAACTGAGGTATCGATCGGTTCCTAGGAATAGACTTGGATCATCGATTCTCGATAACAGGATCGAGAATCGACACATCCCAAATAAAGATGTTTTCTAATCATTTATTTTAAAACATAAACCTCCATTATTTTTTCGTTTTGTATTGTACCCTGTATACTTTTTTTTATTAGATATGATTTCTTGTAATACATGTGACTTAAATATGCGTGGCACATGTAAATTAGCGCAATTTTGTGAAATTTGGGTTATTGTTATCAGCAGAATGTTTTTGTCTCTCTATTTCTGTTTATATGGCTAAGCTAAGTTCCCAACACAAAGATGAATATTCCTTTGAGAGTATTCGGTTAGAACTCGAAAATTGAACTTACACCTTTGAAAAATGATGCTTAACGTCATTATGTGCCCCAACTAGGGCAGGAAGGACGGGTTATCCTACAGGATACCAAACAATTCCAGCCAGAGTTATAAAGTCAAGATTCATTTCGAGGGTTCACCAAGAAATAAATTTTAACCCGCCCAGGTGGGAATCAAACTCACGACCTTCTGTGCCGAGCGCGCTGAGACCCAGATATAGTTACCACTTCACACGTTTTAAACAAAAGAATTTAGTGTAATTTGTATTTAGTGGTTACATTTTAAAACAATCGGTTTTTAAAAAATAAAAAAATTCTAAAAAGAAACTATTAAAAAACAAAACAAAACATGATGGTTATGAAGAGAAATGATTTATCAGAAGTTTCATGTCTTAAAACTGAGATTTTATTACGTTGTCGATTTTGGAAAAAACTACAAACTTTCGATTGCATTCTTCTTAAGATACGATTTTTGCACATACTTTTGACAGGTGCCACAGTTATTAAAAAAAAAAAAAAAAAAAAAAAAAAAAAAAGTGATATCAAATTAATTTTAGTGAATTTCATTCGTTTGCGTAGGAATTTCTATATTGTTTTAATGCCTATTTTTCTCAAATAGAAGAGAAAAAAAAATGCTTAACTCATTCGATGAAAAATAGTAACAATTATTAATTATAATAATATTACTCTGGTGTGACTCATTAATAACAAAATTCCAGTACAAATAGTGGTTCTTGTAATCGTTTGGTGATTGCACGACCAACCTCACAAGTAAGAACTACGTTACGTAGTTTAGTTATCACATTAGCAGTAGCAGAAAAATTATTGTACATACTAATGTAAACATATACCTATTCGAAAAACATGTGTTGTGTATCCTTGCGTTGATCCTTGGCCTAAACTGAGATGATCCGAGGGTCTGGGGGTGTCCCCCAGAAGTCATAAGACAATGCATATACCATGATAAACACAAACTAAAGGCGGCAATTTTTTTTTTCTTTTATAGAGGAGTCAATACGTTGGCAGACATTTATTGAAAGGAATGAAGAGTTTCAGGCTATTGTAGGTGACTGAGATGAAGAGGGTTATGGAATTAAATCGAGACAAAAGCAAAGGCTATGATCATTGATAAAAGATATGAAAAAGAGGAGCCTATTTACATGCAATGCAAAGCAACGACTGAAAGCAGATTCCTATCCGTACCTTGATACGATTCTCAGTGGAGAAGATCTGATAAATCAGGAAGTCTTTCAGGATAGATAGAGTAAAAAGGATTAAGTCTGAAAAGCCAACAGTGTATTATATTCCATAAGCTCTGCCATAATATAATACAACCATAATAATAAGATAAGTCTCCGGAAATGAATCTCCGAGGTGTCTGAAAAGAAGATGGCCAAGAGACCTTCTAATATAGAACTTTTATTGAAGTGCTACTATTGAGTACTTCTTTACAATTTCATTGCAATCATTATCCTCAAATTTACTTGTTGTATATATTTTATTATTATTATTATTTGCACAGTATGACAGCCCTTAAAGCAGAACCTGGACCTTCTCAATAAGTCTTCTTCATCCATCTCGGTCCTCGGCCATGCGGTGCCATCCTCTCACTCCCGTTTGCCAGAGGTCTTGCTTCACGTCATCCAGCCGTCTCAATCCGTAGGTGTCCTGAAATTCTGACTCCTGGCTTTTCTTTTAGTAATTTTCTAAGTAATCTCTCACCAGGCATTCTATTCACGTGTCCAAACCATCTTAACCTTGCCTTCTTTATTTGGCCGACTATATCTGCCACTCCAAACAATGTCACGAGTTCTTCATTTTTCTTAAATATTGAATCCAGTAGTAAATTTCAATAAATAGAAAAAAATCAATGGAATCGACAATCGACTATTGGAATAGACACAACCCTAATAAAAATGTTTCCCAGTGATTTATTTTCTAGGTTTATTTTAAAACAATAAACTACCATTATTTATTATCCCTTAGGATAGTAATAGTATCGCTAGGTAGTTGCCTTACCCACCGGACTTGAGCCTGCTTCATGAGAGGGAACGTATTGAGATTCCTTTTCATTACATCAGGCGAAGAGAAGAGATTGTCGTTTGAAGTAATGAAGTGGGGGACAGTAAGGAAAATTAAGGGGGCTCTTAGTGCCCTCGAGAGAGAGAAAGAGAGAGAAAGAAAGAGAGTGAGTGAGAGAGGCGGGAGAAAATGCTAATGTGGTGGCTCCTAAGATCGCCCTTTAATTAAAAAAGGTTTTCCCCAGTAAATCCCGAGTCGGGGAGTTCTTCCCGCTGTTATCCGAAGGGAATAACTAAGAAACGTTAATAAACGCCACTTGACAAACAAGAAAAAGAATAAAAATAATAATAAAAACTTCAGGATTATCCTAAATTAAAAGAGAGATTAAACTAGACTTGGCGTATCTTGATTAGAATGGATTTGTGGTCACTATAAGAAATTACTGTCAGGATTATAATTATAGTCAAATTCATTATAAATTCACTGGAACCTAAGTTTAAAAGAATCCTTTTCTAACACAGATAAGTATTTTGGCTGGGTTGTCAATAGTTTTTTAGTGTAACGTTTTATTCACACTCAAAATTTTAAAATGTAGCACGCTCTTGCTATGTAGTGATAACTCAGATCTAAAAATTGACTACATTTTTCGTATTAGAAATTTAATTAAGAATATTTTTTTTATACATAACATTTGCCGCTAGGACCTACGGTTTAGAAGCTATATTGGTTTGAATGAAAAAAGTAACATTCCGCCTACATCTTGTTCGGGATTTCTGATCCTCTCTATATCTTTTGGTATTGCTCGCATTGAAAATTTGCCGACTGCTTCCTTGTCAAAAGCAGTAGATTATACAAAGACCTATTTCATGATCTATAAATTTTATAGACATCAAAAAATATATATTTTAATGTATTGTGCTGACATTTCGGCCTACACTGTAAGTATTCATCAGAGCCAGAAGAATAACTAACAAAAATATATCACTAAAATGGGAGTGAATTTTAGAAAAGATAAGAAAAGAAAAACAGCATGAAATAAATAAAAAAACTGGCCCCCTTGTGCCTTTCGGCTAATAATAACATAGAACATGTTTTAGGGGTTGCATCCAATACCGTAAATAATAGTCACATTGTCTGTGAGATTGCAAAGTAGAAAACAAACAAAAAGGTGTGACTAAATAGTATAGAGTATAAAAAACAAAGGTATGAAAAGAATAAATATATAAGAGTAAAGACAACAACATAAAGGTAATATCTAAAGGTAAAGAAAACAATACATAAAGACTATTGAAATAAGATTGAAATTAAAAGATATTAAAAGGAGTGATAGATGATTTTTATGAAATTTTATGTAGATTTTTATATTTTAAAAAAATAGCTATTACGGTTTTTTTTTTGTGCTATATTCGTTTTCTTATTGAATATTGTCAAATGTCAAATTGTGATTGATAAGTATGCTCTGTATTTAGCAACCCATTTAAAATGGGCAATACCGCTTAATAAAGTGTTTCTCTATTGTTTTTTTTAATTTCCCTTATTTTTTTTTTTTTTTTTTTTTTTTTTTTTTTTTTTTTTTTTTTTTTTTTTTTTTTTTTTTTTTTTTTTTTTTTTTTTTTTTTTTTTGTTAATTCGCTCCTTTTTTGACTAACTTTATGTTTCTTTTTCATCTATCCCTGGTGAAGGCTTGCATTGTAGGCCAATAAGTAGGCACAATAAATAACAATTCATATTTTAATTTTGTTTCCATGACTTCTCTCTCCAACAACCTACATCTCCATTAGTTCTAGAGTCAAAAAATACTTTTTCAATTAAAATATAACGGCCTAAAAAAAAAAAAAAAACTTTGATAATTTTTAATCTATAATATGGCCAACGCCAATGGACTATAAAGAATATTATAAAATAGTTTGAAATTATAATAATTTTGAACTGAGTATCCTATGGCTACTGGATAAATAAATAAGGCATTGAACAATAAGGGCGATATTAAACTAGACAGAGGAGAGGATCGGACAGGTAAGTTAAGTGGAATTGAGGTCCGTTCGACGGGGCTTCCTATTGGCCGAGGAGGTACACACAGACAGGTGAGAAGGAGGGGCAACTGTATCAGAGGGTACTAATATCCGGGGCTACAACCTAAGCCACTCCGACCTCACGGCACCACCTCATGACATGGTTATGTTAATAGTCTAATAGTCTCGGTAGTCATCCCATAGCTTGTAGTCCCTTCTACATTATACACGATATAGTTGTCTATAATAGGGTCGTATTTATCTACTCAATAAGGGCTCTTGAAGGTGTAAACACCAATATAGAATTAAATAATAAATTCATGAGATGACAGTTTCATTCATATTTAATTATTTGTAATTCATATTTAATTTTTATACTGCCAAGGTGAAAAGCAGTAACTAAATAATTGTGGGAAATGATTAATTGGCCTCTTTGGATTCATTTTGAAATTTTCGATTCTATGCAACGTACAAAAGCAGTAATTAGACATTTTACTGTTTCAATACTTTTTACTTCATTACGCTCAAAAGCCTTTGATGGATACTGGTTTCAGATCTGCAAGGATCTGACGATTTATGACGTCCGAAGGACAGCCTTGGCCACTCTCCTTCCCAAAAAACTAGATAATTTTCAGGATTAACGATTTTTAACAGTCACAAGATAGTCCACCATTGTTGTCCTTTTTGAAAATTTTAATTAATTATTAAACTTTTTAAAAGGACACTCTGCAAACTCCTACAATACTCAGTAAAGAACTTTTCTTTTTTTTTAATTTTGTTTAATTTAAATCTATACTATTATACTAAAGGACAAGAATAAGAATTAGTATTTTAAAAATGATTATTGAAGATGTAAGGAAAAAAAGAGATAATTGCATAGGTGTTCTTACCTATACCATTGTAAATGATAAGAATCAAACTTTGCTTATAATCATCTTGAGAAATGTTATCGTTTTATTAAATTCTATATACCATTCCCCTCTCTTAAGTTTATTGTATATATTTTTAATTATAGCATTACATCTTTTTTATTGTTATCATTGTATTCAGAATCCAGCTATTACTGACATTTATACCAAACATTCGTCTACTGTGAACGTAGCCAAATATTCTTCTAGTGGCTTTTATACCGCCACAGAAAGAAAGTTCTTAGAATTATTATTAGTATTTTGTAGTGCTTAAATTATTGAATGTTGTTGGAACTGGGAAATTATTTTATAATTTATAAATTATAATTTTATTATAATGTTTCATGTTAATCAAATTGCTTAGTTTTTTTAACTATTCCTATTAGAATTTTTATTATAGCTTCTAGTTGTAATATAATAGGTGATTCTTGGTCCTAAAATAATTTAATTAATATTATGTTAATTGAAATTGTTGAACAATTATTATTTTTTTATTTATTTAATGATATTTTTCGTTTATGGTCATTAACCACGATAACAACAAAACCAATCTCTAGCAAATTTTATCTACGACATTTATAGTTCGAGGAAACTTTAGGAATAATTAAATCTACTGATTGTCAATTAATATTTAATATAAAAAAAAAGCAATAATATTTGTATAACAGTGAATTTTTAAAATTGAACGAAAGGTAGCGAGCGCTATTATACAAGAGAGGTTACAATAGTAGGTGTTACATAGAGCTTAAAATTGATAAAACAATTTACTTATTTTCAATTAAAATGTCATTTAAAAAAAAAAAAAAAAAAAAAAAAAAAAAAAAAACTTAGGATTTACCTCTATTAACATAGTAAATATTTTCAGCCCACCAGGATTACTAACTCATAGATTAAAACTAAAAATTGGACAAGCAATTTTTCGTAATCTCACGATATATCAATATATCTGGTTTCTAGATCACTTTTTCATCCTTCAGTCAATTTTCACTAATCCCCTGCGAAGATTTGCCCATCTCCTATATACATTTTAAAATAATTTATTAAATTATATGCTCTTTAAGGATATACTAGAATTAATTAAAGCAGAGCGGTGGTATATAGTTGACAGTTTAGAGCCTGTTATTAACAGTATTAATTCATCCTTTGTTGCCAGTTAGTAACTTGGTGGACTGTAACCGTCCAAGGAAGTCGGTTCACCGCTACTTTATCCACTACCTAGTCTACCTTACTCTGATAACCAAAATTATTTCCATTAAGAGTACAATAAGATATATTATGATGAATCAAATTCTTTACAAATAGATATTTCTAAGTAATAATTGAAAAGATACAGGTTTATCTAAAATCTAAAATTAAATTAGTTACATCCCACTTTCCGCATACAATATTTCCTTGGAACATTCCTTTAACAAATTCTCAATACCCTTTATTCTATCTATATTAACAATATGCTTCTATTCAGATCTGCTGTTAATTCAATGAACATAAGAACCTGTCTTTCTGATTTGTATACTACATCCCATAAAACTTATGCATTTCAACGCTATTTTCTCTTGAGCTCTACCATCCTCTGGAATTCTATTCCTCCTCATATCAGACAAGCAAAATCCCTGAAAGCATATAAATACCTATATTTTCAATACCTCAATCTTAGCCTTGTTGTACACACATCTCTAAAATATTTTTGTACCAAATGAAATTATTTATTTATTTTATCTCATATGCAGAGTGTTCTCTTATATTCCTTTTTGTATATTTAACTACCATCAATGCATATATTATCATTTCATTATGTCTATGACCAGATGTAACTGTATTTATTCCTGTATTCATTTGTAATTCTTAAGTGACTTTGTCCCAGAATAAAATTATTTTTCTTTTCTATTCTACGCTATTAAGAATAGTCTACTAATAAATATTGGGAAACCGGACAAGTAGCATTGAAAAATGGAATGATATTACAGAATTAAATTATAGGAACAAGAATAACATCATTTATATATTATTAATTTTTAGTTGTTTAATGTTTTAAGGTTTATGTTATTTGATTTTATTATTATTTAATTTAATTAATCTTTATCTTATATTTACTCCTTCCCCCAAATTTTATGTATGCCACTGCTATAACACATATATTTGTATGTAATGTGAAACTCCTTGATTCATATATCAGTAACTCTAGCCACTTGGCGATCAAAAAGAAATTTTTTATTCGATATAAATAATAATACATTTTCAGCAAATACAAACATGTATTCTTACCATGAAAAGAAAATCAGTTATACAGTCGTTAAAAAGCACGATAAAAAAAACTAAGCACTGCATAAACCATTATCAAACTAACAAATAGTATTTACAAATAAAATAAAAAGATATCATACAAACTCCAAATAAAAATATTTGACTGCAAGAACTGATATTTACCTCAAAATGTGATTCATTAAATTTTCATTGATTTTTTTAAATTTAAGATAATATCACCAGTTGTTTTAATTTGCTAGAAATGTTTTAAAATTTATATTGAATGAAAATTTTATTTTTAAGGGTCAAATATTTCTAAAGTAACCGAATTCAGGAATTAAGACCTACGCATTATAAATCGATTTTCATAGCCATCAAATAGCAAACAACGAAACTAAACGCCTCGTAATGAAATTGAAAATATATGACAGTAGATTCATGTTGCATAAATAAATCAAAAAATAAAATAAAAATATAGGATACAAATTCCAAATAGGGGTCACCTGTGGTGTAGTGGTTAGCATAGCAACCCACTAAACCCAAGATCGCGGGTTCGCAGCCCGGCAGATGACTTTAGGAGTTTTTAAAGGGAGTAAAAAATCCTTAGCTAAGCCGTCCTTCGGAAGAGACGTAAAATGGGGGTCCCGAGCCTGTGCGATGTCAGGTACTCGTTAAAGTTTCCTATCCTAATTATACCTGGATAGACAAAATTTAGGACTCCCACCGTAGCATCGTCCGATTAGCTATAGCAGCATAAAGTGACGTTAAACGAAATAAACAAACAAACAAATTCCAAATAAAAACATCTGACTGACAAAACATTAGTCCATCTCTATTTATTCACTTTTCCATTGATTTTTCATTTTATGGTAATATTATTTGTACTAAATTGTTATTGGTATTCACTCAATAGTTTTGTAATTTATATTAAATACAATTTTCTTTTTAATAGTCAAATAGGTTACTGAGGCCACAAATCGAGATCTCCACGCTATAAATCGTTTTTAACAATCATTAAATAATATGAAACAAAACTGAAAACTTCCTAAACCGTTGTATAACTTACAAAAAATATTTAAAACAAAAACATAAAGCACAAACTCCATATAAAACATGTGACGACTAAATCCGATATTCACTTCAAAAATTGGTCCACTCACTTTCACATAGATTTTTTTCTATTTAAGGTAAGATTATTTGTATTATATTGTTCTTTATGTTTACAAGTTAAATAGCTCTATAACAAGTAAGTTCACGAATCAAGATCTCCACATTACAAATTAGTTTTCACATGCGATAAATATCAAAAAAACGAAACAAAGCAACGCATAAACTATTATATAACTAACAAAAAATATTTATAGCTGGAAAAAAACAACATAAATATGGAACAAATTACAAAAAAAAACAACAACATCTGACAACAGAAACAAATGTTCGCCTCAAAAAGTGATTCATTCACGTTTACATTTATATTAAAAATATTTTCAAGCTATTGTCAATCCTGAAATTAATCTGAAAGACGGTTGACAGTTAGTGGAAGATAATTTGCATAATTATCATATTTCTTTCGATGAATTTGATTCATTCAAAAGTATTCTAATAACAAATATTTAAGGAAACTTGTAATACTTACTAAAGCAAGAAGCAAATATCTGACAAACGTTCTAAATAAAGATTTCAAAGTCTATAGAAAATACTTTCAATTAAGGTGGCAGCACAGGCAGCTGAAAAGTGAAAAACAACTTTTCCATGGAAAAAATTCTTTACTAAATGAATAAAAGTAAAACTGCTTTCCTATTACAGTAGAATAGCAATAGGCTTTACGAATATAATGAGTACTTTTACTGAAAACCTTGGAGACATCATCACCCTCATTAATTATGTGCAACTTCAAAAAGTTAGAAACCCGTCATATTATAACTAACTGAATGTTAGTATGGATACATACATTTGTAATTTATGCTAAATGAATAAAAACTTTTTCAATAACTTGAATTTTCAAAAATAAATGAATCACAGAGCCTTCAAAAAGTTGTGATCATACCAACTGAATTGTCCGTAGCGGAATGAGCATCATAAAAAATAATAAAAAAATTCGCAGCAATCTCCCAGCTAGCAGCGCAATTTATTCATGATATAGTGCCATAAAAGCCGCTGGAGTGGAACATTATGGAAATTATTAACCAAACACCAAAAATATAAGAGGAATATTTCATCATATACAACGACCGTCGCTTTCATCCCTAAAAATATAGACACAGTTCACCGCTCTCCTCGTACCAGGAATAGCTCCGTGTTACCAAAAAATGTTGGAGAATTCCATAATAAAATGCAAATAATATTAAAAAAATAAAATGCAAACAGAATAGATTAAGTTTCAAAACAAATAAAAATGCATATGAAACGGACCGAACGGTTTCCTGAAAGCAACTCAGATACATAACTGAATTAGATCTCTATTATGTGGCAGACATATGGACTAAAAATCAGAGTACTATAACGCAGAGTTTAGAAATCTGAAATGTACATATTAAAGTTAAAAACAGACTCTTTAAGAACAGCAGAAAGCTAACCCTTACTTCCTGAATCAGTATTAAAGTCGATTGAATATTATATTCAATAGGTTGCCCAATTACCACGTAGTTTGGCGGTTAAAAAAAAACGTGTTTTTTTAATTGCTTTTATGTTTATGGGTAATGAAAAAACATATAATTAGGTAAAAACCTAAAGTAAATAAAAACTCAATTTCTCCCTGACTGAGAAAAACAATACATCATAAAAATATGTCTATCGATAATCAACTGTTTTTTCACAATTTACATTTTAGAATCAGAAGGATAAAATCACGTCAATTTATAATTAAATTAAATTAACATTTAATGATGTTTAGAAATAATCAAAATTGAGAAAAAATAACGTGTTCAAACGTGACTTCATTCAAACCAAAATAGGTCCTATACGGTCTTGGTGACAAATGTTATAAAACAAAAAATATTCTCTAATTGACTTATGATCGGGATACTTCCGTTCAATTTCCGAACCGAGCGACACTAACAGAGCTAGAGCGTGTCAAAATGTTGTATTTTTGATGGTGAAAAAAAGGTTACAATAAAAACTATAGACCCCTAACCAACCTAAGTTTTAAACATTAATTCAATAGGTTTAAGATGAAAGTGAAAACTATTATTTCTTTCGCTGGATTCACTCACGGACTTAAATAATATACAATGACCATGTAGTATATGTCTATACTATACACAGTGACCAGACTAATGCACTGAATTATTGTATTGGATAAATGTTGTATTCGAGTAAAAAAAATGACAAGTTAGCTGTGATAAGGGTACAAAAACTTCGTAATAAATCGATTGCAGGTCACAATCGACAAAATTGGGCGGGGACGATGGGCAAAATCGTCAAATGATAAAAGTTTTAATAGTTGTATCATTTGAGGATTTTAAAATAATAAAATTTTACAATAAAAAATATACAATATTGAATAATCCCGTCATTATAAAGGAGAAAAAAATAAGACAATTTGTTGGCTAAAAAATCTCAGGATAAATTACTATGATGTCAAATTAATATATAAATGTAATTAAAACGGAAAAAAATCCGAACGAAAAAATATGACCAAGAGCTGATCTAAGAGTGAAACTAGTCCAAGTTAGGAGGGAGAAGTGAATTTAAAAAATAAGTGATAAAACTAGTTTTATCTTGTAGCTATTAATTCTTAATATCGTCTTTTCATTTATAAAAAAAAAAAAAGAAAAAGAAAATGGCCGCTGGAGACAAAGGACCCGACTCAACGCTGCAGGAAATACGCTTCCGTTTCTTTATTCATCAGGCATTTCCCTCTCCTTTGTAAACCAACATCCATCTTCAGGGAAACCGTAAACATAGTTATAACTTTTTAGGCTTGAATAAATTCCAATGCCTAGGCGTTCTAAATGATCCCTCGGGAGTTGGCGATATTTCAAATCCTATTCAGAAGTCAGAGGAACTATACAAATTGTTTCTGTACCTGAAGTAAACTCAAATATTAACTTGCTTCAAATCTATTTCAAACTTTCTAGAAATTAAGTCTTCAATAAATTGATAACTTTAAATCGATTATTCAGTTATATTTTTTATTGAACAGAAACTTCTGTCATGTAATATATGATAGAACCTTAAAAGATAGAAAAATACGAAAACAAAGTAGAAATCATAGAAATCATACTGTTATTTTGTAAAAGTTACTGTGGTGAATAAAATGCAGTCTGTCTGCTTTAATTATGAATAAATATAATTCCATATATTAGGGAGGCGTGGTAGCTCAGTGAGTAAGGCACCTTACCGCCAAACTCTCGGCTCGAGTTCAAATCCGACTGAGGTCGAAAAATTCATATTCTGCTTTTTCAGCCGTGGCTCGACTTCGATGACGGGAGGCACAAGTGAGTACCCTTAATCCATCTCATTAATTAGTATGTTGTTATGCCTATGAAGTCTGCCGTGTAATCTTCTATAAACGTTATGTGTATGTTCCTTCACAGTGGGTATTTCTAAATCAGAGTGAAGTGCGTGGTTTGAAATGTACCAAGGTGACATCGTGATTAGGTTCAGTATTTTTGATTGGAATGATTGTATTTTTTAAGGTGCTTATTTTTTTTGCAGTCCCTTATATTTGTGTGGCATATGTCCATATGGGTTTAAGAAAGTAAGTTTATGTATTCAGTCTTCGGAGTTTTAATGAAGACCATTTATGAAGTATTGAATACAAAGGTTTTAATATCTTGTTTAGACCGAAACGTTTTTGTTGTAGATGTGGGCCCCAGGTCATTCTTTTATCTAATGTAAGTCCTAAGTAATGAATTTCGTTTGTTTGTGGTATGGGTTTATTGTCGATGAAGACGGGTGGGCAAGATTTATGTCTGATTGTAAAGGTGATGTGCTGTGATTTGGTGTAATTTAGTTTTATTTTCCATTTTTTAAACCAGTCTTGTAGTATTGTTAAGTGGTTTTGAAGAGTTAATGATGCAATAGTGAGGTCTTTATCACTAGTTTATATAGCTGTATTATCAGTGGCATATCGTGAGTGTAAAGAATATATAAAATGTTTTAAATAAACTACTTTTACATTAACGTGAGTGTTTTGGCTTAATTTATTTTCAGTAAGATCCTTTTATTTTCTCTGGTGCACTAATTTGCTTTTTGTTTTTTATAAATAATAGGTTTTTTTGCAGCAGACATTTTCTTCATCACTTAATAAGCTTATACGTCATAAGGTAATTTTAATTTATTTCAAGAGCCCTGAAGAATCCGAGGTTGGAGTAAAAGAGTTGTCAAGAGACCATTATTCTAGACACATCTGAGAAAGATCGAGAGCGAAGAGTAAGGTCAGGAGGAAGGGGGAATTACTAAAATGGTTATGGCTGTCAGGTCCAGTGGAGGTCCCTTGGGGGACTGAAATGTCGATGGCCGTTCAATACCATCTCTAGGAGATGGCCCGTGATCTCATCTGATACCAAACATCTTATACTTTTAAGGCAGAAAAAAAAAGGAAAATTATCTATAAATAAAAAGGATTTTGTTAATGTGGAATAAATATATTGTGTAACTTTGAGTATTTCTAAAAATACTGTAAGAGATCCAGCAGATTAATAATCTTAATTTAATATATCAATAACTTCCGATACGCGCCCCTCCTAGACTGACAATGACAGGCGCGCGTATTTCACAGATACCACTTGTTTGTAATAAGCATATCTGCTTTTTAATCGCTAAGTCTATGTTATATACATGTTACAATAGGCAGATATATTAATTGGTATAGTTTACTTCGTATATCTCATGGTTTAAAAAAAATAACAATAATTATTATTATTATTTCAAAAGATTAATTTTAAAAAAGATTTTCAGAAAGCGTAAGACTCAATATCAATAAAATCTCATTCTCTCATATTCTAGAGGAATTTGGATTTGATAAAAAAACTATCAACATAATCAGGCAAACCCTCATTGATACAAAATCAAGAGTGAAATTTATGGGAGAGATCTCAAACGAACTTTAAATTAACCCTGGTGTGTCAGTGTGATGGACTTTCCCCGATTCTTTACAATTGTGTCCTGAGAGAGACTGAAGGAAACATGAATATATCATCAGGTTAAATTGGGATCTAAACACAAAGGTATAAACTGTCTAGCCATCGCTGATGATATCACAATATTCTCCCAAGACATAGAAACGGCTTTAAAACTAATCAACATGCTGATAGAAATAGCCAGAAAGGCTGGTCTAAGATATCTTTCGAAAATACTAAATTCATGACTAACATCAAAGATTCACCGGCAGTACTAAAAACTAGGTGTGGTTTGTTTGTTTATTTCGTTTAACGCCACTTTATGCTGCTATGGCTAATCGGACGATGCTACGGTGGGAGTCCTAAATTTTGCCTATCCAGGTATAATTAGGATAGGGATCTTTAACGAGTACCTGACATCGCACAGGCTCGGGACCCCCATTTTACGTCCCTTCCGAAGGACGGCACAGCTAAGGATTTTTTACTCCCTTTAAAAAATCCTAAGGTCATCTGGCGGGCTGCGAACCCGCGATCTTGGGTTTAGTAGGTTGCTATGCTAACCACTACACCACAGGTGACCCCAACTAGGTGTGGTGGTCAGGTGGACTAGACAAAGAAGCGAACAATTCAAGAATGAGAAAACTGGAACTAGCTTACCAATTGACTAGGGATATTTATAGCAAGAGAAGCGTTTCAATGAACACTAAAATTAAGTTGAGGTACGCATGATGATATAGAAGGATCAATACAATTAGGATTGATGAATTAAATGCCACTTCTATTGAGATTATAAATTTAACTTCTATTGAGATTATAAATTTAACTTCTATTGAGAATATAAATCTCAATAGAAGTGGCATTTAATTCATCAATCCTAACTAAAATTAAGCATTACATTTCAGTAATCGAACCAGAGAGTCTCTATGCTACAGAACGTATGTTCACCATTAAAATTGGAGAAAGAGAATGAAAAAGAGAATGAAGAAAGGAAAATTTGAGCTCCATTGAAAACAGACAAGGGATAATTCAGACATAGGAAAACCAAGGACTTGTACAATGAGAACATGAATAAAAGGATGTCAGATTTAATCAGAAAAAAAGAAAATCAAATTCTTTGGTCACATAATGAGGATAAATAACAACAGGCTTACGAAACAAATATTCAATCATGATCATAAAAGCAAAAACGGTAACCAATGGATTTAGGGAATTAAGACAGGCATGGCAAAGATTGGTACAAAAGATAACGTAATACAAGACAGGACAGCTTTCAGAAGAATGATGCTAAACTATAAAGTTTTCCAGAAGAAGAAAAAGAGAGAAAGAATTAGCATCTGGACAGAAGAGAGAAGGAAAGAGGAAGTGAATGGACGAAGAACTAATGGAAATAAAGGAAAGGAGTACGAAAGGAAATCAAGTTGAAGCAGTCATTCAAGCCAGAAGGGGCAACATGTCTTATTAAATATAAATTAAAAAGTTAAAAGTTAAAATTGTAAAGAATGAAAATTTTAAAAACTAAGTTTTCTAACTTTTTTGTTTATTGGAAGAAATGTAATTTTTAAAATAAAAATTGCTTATGTCTAGTTAAGGAATGTTTATTATAGAATTCAGAACCTTTCTTTATCATGAAAAAAATATATATTTTTAAAAAATTCAAATATTTCAAAGTGTTGCGATACTTTTGACGGGGAGTTTATTTTCTACAGTTATGTACTAATAAATATTATTAATAACGTAAATAATAAAACTCTGATCTCAGCTTCTCTCTAAGTAAATAAAAATCAAGATATTTCTTAATATACTGTATTATCTGTGTAAACCTCTTTGGCCTTAGGTAGTTGGTAGTAGCTGCGCCACTGTTGACCCTTTATATAAACAGTAAATCTTATAGAAATTTCCAATAGCCATTTAATTGTTATTATTGTTTATAAATGATTGTCTAAGGATTATTATTGACATTTAAAAGCAAGAAATAATTATAATTACTCTATTAAAAACCAAAGATGAAAATTTTTATAAATATTTGATAAATATTACAATCCACCACTATTAAGAGCAATTATTACTAATGTGTGCTTTAAAGTACATTTTTATCTGTTATTAGATTATCTAAATATTTATTAGATTATCGCGCTTACTCTTCAAAAATTTAAAAATTATGATATACAAAACTATTATACTACCAACAGTTCTCTACGGATGCGAAACATGAGGTTAAGAGAGGAACAATGCCTTAAAGTTTTCGAAAATAAAGTACTGCATAGAATATTTGGCCCAAAAGAGGGTAAAGAAACAGGAGAATTTAGAAGGCTTCACAATGCGGAACTGCGCGAGTTATATTCGGTAAATACAGTTCAAGTAATAGCAGCGCGACGCTGAAAATGAGTATGTAAAGTCGTTGGGTTTAATAATGATCGAATTCCGATAAAAGTAATCAGTTATGAGCCGTCGGGTAAACTTGAATGAATCGGTTGTTGAATTGACCGGTCAACATTAGAATGGTTAATGACTAACTCCTGGCTGGTTGTGCCCCAGGAAGGTCTCCCGATATCAAAGTGAAGCCACAGTCCAGAAAATCTTTTCAGTTGGACTTGAACTTGAAGGGACTTACCCACTGAGCTAATAGTAACCAATGCTACAAAAAATTATGGAGAACTTAAAAGAGAACTTTTGAAGGAATTGTAATTAATTGATACAGACAGTAACAATGATTGCGGATGTAAAGAAGATGATAAAACGCTGTCGTTGACGACTCGCTAAAAAAATGTAATGAAAACGCAAAATTATGCAGCAGAAATTTTACTGCATTCTTTTGGTTTACTGCAACTAATTTCAAAGGCTTTAAAAATCCTTAGTAGAAATGGCTCATTTAGTGGCGAACTGTTTTAGTATCTTAACCCTGCAGATAACACTTTCGATTTTACCCTCGTAGGTAACACTGTACATCTCTCAGGCGTATATCATAAAATAAGTTAAATCCATTACGTCTGAGGCCCCCATTCCAAGTAAATACCAATAATAGATCTACTCATTTTTAAAAGGAAACTCATAAAAATGTAGAATAAAAATAAAAAACTGAATGTTATTCATATACGTTTGCAACATCAAGGAACTTTCTATTGACTAATAATCTTGTCAATATTTTTTTCAAATCGCAATTAGCAAATATGGAATAAAGTACGCTTATTAATCACCTTAGGAAACGAAAAATATAGATTAATTTTAATAAGCGTATGGATTTCTTAGACATTGATTTTCACACTCTCAAAACTTACATCTATTTCGAGCCATTTTGTATACGTACAATATTATTAAATACGGTTTTTCCTATATTATAAATCGGTTTAGTCATTCAAACAGCAAACACTTTTTATATAATTAAGGTCTTATTCATCCAGATGTATTTTCTCAGTTTTCAATAAACAGGATTATATTTTTTTTTTCCGCTTTCTTTTTTTGAATATTTTTTTGGCAGGGATATGTCTTTTTGTTGGGGTTCTATACTTTTTTGATATTACGTTTTTTTTTTTCATTCATTTTGACACGCTCTAGCTCTGTTGGTATCGCTTGGGTCAAAAAATTTGACGATATTTTCCTAATCAGAAATATAATAGATTTCTTTGCTTAATAACATCTGTCGCTAGGGTCTACTGTTTAGGGGCTATATTCGTTTGAATGAAAAAAAGTCACATTGAAACAGCTATTTTCCCTCAACTTTGTTTATATCGAATAATCCTTGATTATTAATTTAATTTAATTATTAATTAAAATAATTTGATCTTTTTAATTATAAAATGTTGACTGGGAACTTCCCTCTCTAACTAGTAACTTCATGTTATGCGATTTGTGCGGCGCTGTATTACATTATGCAATGTGAAGAAGAAAACTTTGTAATATGCACAGATTCCCTATCTGCTCTAATGGCATTAAAAAACATTTACACTAAAGACCATTTAGTAATGAAAGCCCGTGTGTATGCATCAATGATAAATAATATGAAAAAAAAAAAAAAATGTATTACTGGTTTGGACTTCGTCCCACGTGGGGATCAAAGGAAATGAAGAAGCAGATCGGGCAGCGAAGGAAGCAGCATTATCATCAATAGACATCACAAACATTTACATATCTTTATATATCTGAGTCAAAAAGGAACCAGCTTTGGCAAAACATAGAAGAACTAAACAAATTTAAACCTATCAAAAAAGAAACAAAAACGTGGAAAAGCTCTTACTATAACAACAGAAAAGAGGATGCTGTTATAACTAGACTTAGGATCGGCATACACGTCTCACTCACGGGTATCTTATAACGAAGGACAATCCACCAAAGTGCATATCATGCAATATACAATTAACATTTAAACATATTCTAGTAGACTGCCCTATATGGGGTAGTTATTTCCAGGAGGAAGGATTACATAGAAACCTCCCTACCATGCTTGGTGATAATAGTAAAAATATCGAAATAATAATAAAATTTCATTAAAAATACAACCTATTCAATAAAACTAAAAAGGGTTTAAGGCATATAATTAATGATTATATCTGAATATTTTCTAGTCTTTATGTTTCCTTCTTTCATTGAAGGTTTCCTAAATACAATAATGGTGGCTACAAAACAAACAGGATAACTTATGAGTAAGGCACAAATTGTGATCACTAACTATAAAAAGAGGGTCAATATTGTGTACCTAAAAGAATACTAGGCCCCACGTCGGTTCTTCCGGACAATAACTAACTTTCTGGAAGCAATCTTGCAGTCAATATGAAGTTTTTAACTACAGTTTCATGCTCCTGCAACCAAGCCAAACAGAAAGCTCATTCAAACTTTCTCGGCCAAAATACTTTAATAGACTTTACCTTTCATGGGGTTAACGATATTCATAACCAGGGATAATGTTCTAAACTGCCATCATTTCCGATTTATTAAAACTTCTCCCCTATTGGCCAAGATTTACTTTTATAACGAGCTACTTAAAGCAGATATTATAATATCGTTTAATAAGATTAATGGCGTTCATTATTTTCTATAATCAAAGTTTAGTTGACCAGTTTATTTTTGCACTATTGTCATGATAAAATTGTAACTAGTATATAATAATTTTGGGCCCAAGGGTACTATTTTCTCTTAAATGATAAAGAAATACTTCCTATAACTTCTATACATATATTTAAAACATGACAATCTGTAAATCAAAGATTTTCCAGAATATCACGGAAGCACCTATAAATCTACATACTGATCTTCGCACAAACCATTTCACGAAAAATTAAATGGAAATCCCAACACACTCATAAAGGAAATGGCCACTACTCATATCACAGACAACACTCAGAGAAGTCTGAAGAGGAGTTGGATGTAGGATCTCCAGAGCTAAGTTAAAAAAAAGTAAATCAAGATATGGGGAAGGACCAAACTTCTTCTTTCTCTCATGCCTTTCAAGCCAAGTAATTCAGTATTTCATCAAATTCTCTGATTGTAAGCCGCTTTGATTGGAAGGTGTGAATATAGATTTGAAGTTAAGAAAAAACAATAAGAAGAAGACGAAGAAGTAATAATCAAAGATTAAAAGAACATATAAGACCATACAGTAATAACATCCAGAATTCCAACATTCGCTTTCCATTGAAATGAAAATAATCAGAAACTTAACAAAGCCTAAAATTAAATATTTACGAATCGTTAGAAGAAATAAAATCGTTCAAAACCAATCCAGATTTTTGTTTAAATGACCAAATAAATATTTTTAATTGACTAATTTAAATTTGTTTCCAATAGGAACAGAAAAAATAATTAGTGAAAGGAAAACCCCTAAAATTTAAGCTGCCTTCTCCTTTCTACTTCCCCTTCCACTCTTGAAGTCCGTTTTTGCCCCCTCTGATCTATCTCTCTGATCCCTCTGACCAATATATTTGATTTTATAATTTACATTTTTAATATTAATCACAAAAATCGACCGAAACATAGCTAATAATGTAGTAAATATAATCTGTTCATATGGATAACTAACTTAAACATTAAATTTATAAACTGGAATTTCAATGATGCTGTTACGTACTCTACAACTCCTAACCAGCGCAATGGTGAATATTCAGACCCACTGTTTCTCACAAGGTTAATAGTATCCAGAACTGGAAAAATAATCAAATCGTTCTCGTAAAAAACTGAAAGTTTAGTATATATATTTTTCGTAGCAATTTTCACTTATTGAAGTTGGCAAAATTAAATTTCAGATTCATTACCCCAAAAATAATGGGGTAAGTCGGAAAAAAATGACTGTTTTATGGGTAAAATCAAAATTTATTTTTCTTCTACTTACAAGGTTTTTGATAATTAAAATATGAACCACTGTGGTTTGACACCATCTGGAAGCCAGCAGTAGAATTCCTTGATGGTACCACTCTTTGGGTTTTGAATCGAAGAACTCGCGAACCCCATTTTCAACTTCATTAAAGTTGTTGAATGTTTTTCCTCGAAGGCAATGAGCCATTGATCTGAACAGGTCGTAGTCTGATGGTGCTAGGGTCTGGACTATATGCCGGGTGAGGGAGAAGCTCGATTCCATCCAAATTAGCTAGTTTTTCTTTTGTAAGGAAGAGGTGTGGGGTATGGCATTATCTTGTTGGAACAGGACTTGCTTCCTGTTGGCTAAACCTGGATACCGCGGAACCAAAACATCGTACATTCTTTACAGTTGTTCTGAATAGAGCTCTGGATTTATGGAATGACCTTCAGGTATTCTGAAAAACACTCCCTGATCTTGATTTCCTTTCAATTCTCAAATCACCTTCATCCTCAAAGTCAACCACTAATCGATTGGCTTCAGTTGCTGAAAACTTCCGTTTCCAATAATGAAGCAAAACTACGAGAATTTTGTACTTTACTGTCATTGTGAACAAAGGAAAGCTAATGAAGTACTGAGCCAGGATAGAGGGCATGCTGTTTATCAAAAGATTTAGACGGGATCAAACATGAACTTCTTATCACAATTCTTAGCTCCTCAATGGATATAACAGAGGTATTACAATGCAAAGTTCAAACATAAAGAAAACAATCATTTTTTCTAACATCTCACTATAATCATTCGAGAAAGATAAACTATTTTTTTCTGCCACTATACTCTTCGGCTACTGAAGAAACATGCTGATAAATAATTTAAGACGTATGTATGTCTAATTTACCTTATATGGGATAATCAGTTGAATTAGTCGTTCAGTCAAATGTTTTTAGGTTGGTCAAATGAGCTATTAATAAATAAACAAATTTATAAAATAGTAAGCTATATTTTATTCGCACCTGATTGATGACGGTCGTCAGTTAAATCATTTCCGTAAGTTAAGAAACCGGTGCGATATTGATATCCATTCGTGATATTCATTGCTTCATTTCAAATTTGTTTATAATGTTCACTACCGATTCTTTATGTTTTATTTAGTTTATATGCAGTAATAATGTACAAAAGAACAAAAGTAATAATAAAAATTCTTTATTGATTAAAAAAAATAAACTCTGTATAACCCTAATAAGATCAAACACAACTGGAGCATAACAATTCCAAAATGAGATGAAAACAAGGAGGAAATGGAAAAGAGGTAACCAAATGTTAAAAAATATTCAAAGTAAACAGGTTTTCCTCATCTCCTATAAAAAAACAGAGCAGTGTGATTTTATTGGAAGGATTTCAGTGATTTATGACAAATAGAAAAACAATAAAAATATTTTTTTTTTAAATATTCAGCATAGAAATTTTCTTTTTCTAATCTCTTGGCGAATCGATGTTGTAACTCTTAATTAGATATTTAAAAAGAATATATATACAAAATCAATCATTTTGTTAGAAATTAAAAGCGAAAAGGAAAATAAATTAAAATACTTAGGAATAATAAAATACAAACTATTTATAATTATCATCATAATTTATATCCCCTTATACCGCAAAGCAGTGTGGTGTATCATCTTGCATTGTCTGGACCAGTTTCTCGCAGGGCCAAGGCAGACCAATATCACAGCCAATTTTCAACACTAATAAACTGCCATAGATCAGAGAAGGTGAGAAGAAAAAGCAATTTTTTTTTCACAATATATGACCCACTAGGCATTTGCTGACCGTTACAAACTACTTATCAAAAAAATTTTCTCAGGAATTTAGTATTATAAAACTCAATGACAGTGTTCTCGTCTAAGATTTACGCAGATTTCGAACTATGGATAAGGGTCATTCTCTCATTACGTACGAATTTCTGTCCCGAAGCGAGTGGTCTCTACTTAAAATTTCTTGTAACCCAACTGTAACAAATAGCTGCAAAGTACTTAAATCTTAAACCTAAAGTAGTTTTCCCATTGTAATAGATTTGTTTTCATTGTTAAATTTTAAATTAAAACGTCAAAATCTATTTCCCTCATGTGTCCAATAACATGAGTTGGTAACCTTAAATGCGAATTAGTTCTCCATTTCTGCAACTATTAACTTACTTTTTTAAATAAAGTACTAAATATTACCTCTGGTAAGTTGCAATATTTAGAATTTTAGAATTTAAACTGAGACTAATTGCTTACAATAACAAGAATGACTTCTAATGCCTGTGTCCCAGCGACTAAATCTATTTCCATAGAAAAATTTAAAAATCCCACCAAAGCATAACCAAGCTGCATAGATTCATTACATTATATTTCAGGTTACCAACATTGCAAAAGCTTCCCGCCAAACTGAGGATAACCTAACTTACAACATATTTCCTCTGTAAGTTTCCCCAAGTTTGTATCAAATCAAGTGTTCGGGTCGCTTCATTCGTTATTCTATTTCCATAACATCTTGATTTCTCAAAGGTAAGTTTAATTCTTGTTTTCTTTGAATTGAAGTATATGTTTCCCATGTAGTTTAGAGTTCCATTTGCTTTTTTTTTGTTTTGTTTTTTTCCATTTGAAATGCATGTGATGTTGTTAATCTTAAATCAAACTCAAAATTATATTTCCCTCACATCGAAAACTTAGGAAAATATATTACAATAGGAATAACTGTAAGTGAAATAAGATTTTAAAAAAAAAAACTTTATATATTCACTATTTATATTATTCTAATCTAATATTAATTATTTTGATCTAATGTTCTATTTCGAAATTTATAGTATATTTTAATGTCTTACCAGTTTAATATTTTTCTTTCCAGTTTTATGTTTAAATGTTTAATTAGTGTTAACTACCTTTTAATCGACTATTAGATCTCATACTCATTATAGATATCATATCATGATCATAAATGTGCAAATAGGTTACATTCTAAGAAGGTATTTTTCGTGAGCAACATTAATAGACTATTATAAAGATGTTTATGAAGAAAAAGGTTTTACTAAAGGAATCACAATGTCGGAATTCCGACAAAATGATAGAATGACCCATATCTATTAATTAAATAGATATGCAGAAGAGTCGCAGATTATCTTTCTGTGTGAAGATGGATTGCTGAGAGGGCCAAGGTCCATCATGGACCATAGTGCCACAAGAGTTAATTAGTTATTAATTAAATTTTACAACTATATGAAAAACTATATTTAACCCTGACTAGGAAAAACAATAGCTCATAGATATGTCAATCTATAATCTACTGCTATACCCAATTTTAGAATTATAAGAATCAAATTTTAAAAAAATAATAATTATCGTAAAATGGGGTCACATTAGTATGGGTGGGGTAAAATTGGTACACAATTACTTCTGTGGTGATTTCCTTCTGGCAGGTTCTTGTGTCGACTTTTACCAAATGAGAGCGCATGAGTCGTTTCGTGGGCTCTGATTTGGTAAAAGTCGACACAACAACCTGTCAGAAGGAAATCACCACAGAAACAATTGTGTACCAATTTCACCCCACCGTACTAATGTGACCCCATTTTACGGTAAGTAAAATTAACTATACAGAAAATAGGTGTTTCAAGGGTGACTTTTTTTCATTTAAACGAATATAGCTCCTAAACGGTAGGTCTAAGGGTGTCCCGAATTCAAATGGCAAAACTTCAGAAACTTATAGGGGACCGTAAAACTAAGACAAAAAGTCCTTTAGAGAATTGCTCGTTTTGCTTAGTTTTAGAGAAAATCGAAAAAAAAAAAAAAAAAAAAAAAAAAAGAAACAAAACAATTTTTCATTTTTATACTTATTTATTTACATTTATACTTATGTTATGTTCTTTTTAATGTAAATATTGCTCAAAATGTTGTCCTCTTGCACCAATGCAAGCATTACATCTAGCACTCACTGATAAATTGCAGCTAAACATTGTTCTGATGATATTTGGTGCAATACATCTATGATTCGGTCTCTTAATTGCTCTCTTGAGTTGATTGACACCGAATAAACTTTCTGCTTGAAGGTTCCCCATACGAAGAAATCCATGGGTGTCATATCAGGTGATCTGGGTGGCCAAGGTACTACTCCTCCACGTCCAACCCATCGTTGTGGATAATTTATATCCAGCCAACCTCGAGCAACTCTGCTATAATGAGCTGGGCATCCAACGAGTTAGAACCACATTTCAATCCGCTGCTGTAAGGGAATGTCATCTAAATAATTAGAAAAGTAGTTCACTAAAAAATGTGTAAATGTGATACCATTCGATCTTCCAGGTAAAGAATATGGTCCCACCAGTAATCCGTTCCAAATTCCAAGCCAAACGTTAATAGCAAATTCATGATGAAATCTATTCTCTCTAATAGCTCTGGGATTTTCAAGAGCCCATACATGATAATTTCTTTGATTAACAATTCCTCTTCTTGTAAAAGTAGCTTCATCTGTCCATATAATTTTTAATGCAAATAAATTATTCTGAATGAAGACTGATTTAGGAATCATAATCGTAGAAGGAAGCCAAAATGTAAACAAATAAAAGAATGTATAAAAATATCCCACTGCCTAGCCTGACGAACTTCGAAAAGTGATAATCGCTACCTGTAACATTTTTGTTTGGTTTCTTTTTTTTGCTAGTTTCTCTAAAACTAAGCAAAAACGAGCAAATCTCTAAAGGATTTTTGTCTTGGTTTTTCGGTCCCCTATAAGTTCCTGAAGTTTTTCCATTTAAATTCGGGACAGCCTGTATTTCTGATCAGGTAAGTGTCGTCAAATTTTCGATCCGAGCAACATCAATAGAGTGTAAAAAAAGCTCCAACACTTCAAACATTTAGGAAAACGTGACTTTCATCATTCAAACCAACATAGCTCCTAAACAGTAGGTCCTAGCGACAAATGTTATATAACAACAAGTATTTTTCATTGAATTAATAATTAAAAAAAAAAAAAAAAAACGTCAAATTTTAGATCAGAGCAACACCAACAGAATGTGTCAAAATGATTGTGAAAAAATGTTATACCAAAAAGTAAATTTCCCCAGCCAAAAGACAGATCCATTTCAAAATAAATCTGGTAAATATGAGGAATTAAGGATCTAATAGCTTGGCTACAACTTTCATATAAATCAGCCAATGATAGGAAGACAGTAAATATCCTTTATTAGAAGGTCTCTCGATCTCGAAGTAGATCCATGATTAACCTTTAACTACTGACATACGTTTCCCTTACGCTAGTACTAACAAGTGGTCCGTGGGACACCAGGTAGCAATTTCGGGAAATTTCCTCCACTACGGATTATGGAAAATCTCTTTATGACTCAGTAGCTCCCAATCTTCTTAATACTTTACTGAATGTTAATGTGAAACGTTGATGTGAAATTTTGTTTACAAAATTTAAACAACACGGTGTCCCACAGGCCTCACTTCAGTACTTGAGTGACATTTTTTCAAGGTAAGTTTTCATTTAATTTTTTTTTCAATTAATGTATTATTTAATATTAATTGATTGATCGATTTATAAAAGTAATCTTTATAAAGGATTGGATCGCCAGCAAAACCATGTTTGAAGGCAAGAATGGCAAACCTTCATGTTCCGAGGGACATTCAGGCCAGAATTACCGATTTATTAGGCACAAAATGAATAAATCCTGATGAAGATAAAGTGGTAAAACTACCAAGAAGTGACCGAAAGGTTTATTACATATGCCCAGCAAAAAAACAAAGCAGAACTAACCTTTGTAACAAATGAAAAAACAACAGCATATGAAAATTTTAATTTTGAACAATAGTTTCAGTTCATATAATAAATAGCATTTCGATTATTTTAAATCAAAATTAAATATATTTTAATAATTTCTAGGAATTACTCGTTTTAAAAAAATGCACTTTTTAATTTTTGTTAATTTCCTCTTTTGTTTTTCCTTATTTATTTATTGTATACTGTAATTTAAAAGATATTATGTATTCATTGATTGTGAGCAATGCAAAAAGGTTATGCAAGTAATAACTAATAATAAAATTTTTAAATATTACATTCAGTTTTATAATAATATAATATAAATTTTCTGCCTTAAACTGGTTTCGAACTCGGGCCCAGGGCCTTCGTGATTTAGTTTCTAACCCACTAAACTTTAATTACGCAATGATAATTAGTATAAACATATAAAATGTGATTTTTTAAAAGTTTTATCAGATATATAATAACCAACAATTTAATTGAAGCTCCGAAATCATATAAGATCATCATCATTTGAAAAGAAAATAACGCTTGACATTTATAAAGGAATACCAACTTTAAGTCTTTTAGTTGCTAACTGGAGCGGAGCTGGAATTCAAAAGATCTGTAGTCGCCTGTAAGTTAGTACTTAAGAAACTTAGAGAAGGAAATTCAACTTAGAGTGTCTAAATAGGAAGAAAAAGTCTCATGAATTGATAAAAGATATTCTCTACCCAAGGGTTCCCTATTTATAATCAAAATGTTTTAAAGTTCAAAAAAAAAAAAAAAAAAAAAAATTAATAAGATATAATTATTAATAAAAATTTAGAAGGCAAAGGCAAACTATTAATTTGTAAATAATTATAAATAAATATTTGTAACGTTAATAATTTGCGCTATCTCAGATATTTCACCACCGATTGAAACCAAATTTTAAGGGCATCTAGAAGCCGTAAAACTACACATTTTATCCCAAATCCGGAAGTCGTAGGATTTTTCCTTATTGAGATGTCTCAACTTATAGCTGAACTCGGAATATTTTTGTTAACATCAGTTTTTGTCCACTAAAATCTGAAGTAATGTTATGTGCAAGGATAAAAAGCAGAATATACGCTGATTTCTGTGATACTATAACTATTGTAATCGGTTAGAAGTTGTTAATGAAATTTCAACTTTTTGATTTTAACGTCCTTGAAAGGGATAAAACATAAATATTTTATGATTTTGATAAAATTTCACAGATAAGGGTTTTTTAGGGCGTTAATTGAGATTTGAGGTCAGGTTTTCATGAAAATTTTCTTCCACTGATTTACAGCGGATTTCATTGGAATTTTGTCATTTTTATGGAGTTATTGAGCACCCTAAAGCCTGATCGTGTCTGAAGCTTAACGAAAGTATTTTTTATAACAAATAGCATACGAACTAAAATATTATTTTTTTTTAAATATGATTTTCTTATTTTATTTATTTTTCTTGGCTCCCAATGCTCATTGGTGGCTATAACTCTAGTTTTGCCATATTATAGGTCCCTAATAAACACGAAAAAATCGTTATTAAAATCTGTGAGTTACAAGTCAAAACGTCCTCTTGTTAAATGTTCTTAAATGTAGCTCAAGAAACATGATAAACTGATAATTAAATAATTTATATTAAAGGAAAATTGACAAAGCGTAATAATAATTTATTTTGTTTTTTTTACGTGGAAATGTCTACTGGCTTGGGATCTACAGTTTTCTTGTATAAGGTTTTTTCCACCCTTAAAATTTGTAAACTATTTTTTACACTCAAAGACGTAACATTTTGTCACGCTCTAGCTCTTTTAGTGTTGCTCAGATCAAGAATTTGCTGACCTTTTCCTGTTTAGAAATTAATTGGAAAATTTTATTTGCGATATAGCATTTGTCACTAGGACCTACCGTTAATGAGCTATATTGGTTTGAATGAAAAATGTCACGTTTGGAACTCCAATTTTCTCTTCCAGTTTCCAATTTTCGATTCCAGTTTTTTAATTTTGAATAATCATTAATTATTAATTTACATTTCAATTCTAAAATGTAAACCGTAAAAAGCAGTAGATTATAGATTTGTGATATACATGATATATTGTTTTTTCCGATTCATTGATAAGTTGATTTTTTTTTTTTTTTTTTTTCTTTTTCGAGGGAACATATATATGAATTTTGTAGGACTGAACATTATGAAATGGCTTTTAAAGATAATTAATTTGCATTAAAGCTGGTTTAGGGGGAGTGCATGGAGCACTCAAGATAGCCGTGTAGCAATATCGGAGTCAACAGTCATCGAAATGAGGCCCCGAGTTAGCTAGAGCAACGCTAAGGCTGTTCATTATGCCCTGTCTAATATTGGTCTACGCCAAGTGATCCTCTCTGTTTAGCTAAATGCTTCTGTATGTCCTATATTAAGTTGAAACCGCTTATTGCTAACACAGAAAAATCTATTTTAGACAAAGAATAGATAGAAATAAAAATAGAAATTCATGTTTGGTTCAGTGACTATTATTGGAAGTAAAAACAGCGAAATGAAAACAAAAAAATGCTATCTTCGGACGTAATGTCTCCTATAATAACAGTAATGCAAAACTACCAGAACAATTGTGCAGGAAGATTAATAATAAACTATTTCAGTAATTTCAAAACAAATTAAAACATTTTAAATTTTCGTATTTGAAGTAGTATTGAATAAAGGTAAAATCGAAACAATTATGAAGAATTATATTTATAAAATCCTGGAAAATTAAAATTTGATTTCACGACAATTTTATTTAAAAAACGACTCTACCATTTACAAAAAAAAAATTTTTAAAACGATATTTCTGCTTAAAACTAGAAGAAACAGCAACTATTTTTTCTAATAGTTTTTCGGACCAATTATAAATGTTTTAAAGATTTGGAGAAGAAGATAATCAGAGATGCAGTCAAAAAGGAACATCAAGTCTAAGTAGAAATACTTTTATTGTGAGCCAATGCTTCGTTCTGCCTTGCAAGTCAAAGTATTTCTACTTAAAATTAGACGTGGTGTTCCTCTTTGACTGCATCCCTGTTTATCTTCTTTCTCATTCATCTCAACAGTCAACTTATATATACTTTTATCGTTTTAGAGAATTGTTTTATATGTTTCGTTATGTGTTTTGTAACACCTTATTATAATTATTATCTCCATAAATATATTTTTCAATCTATAGAAAAAACTCTGTGTTGTAGTCCTATCATTGAACACGTGATTGATACTATTTTCAAACACATCTCTAGTTTTCTAAGTTAAGAAAAAATCTGATACTGAGCACGAGTTTTAAATTATTCTGGTGTCTTCTGTGTTCCTCACTTAATAAATTTGTAGGAGAAGTTGATATTTATTACTTTTAAGTTTTTATGATTTTATTTCTCGTTTCTATGAAAAAAACAGATATACCTTGTACACATTGTACACTTGTATACACTCGTAAAAACATTTCTCACACACGAACAAAATTAAATGAACTTGCTACACTATGTCTTCCAAAAAATCAGTTTAGTTTTGCTCAGTTTTAACGTTATAATACTCATGTTTGCTTTCAGATATTTATTATGTTAAAATGCTATGTATATTTTTTTTTTTCAGACATGGTCAAATCTTTTGAAACTTTCCAGTTCTACAACATAATGTTGTTTATCTACTGAAATCTTTCATGAATACTTGAGTTTTAAATAAGAGGTGTTTTATTTTTCTTTTTAAGTTTAAGAAGCAACTTGCATTAAAATTTGTATTTTAATCCATATGTTTTTATTGTTTTTTAAGCTGATCTTGGAGCACTTATGACTAGTTCCCTTGGATGCTTTCTTTTGTTCCCAATACTTCCAAAAACCATCCAATATTTTATCCTTTTTCTCTAGCGTCATATGTTTCATACTAGTTTTAATTTTGGGTGGTGGAAACCGAAATTTCACCATCTCTAAATTTCGATCGATCAAACACATCAATGTCAGAAATTCCAGCAGAATTTAGGTCTTTTTGCACTTAATTAAGCCACAGACTTCGAGTCTTATAGCTTTTAACTAACGATATCTTCTTGGTAAGCTTATTGTTGTCCATTTCCAGCAGGTGCCTATAGTACTCTAGCCGCCTACGTCGCATACTAGTGTTGGCTGTTTCCAAATGGTGTAATTCGTGATTCGCCTGAAGTCTGAAGGATCCATCTAGGAGAACTCTCGATTCATGAATTTTCCTAAGTATACGTCTGTCGACTTTTTCCGGATCATCCAAGGGGCCTTTCTTGTTCATTAGTAAGGTTTCTGAACCTATATGTTGTTTTTGTGAGGAACAAGATTAAATGTGGTATCAATTATACTTTGTTCATAAATTGAAAATATTCAATAAAATTCATTTTATTACCTTGTGATATGGATGTCTTTTAGCTATGTCTATTGTTTTCATATGAAACTTTTATTTACCCTCAAAAAAGTAACATTTTGACACGCTCTAGCTCTGTTGGTGTTGCTCGAATCGGAAATTTGCCGACAGTTTCCTGATCAGAAATTTAATGAAGAATAGTTTTATACAGCTATATAATGTTATATAGCATCGCTAGGACCTACCGGTTAGGAGCTATATTGGTTTGAATGAAAAAAAATGTAACGTTTTTCCTAAAAAAATTTATATGTTAGGCTTTTTTTTCAAACTCTACTTTAGTTGGTGTTCCTCGGATCGAAAATTTAGCGACAGTTTCTTTATCAGAAGAACTAGATATAAAAACAGTATATTAAAGATGGAAGCATTCATGACCTACTGATTTTCACAGTCAGGTACAAATGGAGTTTTATTTTAGACTATCTACAACTCAAAAAAAATTTGAGATATTTTTTTAACTACAAACGATTCCACGAAAAATTACATGGGCATTCTAATACACTTATAAACGACATGGCCACTACACATATTCCCGACAACACCCAGGGAAGACTAAAAAAGAGCTGGATGAGTGACCTCCTAGACTAAAATAAAATAAAAACATAGACTGGAGGTGCAGCTGGGTACTGCTCCCCCTCATGTCTTTCAAGCCATTTACGTTCTCACAACACATTCACTCGTTGTTAAATTTTAATTGACAGGTGTGAATAAATATATCTGTACCTTTTGGGAAAAACTAGATAAGTTGATTTTTGTCCACAATAAGATAAATATTTTGAGCAAACCATATTAGAGTCCTACTCATTATGTATAAGTAGGCAAGTTGTAATGGCAATGGTATCCTTTTATACCAAAATCAACTTATCTAGTTTTAGTTTACCCAAATGGTCCAGATATAGTCAATAAAAAAAATAAAAAAAATTTTTGTTTTTATGTTATCATTGTTAAATTAATTTAACTAGATGTATAAAATAGTATAACGAAAAGAAGAGGCACCCTAATCTTCAGGTTTGAAAATTAATTCTCTTCTCGTATGTTAGCTATATTTTTTCTGCACATCCAAATACATACATTCTTCAATCATTTGTATTTAGAAAAGTGGCATAAGTCGTAGCATTTTACGGTAATATTTCATAGGTTAATATTTAGAAGTTCATTATGTCATTTTCATAATTTATTACATAATCACTTAATTATTGCAGCGCCTTCCAGGTAGTCTTAATAGCTTAAATGGTCCCATTCTTGATCCTTTTGGACTATGTTCCATTCACTACTCCCAAGGTTATAATGCCTCCTGAACCGCATTTCATCTTCTAATCCCCACGGCGCTGAAATCCCCTTGATTAGCTGATTGATTATTATGTATAGAAATGTTAATCTGGGCGCTGATTGGCAGTTATTGATACGCTGGAGGGCGGTTTGAGGTTTATATACGAGCTCTAACTTATATACTTAATCGTTTAGAGACAAAACAAATATTTATTTTTGGTTCCAGCTTAGGGGACGATCAATAAAATTTTGAATTTCAATTTCAAATGATGTTATTGATGGGATTCATTATTCGTCTGCAACACATGACGTTAGCGTCAGTTGAATGAGGATTATTGAAAGAATAAAGTTTCATCGGTAAAAGAAGTAATCGCTTCATATCAACAGTGTCTTGTTGTTCCGATCGATGGTGGTTTTCAGAAACATAATTACATAATTATTAGAGTTATTTTTTTTCCATAATGACGAAATAAAACGATATTTTTTTATCTTTAATGACAGAGAAATTTCTCATGTACTTCATCTACATATCAAATTTTATACATATAATAAGATAGCTTTCATAGCTATACATTAAAGTTAATCGGTTTTATAAATCATTATTTTTTAAACTGGAAAGCGAATATAAAACTGGGTCGCAGTGCAGGCAAACATTTGTGAGGTGGTAAATTGTGATAATATCGGATGATGATAGAAGGCTTGGCTAAGGCCCAAACTGCTCTTCGATAGCACCTCATCCAATGTCAGGGCTTTATATTGTCCGTCGTCGCTAACTATCGTCATTAGAACTCGAGAAAAAAGAACCATAACTCTTTCTCTTCTGTTATCTGCATTATTATTCTATCTCAAGTTTAAAACAAAAGTTTCTATGAAACAAATACTCATTTATTTTTTAAATAGGCCAATACCTCATGCTAGACTTAAAACACAAGAAACTGCTCGTCGTTTACGAATATTCCAACATGTACTAGACAAGTTTTAAAGCTTCAAATGAATTACAAAATCCTTCGTAAAATCCTCAATGCTCCTTATTATTTCACAAAGTAACTTATCCATAAATATCTTAATGTCCCAATACGTTGCTGTTTTAGCCAAAACCAGATAACTATCCTTCATAGTAAACTCCATACCCGCTCGAATCCACTAGTCTCCCAACTTGGCTCACACTAAATTCCCGATAATCCTATGAGGCGTCTGAAAAGAAAATGACCAAGAGACCTGTTAATGTAGAACTTTTATTGAAGTGTTACTAATGAGTAGTTCTTTACATGTTGTTGACATGTAATTGTAATAATTTTCCTCAAATTTACTTGTTGTGAATAATTTATACTGTTGTAAATATCTATAAATATTTTTTTTTTAAATATGTTAATGGAGCTTTTTAATAGTAACTAGAAATCATGTCATTAAAAATGGAATGCTTACCAGTTAAACATAGCTCACAAATAAATTTTGCTTCAGTAACGAATGCGACGAATAAAAAATAAAATAGCCTTTCTTTCTGGCTTAATTGGAATATCTATGGATTTCAAGTCCCAACAAACAGCAACAAAAAGTAAAATATTTGAGTAATAAATTTCCTCACAATGAAAACTAGTTGCACTGTCAAGCATTCGGAAAATAAAAACCACCATACAGACAGATAATACATCCATATCCTTATCAGAAATTATTGGAGTGACTTCAGCCAAAACCTTGTAAATAAAAAAATAAAAAAATGAACCGTGCTTCCTAAAATAATGATAGCAGTACATATGAATGCCAAACCTCTACAAACAAAAACGACGAAAAGAGGAGTGGGTTGGGGAAGGGATCTCATGGAGGGGTTGAAATTTATTTCCAAGCAGAAACATTGAATAAATCTTGATCTTCCCACCCTGGCTAGAATAGGTTGGTAACCTTTAGGATAACCCATCCACTCTGCCCTAGTTGGAGTACATAAGGCAGTAATGACACAAAAAACAAACAAAAAGATTTTTATAAAAATACTTGCTAAGAAAACAAAAATGACAAAAAAAAAAAAAAAAAAAAAGAAAAGAATTTTATACAAATAAAAACTAAGTTAAGCCCTAAACAATAAAACAACAAAATGCAAAATATTTGTGTCAAAAATTTTCTTAAAATGAAAATTAATTGTACTGTCTAGCATTATGAAAAAAAAAAAAAAATTCTCCCTGACTGAGAAAACAATAGAACATGTTCTATCTATTATCCCCTGCTTTTATATCTACTGCTTCTGATAAGGAAACTTTAGGCAAATTTCCGATTCGAGCAACACCTACACAGCTAGAGCGTGTCAAAAAAGTCCCAACATTATTTCTCTATTATTTAATTAATCAATTTTGTTTAAAATAATTAAAATTTTAATTAAATTTTATTTTATTAACGATAAGAAAATTTATGTTACGATTTGAAATTCATGATTTTATAATTTTAACATTACTTAAATAGGGGAGCAGTATGTTTATAATATAACAAAAAACCTTTTATAAAAATACTAGCTGAAGAAGCAAAGGAGACGAAATAAATAAAATCTGAAATAAGCCTGACAAATAGACAAACATATGCGTCATACATTTTCTTAAAATAAAAATCAATGTAAGAGGGGAAGGATCACTTTCTTAAAGCCAATGGTCGAAAGGTGGGGTTCCATATGGAGCAGCCAGCCGCAGCAGTTGCGTCTGCCAGACACCTCGGCTGGAGGCGAGGTACTGTTTCAGTTGGTTTTAATAGAAGTGTTGCCAGAAAATTGAGAAGCTGAGCTGCTGCGTTCGGACTGCTCTAGAGACCAGTCCAGACGGTGCTCCTTCGATTCTGTAGTATGCAAACCCACCTCACCAAAGTTTCTTGTACTATTTTAAACTGTATATGTATGTATGGTATTTTTCAAAAATAATTCTTTTTTTTTTTTTTTTTTTTTTTTTCAAAAACAGAACACAGTTTTCAGGTTTTATAAAAATAAATATACATATATAAAATATAATTTGATACAACCTCAGGTTGAAATACCACAATTTATTTATATATACATATCTCTTACATAATTATACTATATCTTACATGATATAAATTATTTAACGTAAACAGGGTTGTCAATAAAATGTTCATTGGACGAAACAGAAATAAAAAAACTGGAATTTTATACATCATCTGAAAAAAACTATAAAATTGTGGTTCCAGCGAGTTTTCTAAATTGTCTTTCTATATATTGTGAAATCACCAAAGGGAAAACGTGGGATTCGAAGGTTTCTTTTCTGGTCTTCCCACAATTTACGAGATTTCCGGTCTGCCCACAGTTTGTTAGTTTTCAGAATAGGCCTCGTTGAGCTCCCGTTAATTAAAATTTTTTATTAAAAATGGCTCGTTTTAGTACGATAGATAAATAGAAATATAGAAAAATTATAAAATCTAATTGAATGAAGTTCAGCCAGAAAATCAAAATCAACGAAGAGAGGAAACCTTCTTCTCTTCTTCGGGAAAACATAGGGTCAATTGATCAGGATATAATAACAGGAACTCCACTTCCCCTATCAACAATCACAACACCAGTTTTCTTCTTAATATACTCCGCTGAAGCCAGAATACGAACTGATGAACTTCCAGCCGCAGCGTCTGGAAGCTACATGTGGAACCACCCTCTCCGGCTTCTGAACGCAGCAGCTACGGCTGGCTGCTCCATGCGGAACCCCACCTTTAGTGTGTATAATTGATTTAAAACGTTTTGCCCCAAACAGCTATCATCAGTCATTCTAGCCTATAGATCATAACTTCAATTACAATCAATTTCATAGTAACTTTACAAAAATATGAAATTTAACTTGTGTTACACTCCATCACAGGGAAGAGGAAATTAGAAAATATTAACATGTTAGACACTAAATCTTAGTTGAGACTGAGTTGTCAACCTCTGTAAGGCTAGGCGCAAATTAAGAAACATACCACGTGTGAGGTGACGCAGCACTGCATGTCCTTTGGTAAACACTCGAACTGTATGGATCGTCGAAAATTGGCAACACTTGTAACATGTGTGAGGCGACACAAAGACGAGTCAGTTATTTTCCTTGCTTATATAATAAAGCTGATGACTTTTTCACTTAAGGTGCGCGTGATGGTATAAAAGATTCAATACAATTAGGATTGATGAATTAATTGCCACTTCTATTGGAATTATTCAATTTGAAAACTAACTAAGGGGTTTGAATAAAACAATTCCAATCGAATTGGCAATTAATTCATCAATCCTAATTGAAGAATTTTTGTTTGTTTGTTTTATGAACACGGAAAAAATGGTAGAAGAGAAGTTAAGGGAACACCATGAGCTTTACGACACAAAAGATTCTTATTATATTTAAATTTCGTTTTTATCACGAAATAGAACAAAGTTTCCTCCTTCAGCATCATTTGATTCTGATTCAGAACTTTGCAGAAGTTTGTGAGTAAAACTTCATCTCAATATGCTGATCTTCCACAGCAAGTGTGGCACGTACGTGTTACGCCTCTCGTGTCACGTCACCTCAAACGTGCTATATATAAGTGTCTCAATTTGCGGCTAACCTTATTTCTTACATTTGAGAAGACTAGAAGTTCGATGTCGTTACCTCAATTAACTAAAACGATAAAATATACAGGAGTATCATAGCAACGAGACGGGAATATTTAAAATGGTATTGCCTTAAAAAAAAAAAAAAAAAAAAAAAATATATATATATATATATATGTATATATATATATATATATATATATATATGTAATTTTTTCTTGATATAAATCAATATTGTTAAATATATTATTTTATTTTTGAAGAGAAAAGATTTGACCCGGTCGGGACTCGAACCCAAGTTTCCACCTCTCTAGCGTGGCGCCTTATCCATCCCGGATGCGACCCCGGTGGCCTAGTTGGATAAGGCGCCACGCTAGAGAGGTGGAAACTTGGGTTCGAGTCCCGACCGGGTCAAATCTTTTCTCTTCAAAAATAAAATAATATATTTAACAATATTGATTTATATCAAGAAAAAATTACATATATATATATATATATATATATATATATATATATATATATATATATATATATATATATATACCGGTGACGGATTGTCAATAGATCCAAGTTAAATGTAATGTTCAATATGAACATTCATCCCCGGAATCACATCGCGATTTGCGAGTGCCCGGGGGTTATGGATCACTGAAGAGAGAAGATTTGCCTGGTTCGGATGCGACCCCGGTGGCCTAGTTGGATAAGGCGCCACGCTAGAGAGGTGGAAACTTGGGTTCGAGTCCCGACCGGGTCAAATCTTTTCTCTTCAAAAATAAAATAATATATTTAACAATATTGATTTATATCAAGAAAAAAATTACATATATATATATATATATATATATATATACCGGTGACGGATTGTCAATAGATCCAAGTTAAATGTAATGTTCAATATGAACATTCATCCCCGGAATTACATCGCGATTTGCGAGTGCCCGGGGGTTATGGATCACTGAAGAGAGAAGATTTGCCTGGTTCGGATGCGACCCCGGTGGCCTAGTTGGATAAGGCGCCACGCTAGAGAGGTGGAAACTTGGGTTCGAGTCCCGACCGGGTCAAATCTTTTCTCTTCAAAAATAAAATAATATATTTAACAATATTGATTTATATCAAGAAAAAATTACATATATATATATATATATATATATATATATATATATATATATATATATATATATATATACCGGTGACGGATTGTCAATAGATCCAAGTTAAATGTAATGTTCAATATGAACATTCATCCCCGGAATCACATCGCGATTTGCGAGTGCCCGGGGGTTATGGATCACTGAAGAGAGAAGATTTGCCTGGTTCGGATGCGACCCCGGTGGCCTAGTTGGATAAGGCGCCACGCTAGAGAGGTGGAAACTTGGGTTCGAGTCCCGACCGGGTCAAATCTTTTCTCTTCAAAAATAAAAAATATATATATATATATATATATATATATATATATATATATATATATACCGATATATTTTTCTAGCGATACCCATCACTACTAAGATGTAATCTAGTTTAAGAGAAGTTATCATAGCGTGATTTTGGTCTAATTTTGATAAATTTAAGTGGACAAAGATTGATGATTGATGGTATATAGGTAAGCCCATATATCAATCAAGATATTTTATTTTAAGACCATAGACCTACATTAATTTCCAGAGAAGCTAATACTAAGTTACTGACTTAGACTTAGACTGCCAGGACCTTTTCGCCATTTCTAGAGGCAAAAATTAGAGTGACTAGGCCTCGGATGGGCTGAAACTCCTGCGTAACCGAGGACCGTGAAATAGGTTTTAGCCGAGGATTAGAAGAGTTAAGGATGATGGATGTAAAAAGTTGTGTCTCTCATCCCCTCCTCCCTTCACGCAGGCACAGCCGTTCCAATGACACATCTATCTATTTCCGGTTTCAAAACCAAAAGCTGTCATTTCTCCGTCCATATCTCTTCCTGCCCTCACCACTCCTAGCACAAAGGCCCTGATAAATAAATGCCTTCGATCTAGCAACTTTAACCAAGAGACTAATTGTTTCATCAAGCAATTTATTTTTTCTTATTTTTGACATGGCTGTATTTTGGCTGGGGTTCTTTATTTTTCTTGTGTTATGTTTTTTACACGCTCAAAAATGTTACATTTTGACACGTTATAGCTCTGTTGTTGCTGGGGACAAAAATTAAACCACAGAGTTCTGAACGGAAATTTAAAAAAGAATATTATTTTATATATAAGCTTTGTTGCAAGGATCTACCGTTAAGGAGCTATATTGGTTAGAATGATAAAAGTCACGTTTTCCCTATACTTTTTAAGTAAAACACGCTCTAGCTCTGTAGGTGTTGCTCGTATCGAAAATTTGACGACAGTTTCCTTATCAGAAGCAGTAGACATACAAGTATTAGATTACTAACATATCCATGATCGATTGTTTTTCCCAGTCAGAAAGATATAGATTTTTTTATTTTTACCATCATTATTTTTAATTTATTATATATTATATACATAATATTATATATATATATATATATATATATATATGGTAAATGTTCGGATGGCTGACACCAAAAAACTGGCTTGACCCGCGCACACCGACCAGTTCGATCCTTTCGCTTCACTTCGAGTTTACATTTTTCGATAGTTCATTCCTATAACCTCACATGTAAACAATCACTTCTACAGTTTCAACTTGGATTGTGTTGTTCAGTGTGTTATACTGATATTTAGTCTTCTTAAATGTAAATAGGTGAAACAGAAGTTAACTAACTACATGAGCTTCATAAAGGATTTAGTGTTTTATAAATTCATATTTTCTTATTTCATCTTATCTTATGCGTAAAACTGTTACAAAACTAAGAAGATTAATTTGTACATGGATTTGGTGTTTTATATATTTCTATTTGTTGTTTCAATTTAAGTGATAAAATTTCAGTATATATATTTTGTGAATGGATTCTTTGTCATCCATATTACTTATTGCCCTGAAATGAGACAGATTGCATAATTAATTCAATAAAACATATCGTCCTAAAAATTAATGTGAGAAAGTATATCCCAGGTCGCATATTTTCTTATTTCCACTTCCCTTGAGAAAATGTAGCAGAAATTAACATCATCACTTTTAACTAGGATTCTAGGATCTTATATTATATAATGGCTTATAACATGGAGAATAGACAATGTGAAAATAATCACAGATTAAGAGGTAAATGACACATTATTATATAATTGTAACTCTATCAGTATAATACTATAAATTAATGTGTTTTTAAAAAAATATAGAAACCTGATGATGGAGCATTGTCTCGGAAACATGTAGCTACAAATGTTAAATAAATACGAGTTATACCAAATAAATAATGAAGGATTCTTTCTTTTATATATTTATAATTTGTCATTATAACTTCCCTGGCAGAAATTTTATCAGGAATTAACATTACTGGTGGTTTAGCATTGGTTTAGCATAATTCTTGATTTAATAAATATTAATTAAAAATTGATTTAGTGTCTTATATTTTGATATTTTCTTATTTCCACTCCATTATTTCCTTATTTCTCATTTTAATGTCAGAAGGGAAACAGGAGTTAATATTACTTTGAACAGGGATTTAGAGTTTCTCCGTAAATGAAGGAAAATAACCTTTCCCCTCTAAAAGTAGCGACTAGAACATCGAAATAAATCGGAACAAGGTTAGAATCGATAAAAGGTAAAATAGATAATTTAAGGCTTTATTACGAAGCACAACCAGTTTTTCATAACGATGATTTTAAAAATCTTGCTTTCAGGGTTAATAATTAACATATTTTCAAGGTAATTGTAATACATCATGCATTTATAATCGGATGTAATATATTATTTACTGGTATTATTGAACTCGATTTGTATTAAACACTATGTAAAATTCTTTGTTAAATATTTCAAATTAACACATATTGATAAAAGATAATATTAGTTTAAAAAAAATTTTAAAAGGAGATAAAATAGCTTCCCGTGATTGTTGATCGGGACGACGGTACTTCTTGTAACAGTTTACATTTAATATTAAGTAATCCCAAACAAATAGCAATCGAAATTTTAATATATCTTGGATAATTGTTTTTTCTAGGAATAAAGGAAAACACTGTTAAGAACTTTCTCAAACCAGAACAAGGTTGTTCAAAACAAAAACAAAGCTGGGATTTCGGTGGATTAACTAAATGGACTGTAGTCAAGGTAATCTGTTTTAAGAAGAGCGCTCGGTAGAAGAAGGCATCCTATTTTCTTCATGACCTAGTTATAACGTTGTAAAGGCACTTTAAACTGTCAAATATAATTCTTTTTTTTATACTTTTTTTTTTTTTAAATAAGGAATGAAAATATACAAATTAGATTCTTTTATGATACAGAAGGCAGGGAATTTCATAAGAAGAAAATAGACAGCTATAAAGTCAGATTAGAAGCTCTACCTAACAAGACTATAAGAGAATTCTGTAATTTAAAAACAGTCTAATAAGAACCGTGTTTTAATATTTTAAGAAATAAAGGAATAATTTAGTTTCTTAACTTAATTTTTTTGACATACCAGACTTAAAAGACAAGAAACTGCTCGTCGTTTCCGACTACTGTATTAAGGTTTAGATGAGATTCTCTTAATGCTCGTAAAGTAGAAACAAACTTCGTTAAATGGCCCTAGCGTTCCCTCCAAAGCATCGTAACAGCAAGCGGTATATTATGGAGTACCATTTTTCAATCAGCTAGAAGCATAACACAAGATTAACAGCGTACATCAGTCCAGGTCCTTAGGCCCGATTCACGGTTGACGGTATGATCATTGGAGAAGAATATAATCAAGGATGCAGTCAAAGAGAAACACCAAATCTATGTAGAAATACTTTAACAGTGTGCCAACGTTATGACTTGCCTTGCAGGTCTTCTTCAGGGCTATAATGAATTAAATACTAGATGCGACTGGCTTTCTACCTACAAAAGGAGGCATCTAAACATGTATGCCTCATGCTGCTATGTGTTGTGACCTTATTCCTCCCAACACACTTAATAATTTCGTCCAGTCACTAATAAAAAAAGCATACAAAACTATGAAAACTGGTAAAATTACAAAATACAAAAATTACAAAACAATCTTGTCTAATGGAAAAAAAATCTGATAACACATTCAAATTCAGGATGTGATATACTTCGGAATGGCCTTTTAGTGTTTTTTATTAAAAAAAATAAAAAATAAAATGTGGACCATAGTCAACATTATAGTAAGACTAGTGTCATTTAAATAAATTGAATAAAAAAAAAAAAGGTTTTATTAAAATTGAATCATAAAACACGCTATACCCTAGGTAGGCCTCCACCCATACGAAATAATCTTTAGGTACGGTACAGAGGATGAAGGCTTGGGAGTCGAAAACAGCCTGATGAGGGTCCATCAGAACTGGAATGGGGCCAAAGGTATTAGCAGCTCCCATTCATTCTCTGGTATCATCGGCCGCAGGGCAAATGGGTGTGGGGAGACCTTTAAATCCATATAAAATATACCATTCATGGTATTTTTTTTTTTTTTTAAATAAACAAAAAAGAAGTTTATAGGTAATGATTATGATACGTTTAATGATAAAAAATATAAATAAAATGCTTAACGAACCAGAGGGTTCAATATTGTCATCATCAACTCCTGACTATGCAACTCCCTTTAAATCACCCTCATAAAAATCCATTTATAACTTCTATTTTTCAATCTAATTTATTACGGATTATTTATTTATTTATTTTTTCAAAACATTCGATTTCCGAACAAGACATTACGCTATATTTATACAGAAATTATTACGGGTAGGCTGGAGGATGGGAAGTCTACTAGGAAACGAATCGTCGTTAAATCTTCTCATAAAGATGGGTTTGTTGGGCTGGAGGAGGCACTTCAATATCTGTAAGGCAAAACTGATGCGAAATCTTTCGCCATGATGAGAGATCGAGAAGCAGCAGATAAAATGTCGCTACTTAAACAATACAAAATGAGTGATTTTTTTCATAGCATAAACTTTTTGATCTAGCTATGTAATAAGGTTACTTATATATGTTATTTAATAGATATATCTATTATGTGAATTGTCCTACGTTATTTTTTCTTATGTATTTATCTTACTTTTTTAGGGTCTAAGTTCCTAGGTTAACTTAGATTTGGTTATCCAAGTGTATGTCCCAACCACTTCAATTAATCGAGTACTTTTAAAGTAATTATTTTTTTAAAACCTGATTAATGATTACCATTGAATTTCATTTTTCCTTGATATTGTAGACCTTTTGGTATTTAGATCGGATAATCAAATTTAATTCCGAAAATTCAAGAAGAAGTAAACGCAAGATTAACAACCGAAAATGTCTGTTTTTTCTCGGTCACAAAACTGCTCAGTTCACGCTCATTCTCAATAAATTTAAAAATTAACACTATTATTATATTATTATAATAACATTTAATAAAATGTTTTACAGTTCTACGCACGGTCCTTCGCAGGCCTACTGTTGATGTACCTTTATAGACTCTGTACTAACGATTTCACAAAAATTTTATGGACACCCCAACACACCCATAAACAACATAAACACTACTCATAATTCAGGCAACACTCAGAGAATGCTGAAAAGGATCTCCTGAGATAAGTTAGAATACAAAAATTGGGGTAGGAGGTTCTACTTACTCCCCATCATGCTTTTCGCGCCAGACAATTCAGTATTTTATAAATTCACTTATTGTTAGTCACTCTGATTGAGAGGTGTTAATAAAGATTTATAGTCTATTATTATACAAAAAAATCTGTTATTATATTATTATTATAATTATATTATAAAAAAGCTTTTTTTTTTCTTTTTTTTTTAATTTTTTATTGTACATATTGCATTAAACAAATCACAAAGTGTCCTAAAGTGAAGCAGATTGTAACATTTCTGTAACATTCCACTGGTCCCGCCAATTTCCGTAACACGAGCGGTCGCTTGTTGTACAAGGTATATCTGGTTTTTATCCGTTATTGTCCAAATTTTATATTGAATCTATTAAATAAAATATTTTGACCATAGGTACTACATTTAAAGTAGAATATATGTACAGTATATTACCCAAGAGAATAATATTTTAAACTTAAATTAGAATATGTTTATAATTGAATGTTATAAAAAATGAATTTATAACTAGATACATTTTTATTTACAATATTACAGATATATATATAATTATTTCCATGCCTAAAATGTTTGTTTTTATGAGCAATTATAGCAAACGATTTTTTTACGTATAAGTTTTAAAAATAAAATGTATAAATTACCAGGCTATTTTCCCTCCCCATTATCATTCTGTTTTTACATCGGTTTCTGTATCATGATCTATAGAACATTTTCTATTTCCTATTTACTCAAATCCAAATTTTGATTTGATTGCTCCGTTCTTTTTTCTATGTCGCCTAGCTCCTAAAAAAATCGAGGAATATCTTTCAATTGTATCGGTTAAATTAATTTAAATATGAAATTGTAGATTCAGGTTTATTTTAGAGTGTAAAACATATACAAACGAAAACGGTGTACATCCTCACCTAATTATTAATTAAACTTTATTAATAGAGAAACAAAATTATGAAGAATAAAATGCTAAGAATCAAAAGAGGAGAATGTACACAAATATATATGTAATTGGTACAATAAGAAACAGAGAGCAATAAAAAACAACAGTTGAATTGCTCTAAAGTAATAAATTAATTAAAATAAAATAATCGTTTATTATAATTTCGCAGGCTGTTTTGAAATTATTCATAATACTTATTTAAATAATATTTTCAATCTTTTGAGTCACTGAAGATTTAAAGAAAAAATTGTGGATTAGTTATTTACTTATTAATTATATATATATATATATATATATATATATATATATATATATAGAAAGCCTACAATATTTAAGCTATAAGCTCTGGGAGGAAGAAAGCTATTTACGGTTCCAATTCCAGGCCAAGGCAGGCTAACCATAAAAAGTCAAGTTTCATTCTCTTACTTCCACAATGGATGAGAAGAACCCTTTGTCGTCACGCAACGACAGATTAAAGTTCAAAATTTAAAGCCAATAAAACCCGAACCACTTTAATAACATAAAACCATAAAAATAAAATAGAATAGAAAATAATAAATAGAATGTTCTTTTGTTTACCTAAAATAACTTTTCCGTCCCCTCAATGACATTTTTTTTAATAAATTAAATAATACAAGGAAAACAGGCATACTAAAATAATATCTCTAATATTACAAATTGTTTCGTTCATAAAGCAATCATTATAAAAGTTATACTAAACACTTATATAATTTTTGACATGGATATATCTCATGGGGGTCTATACTTTTGGTGAAATGTTTTTTTTTTTCACATTCATTTTGAGTTAATCAGATAGAAAATTTGACAATTTCCTTGTCAGAAATTTGATGAAGGATGTTACAAAACATTTGTCGACAGGACCTACTGCTTGATAGCTATATTTGCCTACATTTTTAAGTGTTGGAGCTTTTTTGACACGCCCTAGATCAGTTGGTGTTGCTAGGATCAAAACTATGCCGATAGTTTCCTAATCAGAAACGTAATGGAGTATATTCTTCACTTGAGGTACGCATGATGGTATAAAAGGATCAACACATTTAGGATTGATGAATTACTAAGAATTGCCACTTCTATTAGGATCATTTTATTAGAAAACTAGTTTCGAATGCTAAACATTCATGTTCAGTTCTAAAACATATAAAATTGTCAACACATCAGTACTATGTTATAGGGATTATATACACTAAAGTCTTCAAAAATATAAGACAAGAAATCAAACATTAGTAATCACTTCAGGTCTAAGAGATAACTGAAATATACCCATCGTGGGAAGGGGAAGGGGACAGGTAGGTTACATTTTTGGGATTTACTAGGGGATTTCCCTTATGACTCATTGGATTTTTTCGTTCCTATTGAAAACAAATTTAAAATTAGGCTATTGGAAATTTATCTGATCATTTAAAGAAACATCTGGATCGGTTTTTAACGATTTTACGTACACAACGAGTCGCTTACTAGCAGCCGTTGTGTACGTACGGATTATTATACTGTGCCTTGTTTTTGTTATTTTTTATTGTTATATTATTTAGTTTTTGCTCCATTTATTTAAACCGTAGTTAGATATAGATGTTTAGTGTGCTTGTTTGGTGAAAGAAGTCAATTTTAAGTGAAAATAGTCAAATATTTTTCCTCATATATTTATAAAGGTAAGCCTAGAGCTTAATTCTTCACGTACTGATAAGAGGAACTGCCAGTCCCCACTCTTACTACTCCCCACTTTGTCACTAGCTCCGCCCACTCTACATCATGACGCTGTGTCCAGTTTGTAACACTTCCGTTAATAGAGACGTAAAAATCTCAATTATGTGCAGCACATGTCACGTAATTTTCCATAAAAAATGCAAAGGGGTTAAAGAACAAGATGATAAAGAATTAAAAATCTGGAAATGTGACCCCTTATGCAACAAAAAAAAAAATTACCAGTCCGTCTGACAAAGACGAAAACTTAACAACCAAATCTGGGGATCAGTCCGATTCAAATTTAAAAGAAATTTTGGTTCAGATTGGTAATTTGGCCAGTGAGTTCAAAGAAATAAAAGACACGCTAAACAAAACAGACAGACATTTCCTTTGATAATTCCGCAAAATTAAAAAATTTAGAAGACCATGCAAAGAGGCAAGAAACATTGATAGAAGAATTGTTAGCAGAGAATAAATCTTTGAAAACAAAAATTACAAAGTTGGAAACAAAAATTAACAGGATAGAACAGAAGCAACTCTGTAACTCATTGGAAATTAGAGGTGTGCCACAGAAGTCCGGGGAAACAACAGAGGGAATTGTTTGTTCTATTGGATCGGCCTTGGGTATAAAACTCAAGGCAGATGACTTAGATTTCGTGGAGAGGAAAAGATCAAAAGGAGAAGATACTAGACCAGGCCCTATAATAGTACGTTTTGTCCGACAGACAGTAAGAAACGAAGTTATCCGGCTCCGAAAAATTAAAAGAGATTTCTCCACTAGACACTTAGGGTGGGAGAACGACGAAAAGATCTATCTAGGAGAGGAAATGACTCCAGTCAATCGCCACTTATACTGGCTGGCGAGGCAGAGGAGGGCCGCCGGCAAGTTGAAGTTCGTTTGGTTCGCTGGAGGCAGAGTACGATGTCGACGAGACAACGGACATCCTGTTGTCCTGATAGACCAAGAAGAGGACCTAGAGGTTTTCTCCTGAGAGAAGAAACTCCTCTGCCAAATCCCCTCCTTACAATTTAAATCTTGTCCTTCGTACCATACCACGCCAGATGAGCTCAATAAGTATTTTACCTCATCCGGTTCACCTTCCTCAATCCCAGTTCACAACCCGAATAATACAGATTTTGATTCCGATAAATTCTTCTTTTCTTATATCGAACCCTCCCAGCTAATAGAGGCTGTGATGAAATCACGTTCCAAATCATTTGGACCAGATGGGATTCCAGCACGATTTATTAAACTTTGCCTCCCATTAATCCTAGCACCTCTACTCCATATTTATAACTTTTCTCTCGAGAACTCAATCTTTCCATCCGCCTGGAAAAAAGCTACTGTCCTTCCCCTAAATAAAGTTCCTAATCCAGCATCCGAAAATGACTACCGACCCATCTCACAACTTTACAATCTTTCTAAACCTCTAGAGAGAATAGCTCAAGACCAGATATCCTCATTCCTTGAACAGCATCTTAATCCTTTTCAGTCAGGCTTTAGAACTGGCTTTTCCACACAATCAGCTCTTGCAAAAATCACCTCAGACATCCACCAAGCTATGGACCATCATAAAATCACCATCCTCATCCTCCTTGACTTCAGCAAAGCCTTTGATACCATTGATCACAACCTACTCCTTTCCAAACTAACTAATAACTTTTCCTTTTCTCATAGTGCGACTAGATGGATCCAATCCTTTATTTCTGACCGCACCCAGATAGTCCAAATTCCTAACCTTCCCCCTTCCTCTCCCCTCCCAATCACCTCTGGTGTGGTTCAGGGCTCCTCAATATCACCTTCTCTATTTAGTTCCTACATTAATGACGTTTATCCCCTCATAAAACATTGTTCCTCTCATTTTTACGCGGACGACTCACAAATTTACCTTTCCTTTTTCCCTAGTGAACTGCAGGAAGCTATCGCAAAGATGCAAGCTGATCTTGACACAATATCCTCTTGGGCCTTTGCTAATAAATTGAAACTGAATGCTAGCAAATCCAAGGCTATTGTGTTGGGCTCCAGGGTCCTTCTCAACTCCTTACCTGGAATCCCTAATTTCTCTATAGACTCCAATCCCATAAACTTCCACAACTCCGTTACGAACCTCAGCATTGTCTTTGACCAAACCCTTTCCTGGAAAGACCATGTTTCCCTAATTATCCGCCGAACAATTTCCACTCTTCGACTCCTTAACCGCTCCCGTAAATTCCTCCCTCAATCAACTCGTCAACTATTAATTACCTCCCTCATATTCCCCCATTTTGATTTTGGTAGTGTGGTGTACGGAGGCCTCTCTGCATCTCAAGACGCTAGATTGAAGAATCTCATGAACTGTTGCCTGAGATTCGTTCTAGGGATATCACGTTATGACCATGTATCTCACCACTACACAAGATTAAAATGGTTATTTCCCTCCTTCCGAAGACAATACTTCCTGGGTTCGTTCCTTTACAAATCACTTTCCTCTCAGTCACCTCCCTATATCCTGAAAGCATTAACATTAAAATCATCAGTGAGTTCCCGCAAAACTCGATCCCGTTCCTCAGACCTCTACCTAACTTCCTTTAACACAACATCCTTCAAACGCTCCTTTATTTCTAGAGCTTCGAACTTCTGGAACTCCCTCCCTTCCATCATTCGCCATTCCTCCACTTATAATAGCTTCAAATCACGTCTTTTCGTTTACTTATTAGAAACTCAATCTAATAGTCACATCAATGAAGAAAATATGTTTTAAAATGAAGTATGAATATTCAAAGCATAATATTGATTTGTACAGAATTACTTTAGTACCATTGCACTAAATTTGTATAATTGGTTTCAGCATAATTATATTATTTATCAGACAAGATACATTATTTTTCCGTATAATTTATATTTCTTAGCTTTGTCTACCGCATTCTTTTGTTGAATATTTTTTTTTTTTTTCCTAATTTGTTTTTGTAGCTTATTTTCAATTTCGAACCTTAAGATTTAATTTGTTTTTCGTGTGATATTTTAAAACATGTATTATTAATCTTATTACTTTATGTTGTAATTTAAGTTTTTTTTTCAATTCCTTAATTTAATTTAAATTGTATTTCCTTGTCTTTATTATATTTTTAAATTATACATACGGCAGCTAGGCCGCCAATAATTGTTCATTATAATTATTCTTAAGGGGCAATGGCCCCAGAATAAAATTTATTTTCATTTCATTTCATTTCATTTTATTATTTATAATGATTCATATATATTTAATTATAGGCCATTTTCTACTTGATGTAGTATTTTTACGCCCGAGTCTTTATTAAATTTATGGTTAGTTTCATTTAAATGAATACTCTAATTTCGCTATTTATCGCCCCTTTCCCCTTCTCACGTTGGGTATATTTCAGTTATCTCTAAGACCTCCTGAGGTGAGTACCGATGTTTGATTTCTGGTCTTACAATTTTGAAAACTTTAGGTATATATTTTTTATGTAGTGCGATTGTAATTGAATTTGTTTTTCTCCATTCCAGTTTATTATTAATTTACTACAGACCGATGAGGTCCTTGGCCTCTTCGATGAGCCTTCGCCAGGTGGCTCTATCCTGTGCGGTCGCTCGCCAGTTGCGGGTGTTCAACAATTCTTGAGCGTCCCGAATGACAGCGTCCTCCTATCTAAGACGCGGTCTGCCTCTTCCTCTCGTACTGCACAACTTTCCTTCCAGCATCCTCTTCTCTCATTCTGGCAATGTGACCAGCCCAACGCAGTCTCCTAAGCTTGATGCGCCTCATCACATCCGCCTCCCCATACAGATGATATATCTCGCTGTTTGTTCTCCTTCGCCAGGTCTCTCCTACTTTAATAGGACCGAAAATAAGGCGAAGAATTTTTTAGGGCCGGGAACAGAGACAGAGGCCAGATTACCGGTAGTTATGGGCCCATATGTATTTCCAAGCGTAGATCAGTTCACTTATCTAGGTGCAGTGGCAAGTTATAGTAACAGGATATTCCTCGAGTTTACCACAAACGAATAGTGAAGGCAAATAGGTGTTATTTTGGCATTAGTAACCACCTGAAAAGCACTGTGATCTCCCGCCGTAAGAAGTGCCTCCTCTATAAGACCCTCATTAGGCCTGTCAGACATCAGAGACTTGGACCCTACCTGGCGTCGAAAAAAAAATATTGCTTATTATTAATTTACTTTATATTATTATTTTAGTGCTTGAAAGTCAAATTACCTTGAAAATAAGTGAAGTATTAATTTCCAAAGCAGGATTTTTAATATCAAAAGTATATTTGTAAAAAAATGATTAAAGTATTTTTTTTTATAATGCTTTAAAATACCTATTTGGCCTAAAAAGGTGTTTTTAGAGCAATAATAGAATTTTGGAAAAAGATCAGAAATGCCCTACTGGAAAGTACAATATTGAATAATGCATTGCTTCATGAAACCCGGAAATTGATTATAGTTTATTTTATATTTTGTATAGTTAAAAATTTTTTATTTCATCTTATTTTTATTGTATATAATGTATGAATGGATTCTTTGCTATTCATATCACAGAATGCCCTAAAGATATTGCAACATCAATTCAATAAAACACTTCTCTTAAGTTAATCAAATCAAAATCTTCAATACCTTGAAACTAAAAAAGGTATGGTTTTACAACATCGTTTCAATCAGTAATACTAGGAAAAAGGGCCCCACCCATATTCAATTGGAATTCGAAATACAGGCAATGCTGTTGTGTAAACTGGGATTTTAACTAGGAAGGAATTTCGCCAAATCAATAGTTAGCGCTTACTTGTAATTTATGTATTAAAACGGAGATACATTACGTACACATGTATTCTATAATTGAATCCTAAATATTCAGTAACTTCAATTTCAGAGTGGTAGCAACGTGATTAGATACAAGCGGTTAGAGAGGCAGCGTGGTTTGACGTTTGAATTTCGATTTGGTTTATTTTCTTATTTTTGTCTAATTTATTTATTTATAAAGCTATAACAGTTTATAAAACGTTTTTAACTACTGTGGTCAAATTACCCCATTTTTTCCAACTATCCGCATTGGCAGCACTAATATATACTTATATGGGTGTGTTTGTTGTTCTTTCTGTTTGTGTGTGTGCGTTCATGCGTGCAAAGGTTTTTAATGAAGAAAAGGAAATGTAGTTTAAGAGAGAAAATTAGGAAGAAAAAATGTTTAAAATTGATCAGCAGAGGTCATGTTTATGTTTAGTTGACTTAAAAGTTAAATTTTTTTTTTTTTTTTTTTTTTTTAAATACACTATAAATTAAAAAAAAAAAAAAGATTTTATGTTATACACCTGATTGCAAAAATTTTATATTCTGATTTAAGGACTCCTACTTCACTGATTGTTTTAAACACTGTTGGTTAATTCTTTGGCAATTGTGAATATTGATAATTGTCCGTTAAGTGCAAACATTTTATTTTAGGAAAAACGCTTTTTTTTCACAAATAAGTATTCATCTCTGTAATGGCCCCATTACTAAATCCATTAGACGCAAAAAAAGAGAAATAATAGATTTGTGTTGATACCAATAACCCACACTTTACAAACTATATTTAATACACAAAATGCACTTGACGAACTATTCACAAATGGCACAGAGTTTAGGTACTCTAAGAGAGATTATACACCTTCTATTCTAACTGGCTCACATTCGAAACTTAAACATGGAAACTTTGAAGATTTCGAACTTCGAATATAACTTTATGAACTGACACCAGCCTAATATCTGTATTTATTATGAAAGGAGAAATATCTGGTTGGGGACTGAGTACCATCATACATCACATCAAGATCTATATGTACTTATTTATTTGTGACCTAAAGAAAATTGGTTTTACGAAGCATTTTATATTGTGGAGTTTATATTTTGAGTTATAACGATAGTAAAATCCTATAATAATCTTCTGTGTAATGTCACAAGTGTGTCTAATCCCAGTCATATCAAACCCATAACAGCTCACCTCTGACAATTTTGTTTTTATGTATACTTGTACACAGGTCATACATAAATTTGAAAATTGTATTATTTTGAGTCTAAATATATTTACTGTGGATTATTGACTACTTTTAGTTTAGAAATACATTTGCGAAATGTTAAAGATAACACAGATGTTGACTGTCCCTCTTTCAATTTTGAACAGTGTCGCGGTGGAAATGAGAAATATCATGACGAACAGCATCTGTCACTTAGAGCTTGACAATATCTCAAAGTCTAGAGTTGAGGCATTGTCTTTATGTAGCCTAGTTCCTAAGGAGAGAAATAAATAATGTTCTGTCCTAGTTTGCATCACCGTAGAATATTCATTGGGTACTGCTAAATAGAAGACCCAAGTATTATCCAATGATCTGATTTTTTTTTTTTGAGAATGTTCATTTAACATTAGAAATTAACCCTGAACTCATACTACTAACAATGAGACGTTTTGACTTGTTCACAGTAGTATGGACCTCTAATAGTGCAAAACTAGAGTTATAGTCACCAATGAGCATTGGAAGCCAATTTTTTAATGAGAAAAAATATATATATTTTTTTAATTCAAGAATTCTTTACTTATTTTATTTTATTTTTATTTTTATTTTTTTTTGTATCTCTTCTTTGTATTTATTTTTTATTGTACATATTGTATGAATGGATCATAAGCCATCCATATTACTTATTGCCCATATCGAGGCAGATTGTAATACTTTCTTTAAATAAATGTTTTCCAAGTTAAAAAAAAAAAAAATCAAGAATAGCTAAAAACTTTTAGAATATATATGTTCAATTACGTTCTTAGTAAAAAACAGATTTAGTTCTTTTACGGCCCTTACATTTATAGATACATACATTTGAAAATTGAAAATGTTATATTTGCAAAGTCACAACTGAATTTCGATGAAGCACGTTAAGGTGCCAAAAAGAAAACTCTGTACCAATACCAGAAAACTCTACGTGTCATGTAAAGGGTTAAATATGGAAAAATTTATTTCGAATGTTTAAAATTTAAAAGTAGTTTATTATGAATAAGTAGATACACATACTTGGTCAGATGTGTACCACTAGAAGATGCAACCAGTATCAGTCTTACCAACTATTTAATCCAAGTCAATGAAGGCCTGAAATAGGGCGTAAAGTGCGTTTTCTGTAATCCAAGGTTTTTCTTCGGAAACATGTTCAGGGTAGTTAGAAAGTAAACATAATAAAAGTTCTGAAGTTTTCGGCCCTGGGAACAGGAAGGGGGTGCACGGAAGGTCCCTTTTTTTGGTTTTGAGCTCACATATCGAAAACAATGCGTCGTATGCAAAATAAAAGTATTTACTAAATTAATGTTAATTAAATTTTCTACGACTTTTACAATATACACATTTTTCACATTCTTTTTAATATACCGTTTCCGAGATATACGCTTGGCAAATGTGACTTTAGTATGTTTGTTTTATCAAGAAAATTTATGTAACTTTTGACAGATTGAAGATCAATTGGCATATATATCTGTATTTTGAATGAAATTTAATTTTCTACAATATTATTCATGAAGACATTTGTCGTAGGATGGACGTTTAAGAAGATAAGGAGGGAAGTTTAACAGAAAACGTGAGGTGAAAATTTTATTTTCCGAAATGTTCACATTTTCCAAGCGTATATCTCGAAAACGGTACAGAATATGAAAAACGTGTATATTATAAAAGTAGTAGAAAATTCAATTATATTAATTTAGTATTTAGTTTTGTTTTGCATGCGACGCACTGTTTTTGAGATATGAGCGCAAAACCAAAAAAAGGGACTTTTTGCGCCCACTCTTCCTGTTCCTAGGCCCGAAAACTCCAGGACTTTTAGTGTGTTAGTTTCCAACTACCTTGAACATGTCTCCGAAGAAAAACCTTGGATTACAGAAAACGCACTCTATAATCCTTTATTGACTGGACTATGTTATACCAGTCTTCGCATGTAATTTACGTTGAGCTTCGTTTTTTAAGTTCATATTCGGTTAGAGCAGGTCCAAAGAGTTAGATACAAAAATGAACTGCTGGGTGACTATAACGTGAGAGTATCTACTGTTTAACGGTGGTATAAACATTTTCGAGGGAAACACGTCAGAATTGGACACGCTCGTGGAAGGACTTATCACCGTATGACGATATTATGCGAGCTTAAGAGGATGAAAATCCCATAACTTTTCGAAAACTTGCAGAGGAAAAACAGCTGCAAATCGAACGAGGCTGACTACATCATGGTAATTGAAAGAGCTCAAGCATAAAAATACCACAAAACAAATTAAAGTTTTGTTTACAACAAGCTTAGGTTGTAATAAAAAAAGTTAAAGATTAGTTAGGAGTGGTAAGATGAGGCGGAGCAAATGTTTTGTAACTTAAAAAAATATATACGTTACCACAGTGACCTAATAAACTGAAAACCTTAAGTTTGGATTCGGCTTGTATCGGTTAACAATATTATTTATGTAATTTTCAAGGGAAATCAATTGCCAACCCTTCAAAACAGGAACAGAAGACGGTAAATGGAAAAAGTAAAATAAAAACAATAATAATAAAATTCGTTAAATAGATCTAGGCAGCAATACGTGAAGCATCAGATTAAAAATGTAATTTAAGAAGTTGTGAAAATATTTTATTTTTATTTTTAATTCTTAAGTATTACATTGAATTTAAGTAGAATAGACTCTCGCTGATCCAAACTAATTTAAACCAGAATAGTTCTGATAACTGAGAAGGGGAATTTAATAGTAGAAAGGAAAAATAATAATAGGCTCACAATAAAAAAAAAAAAAACACGTTTATTTTAGTGCTCTGCTGCCAAGAAACTTGTAATTGTACTGCCAGAAAGAACGCCGCACAATGGGACGAAACCGACGATTATTTGGACATGTGAGTATGTAGATATGTATGAATATTTATGTATGTATATAAAAATATCTAGATATTTAATAATGTATAGTAACATTTTTTGTTTATTTTAGTATTAGGATGTTATATTTTTTTTTCTTATTTATTTTTTGAAAGTTTTTTTGTATATATTTTTCTTTCATCATAAAATATGATCAGATCTTACATTTAAATTGTTTAACAGTATTCTTATTTTAAGTTGATTCTGGTTTTCATAGTACAGCATGTAATGTAATGTGGAAGTTATTTATGAAATAAAGAAGGGGAAAAAAAACTTGTACGAACTAGAAAGTAATTGGTTATTTGAGATTATGAGATATAATTATCGGTAAAATTAAAAAAAGGTTACAGGAACAATCAAAATCACTAGATACGATTTCGCGTATTTTTGTGCTCGGAGTCGGGTGTGGTCTGGGATTGAAAATTTTTTTTTTAATTTTTGGTACATGTCGGGACTTTGGGCGATTCGTCCCACTGTGCGCCGTGTCGACCAAAATATATAAGGAATTTAACTTAAAATATTAAAATTTCAGATATTTTTTATTATATAACATTTTTCACTAGGATCTAGCATTTAGGAGCTATATTGGTTGGAACTATATAACTACTAGCTTTGAAGCCCATAAAGGGCTGAGGCAGGGGGACTGCCTCGCATGTTTACTGTTTAATCTGGCTCTCGAAAGTGCAGTGAGAAAATCTGGGAAACAGGTCGGGGGAACAATATTTAACAAGTCTAGTATGATTTTAGCATTTGCAGATGAAGACCTAATTGGAAGAACTCCAACTGATTTAAAAAATAGCTTCCTCAGCCTTCAGGCAGCAGCATCGAGATTTGGTTTGGAGGTAAATGTAGAAAAGACAAAATATATGCATGCTGGCCCACGACTTGATGGACAGGAGCCGTCAAACTTGGTTGCCGGAGGCTTTTCGTTTGAAACGGTGAACGAATTTGTATATCCTGGTTCACCTAAAACTTTCTGGTTCACCTTGATAAGACCAGTCCTCACCTATGCTTCTGAATGTTGGACATTGACTGGTATAAAGGAAGCACTCCTCCTAAGGTTCGAAAGAAGTATCCTGAGAAGAATTTACGGACCAATTTGCACCAATGGAACCTGGAGAATTCGCACTAATGCTGAAATTACGAGCCTCTACATGAACCCTGATGTAAGAATAATAAAGGCAGGACTTCTCCGATGGGCAGGGCATATAGTAAGAATGACCCCAGACCAGATTCTTAGAAGAATTCTAGACGAAAAGGTGTATGGCACGAGAAGAGTGGGAAGACCTCGGCTACGATGGATTGATGGAGTGGCAGGCAGCGAACGCAAGGACCATCTTGGGGATCCGCAACTGGAGAGCGGCGGCAGCGAACAGAGAGGACTGGCGGACTAAGGTGCAGGAGGCCTTGACTCTTCAAGAGTTGTTGCGCCATTGATGATGATGATGATAGGTTGGAATGAAAAAAAGTTACGTTTGCCTACAAACGTACATTTTAAATTTATGGGGCTTTTTGACAAGCTCTAGCTCTATTGGTGTTGTTGGAATCGAAAATTTGTGACAGTTTCCTTATAAGAAATTTAATGGAAAATGTTTATTTATATATAACATTTGTCGCTAGGACCTACCGCTTAGGAACTATGTTGGTTGAATGAAGAAAGTCGCGTTGTAACATTTATTTACATTTGCTTTTCACTCTCAACAAAATTTAGTATAGAATTTTGTATAGTAGAGATGGGATCTCTTAGGTCGGGATTGTCCTCCTATAAGTTTATATAATATGATTGTACTTGAATTTGTTTTTCTCCATTTCAGTTTATTACTAATTTATTTTATATCATTATTTCGTTGCTTGTCAAAAAACCATGAAAATTAGATAAGCAGGATTTTTAATATTTGCATTGTGAAAAATTAGTTAAGTTGCGCTTTTTAAAGAGACCTTAAAGTACCTATTTCGCCACTAATGGTATATTTAGAGTTATAGGATTTGGGGAAACGAATAAAAATTTCCCTAGTGCACGGTTCAGACTTATCAATTTCTGTAAAACAACCAGGGATTATGTTTGTTTTATATTTTGTAGAGTTAGAATATTTTTATATCATTTTAGTTTATTCATTTTCGCTTGAGGTACGCATAATGGTATAGAAGGATCAATACAATAAAGATTTATGAGTACCAGGTGAGTACCAATATATTTGATTTCTTGTTTTACATTTTTGAAAACTTTAGTATATATAATCCATGTAGCATAGTGCTGATGTTTTGATTTTTTTTTTATGTTTTAGAACTTAATATGAATGTTTAACATTCGAAACTAGTTTTCAAATAAAATAATTTCATTAGAAGTGGTAATTAATTCATTAATCCTAAAGGTTGTTTATTATCAGACACAACATGTAGCGGAGCATTACGTTTCAGAAACGACAGATATTATTATACTAAGTTTTAATTTGTATGCGTATATTTAGCGGACTCGATACACAACACGTTTTAGACAAGATATAACGGAATTTCGCGAAAACAATATTTTGTAAGAACCGGCACGTGTCGGACCGTGTCTTAACATGTATTCTTCGTAGTATAATTTACTTCCTAACTCCGACAGTGCAGTGCTATAGTGACTTTGCCTTATTCCGGTTCTCCTTTTTCTGTGTTTTAATTTGATTCTATTATTTTTTCAATAATGGATGTTGAAAAATTAATTGAGTGCGCAAGGGGTTACTTCTCTGTTTGATCAAGAAGAAAACAGTACTGTAATGCGGAGAGAAAGGAACGAGCATGGAAACCAATTGGAGGAACATTAAATAGGGCAGGTAAGTGTCAGACAATATAAATGTACCATGTATTTGTCTGACCCGAGCCGTGTCCCTTCCGCAACGTGTCATGTCGGATAATATAAAACAACCTTAATTTTTTATTTTCATGGTTGTATGAAATTATTTTTTATTCTATTCTATGAATATAATCTTAACTATCCATATTACATAATGCCCTGAATAGAGGCAGATTGCAGTATTAATTCCTTCCATTGGAATCCTGGGTATAATCTTACATTACATCCTTATGAATAAAATTTGTTGATATTAGAAAATATAAAAACACGATGGGTATTATAATATATAATAGAACACTTAAAACTAAATTTTACCAGAGTTCAGTTTTTAGATTTCAAAATAATAATGAAAGGAAAGATGCTCTAAATTAAAAAAAAAAAAAAAAAAAAAAAGAAGAAAAAAAAGAAAAGAAAAATAAATCATAATGATGCAACATCAACGTAAAGGAATTGCTACAGAAAAAAAATATAATTATCCGCCACCTCGTTGGTACTAAGCAGTTCTTTGATTTATAAAAAAAAAAATGAACTAAGAAGTGATCTGGGTGAAAAGGTCGTTTCTTTTTAATTACTTGTCTTTTTTACCTTTTTCTTGCGGTTTCAAAAAGACTTGAATAGCAAACTAAATTAGAAAAAAGACTACAGGAAGAGAGGTGAGAGCGCGTTCAAGGCGGTTCTACAGGGTGATTAATAATCTCAGAAAATATAAACGAATTTTATATTTCAAGTTATTACCGCATAGTTCTTAAATTATTTTCAATTAGTTTATTCCAATTACTCAAACTACGAAATAATTATTGAAAGTTCTTTTTTCAGTATTATAAACCAAATATAAAATACAAACATCTTGCGGAAAAACTTTTTCGAGCTGAAACCCATTTCTACAATTTTATTTTTTTATTTTGGTCTAGTAAAAAGGAATGTTCACCCAAAGGTAGGGATGGGTATCATAAGGGAAATATCAACATTAATACCAACAATTAGTGGGGCTCTAAATATGGATACACGATATATCGTGATATAAAGTCGAAATTCGATAAGTCGAAACTTGTCAAGTCGAAAAACTCGGTAAGTGATTACGTTTATATGATGAATCATATTCGTTAACTCGAAGTAAAATTTTTGTCTACACAACTCCTGTGACTCCATAAGTCAAATTTCCTGAGGCTGGATGCTCTATGAGTCGAAGTTTCCTAGAACCAAACCAGCCTATCTCAAGTCTATCCTCGCTTATTAGTCCAGTCAATTAACACATTTTAGTGTACGTGAAATATGCGATAATTTTTGACTTCACAGCTTTGTTAGGAGTAGTTAGAAGGTAAGCATATTAAAAGTCCCCGCCCCTGGGGAGTGAGCTATAGGTGGGGGGACGGGAGAAGGTCCCAATTTTGTTTTTCGATTATATTTCGAAAACGGTGGACTCGAGAAAAAAAGTAGCAGATCAAAATTAAAGCTGGTTAAATTTCCTATAAAATTAATTATATACGTATTCGTAGAAATTCCAACGTACGTACCAAAAACGTATATATGTTATTAAAGTAAATGTAATTGTCCACAATTTTGATTCTGACGTTTTTTCTGAGAAACGATTGTGGAACGTAATAGAAAGAAAAGTTTGACAAAAAGTGAGGTGACATTTGTTTTTTCCCGAAAATCACCGATTTTCAATAACGTATATCTCGTAAGCGGTTAGAATTACGACAAATTTATATATAATAAATTTTATATTAAATTTAATTAGCTTTTATGTTTATTTACATCGTATTTTTCTAGAGTCAACAGTTTTCGAGATATTATCGAAAAACCAAAAAAATTGGAACTTCTCCCCTCCCCCCCACCCTTAGCTCACTCCCCAGCGGCGGGGACTTTTAGTTTGTTTACCTTCTAACTATTCCTAACGAAGCTATGAAGTCAAAAATTATCGCATATTCCGTGCACTCTACACGCCTCATTTCAGCACTCATTGACTGGACTAATTAAGTGAGGAATACATTTATATTTAGAATAAATCCCCTACATATATGCAGAAGAAAGTTGCAGGCGATTTTAAATCGTGTTTCGTTTGCCATAGTATTCTGTTAATGTTTCTTCGAATAAATTATTTAAAATGTTAAGTTGTTATAATATAGGAAAACCTCGATAGCCAGAGAAAGTATTTTTTGTGAAATCGATATCTCGAAAAATTGATATAGTTATCTCGAAGTTTTGATTGTGTATATATACATAAATATAAATATATGTATAAATGAAATTCTATTTTAAATATTCCTAGCACGTTACAACGACAATTCTTTTATTTTATAGTTTCAGTTAATTTAGGTAACGATGGCGAACTACTCTTTCACCAAATTCGTCCAACCACTTTGGATCCAGGCTTGTCCCTTCATAAGTAGGGGCAGGCTTGATGCGGGGTGTTTCTTATATATATATATATATATATATATATATATATATATATATATATATATATATTTACGTTATTTACGGGTACGTTATTTACGCCACTGCTTCCAGAGAATAGATTGTCGTATCTATCTGAATAAAAGTTTTAAACTTCATATTACTAATCCTTTACAGAAAAAAAAAAAAAAAAATTCTTTAGCTATATAGGTATAAGAATGATATGACCGTTCGAATAAAGGACACAAAATGAAATCGATATCTCGAAAAATTGATATAGTTATCTCGAAGTTTTGATTGTGTATATATACATAAATATAAATATATGTATAAATGAAATTCTATTTTAAATATTCCTAGCACGTTACAACGACAATTCTTTTATTTTATAGTTTCAGTTAATTTAGGTAACGATGGCGAACTACTCTTTCACCAAATTCGTCCAACCACTTTGGATCCAGGCTTGTCCCTTCATAAGTAGGGGCAGGCTTGATGCGGGGTGTTTCTTATATATATATATATATATATATATATATATATATATATATATATATATATATATATATATTTACGTTATTTACGGGTACGTTATTTACGCCACTGCTTCCAGAGAATAGATTGTCGTATCTATCTGAATAAAAGTTTTAAACTTCATATTACTAATCCTTTACAGAAAAAAAAAAAAAAAAATTCTTTAGCTATATAGGTATAAGAATATGACCGTTCGAATAAAGGACACAAAATTCCTCCCTGAAGATGAATAACTGATCAAAACCTTTAACACTGAACCGTGACAGGTTAATTTCAAAAGCTGGGGGGGGGGGGGGGGGGGGGGGGGGGACTTTACACTTTGGGAGAAAACCCGATCCCAGTGTTGACTCTACCCGGCTTGGTGAGGCAAATTATTCCGCCTTCCGTGGCTGAAAGTAAATTCCACACCCCCTCCTTCGTTCACCCTCCGCCCACCTCCCACCATCCGTCAATCCCCCGTCCTCTTTCACGTTATGCCATTACCTACCCTTCCACCCTGGAGGGGGCAGCCCCAGCTTAATTGTATATTTTTAAAATAACACGTCAGGAGACAAAAAACAATTATTTAAAAAAAAAAAAAATACATTGTTATTAAGGCAGGTCCAGACGCTACGTTTTGCATAACCTTTTGTCTGCATGGTCTTAAGACGGAATGAAAACGTTGCAATTTTTAGAGCGTCCACGTGGTGCAGATATATCTGTATATTTCGCTCAGTTGTGTGTGATATCATAATGGAGGAGGTACTACTCTGGTTAATTTTAGCATGGTGTCTTGTTTAAAAAAAAAAAAAAATTGGAATGTCTCAGAAGTATCCGGTGTTCAAAGTGGTCGCGAAAGTGGCTTCTAAAAAGGCAGGACTCTTCCTATATTAGATTACTGCGTTAATTACTTTATGAACCTAATTATTTGCGAAACTACTTGAGAATGGAAATAGACACGGATACTTATATACCGGAATTATTGACACCGCAAACCATTAAAGAAAATATCTGTATGAGAACAGCAATATCACTTGAAAGACTATCAGCAACTTTAAGATTTTCGGCAACTAGCAGAAGTTACAAAGATCTAGAATTCACAACAATCATTTCGAAACAATCGTTAAGTGAAATCATTCCCGAAACATATAAAACTATATTCAAGGTGCTGAATAATGAATACTTAAATGTAAATAATAATGCTACTGTCTATAAAAGATTTATGTTTATATGAATCTTAAAAGTTTACATCAGTGTTTCAGGGACCACATGTCAGTAGTTTAAACTGAGGGGAATCGGAAGACGGAGGCTACCGTCTACATGCGGTGACTTGGCAGAGTTTTAATAAATCTATGGTCTTTAGCTCAGTTATCGTAGCGTCTGGATCGGCCTTTATATTCCTCAAAGTTTATTATCCTAAAGTACCATAATAGAAACATATTTTCTTCTTTTTTTTTTTGTATAGCTATGCTACAGATGTAATTATACAATAAAAAATAAAATACATCAAGTGAACGTGATGATAATGCTATAAATGTCACGTCAATTGCTTGTAAAGCAACTACCCATTGGTAGTATTTATTAAAAGTTCTATATAATGATGTACTCTATTAGAAGGTCCCGAAGCCATCTATTCAGACGCCTAGGAGGGTTATTTGGAATATAATCTGAAACAAGTTGTGATACTAATGTCGATATCATTTTCACAAGAATCATGCCGATATCATTTTTTAAACTCGAGATATAAAATAAATTAGTTTAATGCTATTTTATTTTATTTTATTTTCGGCTTCTAGGGCCCATTGGTCGGAACGGCAAAATACGTGTCTAATATTTTTTGACCAGAAACCTCCAAAAAGATTGCCAACCAGATCCGTTTGAATGGTTATGGAGCTTTCAATGAAAGGGTTTGTATCTGGTTTAGGCTACATTAACAACACTATCACCTCCCGGCGCGGTTTCGCCCGCTCTCGTAAGTAAAGAAGCTAGGGTAACTCACTAGCTATGGTCATAGTTAAGGGAACTTGTCGATTTAAAAGTGAATTTCGTTGATAACGTTTGTAATATGACATCTTTGGTTACACATTTAGATTCTCAAAATTTTATTAAAATTGACAAATACACTAAAGCTTTCTTTCAAATAAATTTTTATAATTTTTTCCAAAGAGCTGAAAATACCAGTTATGGGCTTGTTGTACCGGTTATGGTCATAGCCAAGACTAGTTATGGCCATGTGACAAAGTAATCTTTAAACAAAGGTTTATATAATTTAAAAATGACTGTTAATTAATAAACAATTAGAACTATAAAAATAATCTAAACACTAATACAACGCGGTCTAACAAAAAATTAAATATATATTTAAAAACACGATCACTCGATACACTCGTTCACATACTTTGTAGTTACTTATTAGTGTAGCAAACCGCCATGAAAATGAGTTAAAACGACTATTTATCAGAGTATAATTTATGGCCGCACCTCTCGTTGATTTTTATACAAAAGCAGTAACAGCATACAATATAGTAATCATCCTCACTAAAAAATTAATGAATTAAAAGAAATAAAATAACATTAATTATCTTCTTTCGATATTTCAGAACAGTAGTAGCCATCCGCGAAGTACAGAACGTAACTATATTAACTGGTAATGACCACTTAAGACTCGTAAGGTCTCTTATAATAAGAAGAATTGAGCTCCTAACTGGTAAAAAGATAGATCATGGATATGATCTATCTGCAATCTACTGCTTCTGGTAAGGAAACCGTCGTCAAATTTTCGATCTGAGCAACAGAGCTAGAGATATTTAAATTACAATAATTATAAAATTAAATTAATGCCAAACCTAAACGATTTGAGAAATATTTAGTTGTTGAAAGCAGGACTTTATACCACAAAGGAATCACACCTGTTGAAACACTACAATCAACTAACTGTTATAAAACATGAGAGGTAACTAGGATCAGTGTGAAAATTCCTTAGACCCAACCATCATTGTCATAAGTAAGTAAGAAATATAAAATATCCCTCATTTTTACAACAGCAAAACACTTTTTCTCCAACTGAAACTTTTTAGTGAGCTTGGTGCAAAGTTAACTACACTGGTGCAAAGTAGGCTGTTTTACGGTAAATCATAAGGTAGAAAATTTAAAAATATGGTAAGCGAAAAAAAAAAAAAAAAAAGTAAAAAAAAAAACCCAGTAAATTATATCATATAATATAATATATATATATAATATAAAAAAGTAAATGTAATCTCAGATAATAATATGAGTTGTGAATAAATACATACAAAAACCAAATTAAAATTATATTGTGAATATTAATATCTTATTGTAAAAAATATTTCCTTCCATATGACCTTTGGATTGAATGCTAATAAGTAAAGGAAGTCTAGATTTTAAAATATTGAAAGTGAAAGAATGGTATATATCGCATAGAGGAAGTTCCATAAATTAGATACTCTGGCAATAAAAGAGGATTTGAATGATACTTTATGGAAGGCAATTAGGTTAAGGCCAGAAGGACAGATCTGGATTTACGATAACTCACTAATGAATTTAATCTAGGAAGATGACTGTGGGGAAAGAGATTTGTAAAGGAACGAACCAATGAAGTTCTGTTTTCAGGAAGGAAATAACCATTTAAATTTGGTGCAGTGGTTAAAAATATTGCCATGGCGATAAACAAATCTCATTTTCTCAGTTTCTAACTCATACATTCTAATTAGAGAGACCTTATAGTAATAATAGCAGCAGACTTTTATACAGTTCTTCTCAATAATGAGAAACTGAAAATCATAACAAATAAATCCAAAACCGCAATTTTCACAAAGCACAGGATACATAAAGGTCATTATTGAAGAAGATGTTGGGTGATATCAGTCAAAAAAAATTATTTAGACAAAGTTAAAAAACATAATTTATTTTATTTGCCGATGTTTTGGGCAAATCTTTGATTACCATCATTAGGGCTGAAACAAAGAAATGAAACCAAAATAGAACAAAATAAATAAGTAGATAAAATGAAAATAATGGACTTAAAATAAATAAACAATTTGAAGCAATCTGAAAAAAAATTAGATAAATAATACATTGACAAAGAAAACAAAAATAAAATGAAATATAATATAATAGGGTTGATAAAAAATATGAAATTTTTTATGTAAAGAGTTGACATTATAAAGAGGTTAAAATAAATAAGATAAAAGACGATCCAAAGTGAAAAAAACAAAACAGAATAAAGTAACAACAAAAACTTACCAGATGAATAATCGGAAAACAAAAGAAAAATTAACATAGCATACTGTCATGAAATGAAGAGAACTGGGGCATGTAAACAACAATCTTCAGATTTTTCATTATATTTATATTTTCTTTATTAATGTATGATTAATCTAAATTTTTTCAGATCATCTCAAATTGTTTATTAGCTCTATAATTTTTCATTTTATCTAGTTATTTATTTTACTCTTTTTTGGTTTCATTTTTTTGTATATTTTTTTCTCTTTTTTTTAACTTTGCCTAAATAATTCTTGTTGACAGACTCACACATATCTTTCAATAATTCACTCAGTCACTCAACATAGCTCTTTGATAAGGTTTGTTATTCAAAAATGCTAAAATTTAAAGTATTCTTTTTCAAATATTTATACTAAAGTTTTTTGGTCCAATTTGTTTTTTTAATAGGTGATTCCCATTTGCATGTCACATTACTGTAATAGGTACCCAATCAACACCTGATTTCATATTAAACTTTTTAAATTTCCAATGGCCTTGATTGGTTAATTTTTACAAATCATTATAATACCATTGATATGGTGAAATTGAAGACCATTTGAAACATACTGCTTGAAGGAAAGAGAAGTTCAAAATTATTATGTTAATTTTACACAGTAAAAGAATCAGGGACTGGAATTAGCTCATTTTTATTTTAGAATTGGATTAAACATGCCCCAAAAACCCTATACTGATTTTAAGCAGCTAAATAAATTCATTTTCAGTCCCCTGGGATTTTTAAAACTAGCATTTACATAGGACTGGGTGCCAGGAGATTGGGAATTCAATTTTAAGTTCAGACTGTTTGGGTAAGAAATTAAAAATTGTCTCATAATTTCATGTTCTCTATGTAAGTTAAATGAAAATATTTCAAAATTAACTTTCCTAAATCAGATAAAATCAATATCAGCAAACTGGAAACTTGAAATAAAGATGCACACACTTTTTACTGGATTTTTGTTCAGCAAGAGCTAAACCTAAAGAAAAAATGGGACTATCTGAAGAAATAATTATCCGTTCCCTCCAGTTTGCGAGATATTCAAAAACTTTAAACCCACAAGACTGGGATCAAATCATAGAAAATGTAAACTATTATTAGTACTAAAATACTGCTAAAAGTGTAACTGCCGAGAATGGGTGGAACCCGTATGAGTTTTGAGTACATTTTTAGATCAATCATGAAATTTTTCAAAGGTGTAAACATTTAAGTAATTCAGTAAAAATCAGTAAACCTAAACATCTGTATTTTATTTTAATGTTATATTCATTATTTCAATATATATTTGTTTTAACATAACACATTTTAATATCAACACTATAATTTAATTTTAAAGCATGCAACTGATAAAAAAATCAATCTATGCTATCCTAACAAGCTGATCTATAATTGTACCATATGTTTTTTTTTCTAGAATGATTTTAAAAAATGTTAAAACATATTTTAAAAAGCAAAACAATCGATATAGAAGTAATGCAGAACTATATGGCTTACCTACAGTTATTCATGAGAAGTCAATGAGGATATTTTGATCATTAAATAAAATTATTTATGTCCATGCATATTTTATTCCAAAAAAAAAAAAAAAAAAAAATATTCAATACAACTAGACAATACTTTAACACAAAATTACATGGAAAAATTATTATGTAGGTATACATTCCTTATAAAAATTTTCAGCTACCACTGATCATACCTACAAATTAAATCTTATAAAACAATTAAAAATGCACTATCAAATTAACATAATAAAACCAATGTATTTAATGCAAACAAATGAATAAGTAATTTTTTTTTTTACAAAATAGATTTGATTGAATGAATAAGTAAATTTTTAGTTAATTTTTAGTATGTTTCAAGTTTTCAATTCCAATCTAAAGATTTACTAGCAGCATTGAAATTATTGGGTTGGTGAAAAAATAATTTTCACTTTTTACATTAGAAAAAAAAAAAAGGATTATAAATTTGTGTTGATTATAATGTTGAGTGGTCAAGCCAAAGTTCTCTCACAATGTCCCAAGTAGTTTTTCTAAGATTTTCTTATACCAAAGCCCCTTCCTTGTCTTTGAGATCAATAACTACAAGATTAATTTTTTGAAACCAACTCTGGACTGTACACTCACTGATGCTTCCCTCACCCCAAACAACATTGATGTTAGGCGTGGTTGGAGCAGTAATTTGACCAAGTTTAAACTTATAAAAATAAATATGACAAAAATCTTGATTTGACATTGTCAAAGGTCCTTATTAATATAAATTATAACACAAACTAAACCAATCTTTGAGGAAAAACCACATTAATAACCATTATTTATATTTCATTAACTAGACAGGAGGGATTTACTTGGCAAGCAGTTGCCTAAACAAAATTAATGCCTAAAACCTGCATTATTAATGCACTAACCCAATATAATGGAAATAAAAAATTCTATAGAGAAACCAATTTTTTGAGGGGATGGTTTTGATACAGACGATAAATTTATTTCTCAGCAATGATTTCTGAAAAATAAAAACTCATGTTTGAATCTTTTTCTTTTATAATTCAAAGATCAATAAGAGCATTCAATAATAAGACCCAATATTCCAACTTTGCTATCCATCTAAATGAAAACAAGCATAAATTTAATAAATACACGGGAGTGAAAATAAAACAAGAAGAAAATAGCCTAATATTAAATATTTATGAACCATTTTAAATATGTAATAAAATTGTTCCAAACCAATCCATATTTTTTTTTAAATGGCCAGATAAACATTTCCAATAGTCCCATTTTAAATTTGTTTATAATAAGAATGGAAAAATCCAATTAGTCATAGGGAAAAGTCAAGGAAAAATCCCCAAAAGTTTCACCTATCTGGCCATTCCCCTTCCACTCTTGATATTTTTCAAAAATCTTGTATGTTTTAGAACTGAAGATGAATTTTTAACATTCAAAACTAGTTTTCAAAAAAAATAATGCCAATAGAAGTGGCAATTAATTCATCAATCATAAGTGGAAAGAGAGTTAATGTAATCTCTAACAATGTTGATTCAAAGCAATCGTTAAGAATTTTATTGATGTGAAATGCTATCTCTGCACTGGCTATGAAATTTAGAAAAAAAACCTATTCTTTTCATTAGGTCGATTTTATCTATTCGGTTGATTTTTAACATCACCTATTTCCATCCAACTGCAGTGCTTTTGAATCATTTTTAGTTAATAATCATGGAGCAAACAGATCTACTCTGGAAAATCTTGCAACATTACTAATATTATATTCATAATTTCATGAGCCGTTAATATTAACTTCACTCTTTACAAAATGTTTAACAGCTGAATCAGAATAAATGGACTAATTATAATAAAAGGAAATATTACTTTTACAAATTGTCTTAATTTAAACCTATCTTGATTTGAATAATTACAATTTATTGTGGACTTTAATATATATTAATAAAAAAAAATTGTGCGAACACTCACTGTGATTTAAATATGAATAATATTTGATGAATTTTACATATGTATTATATATAGATATGTTATTATATGTTGTTTTAAATCTTCTGTAATAAGACACTTTTTCCATCAAAAATAATATGAATTTACAGTGAACTGGTACTATAGCCTACTAGCTTTAAGAAAAAATATAAATATATATATATATATATATATATATATATATATATATATATATATAAATATATTGTATTATATATAATTTTTTTCATGCATATTTCATTGCACCAATTGCATAAGATATATAAGCACAAATGAATTATATGATTTTGAATTTTTTTCTAAAATTAATTATCACGGATATTTAGTAAGAAATTTCCTGTGATACGTCCCTCATCAAAGGATAGGCCAAGCTTATGGTAAATATATGAATCATTGTCTTACATTTTAAGAACTCCATCATTTAATAGATTTATAATTATTTAGGCTTCAATAAATAAAATAATATATAGATGTTTTTTTGCACAAGTTTGTAATCATACAAATAGATCGAAAGAATATTTATTATTCCTGGGGTTTCTTGGAACAGTCTGTACAACCAATATAATCAACCTATATGGAAGTTACATAATGCAACATATAATACATAACCCAGGTCCATTAAGTCACAGTTAGATAATTAATAGTTAGTCATAATTAATCAATTAATTTTACAGCTGATAACATTCCTGATATAACCTGGCTAGTATAATCTAACAGTATTGTCGAGTGTATAAATTAAAATGAACATAAATATTATTGAATATTAAACATAATTTACTATTTATTAACATTAGAATAAACAATTTGTAAAATTAATTCAGCACCAAAAAAATTGAATCAGATAGTTAGGAGACTAAAAAAAGGGCCCACAAACTGTCCACTGATTTCTTACACTAGCTAAAAAAAAAAATTCCCCCTGACTAGGAAAAACAATAGATCATGGTCTATGGAGACTGATAAACTGATTTAAGAGATTGATGAACTGTTTCATTAGATTTATCTATTTAGTCACACGTTACTTGCTGATATTCTGAGCTTGGTTAGCTTTTTCCTAAATTCCAATGGCAATACTTTCTGGGTACTTTCCTTTTCCAATCTCTAAAAACCAAAAAACCTTCCTATATTCTTGATCTATCAACTCTGCACTCTTCTATCCACCTCCTGAACACTAGATCCCAATCTTTTAACCTGTATATCCCCTCACATGAAACTGCTTCCTTTGACAAATCCTTCATCATTCGTGCTACCTCCTTCTGTAATTTCCCACCCACTTCTATTCATAAAACAGCTTCCCTAGCTTCCTTTAAAAATAATTTATTTCTGTACATTTCAGATAATCAATCTTCCGCAAATATGTAAATAATTAAATAAATACTTAGAATTCCTTTTTTATTCTCTTCCTTTATTATATATATATATATATATATATATATATATATATATATATATATAAAATTGTATTTTATGTTATTATTATTATTTCATTTTTTTACATTTAATTTAAATTTAAATTAATTTAATTATTATTTTCCTGTCAAAAATTAATAATGTAATAACTGAAGTATTTAGTTTGAAATAATACAGCCAGATGATTGTACTCGTGCATTATTATTTTTCTTAGGGGACTGTAAGTCCTAGAATAAAGTTTATTTTTTCATTTCATTTTAATGAGTCAAAAAAAACATTACACAAGAAAACTACAGCCAACAGATATACCCAAGCCAAAAGTACATAACAATATATACTATAACATTTAAAAACAACTGTAAATAATAGAAATGCACTATTCTTAACAAACATTTGTACTCTACCTATAATCTAGGTTTTTCTCAATCAGTTTTATATGGATATAAATGTAAACAGCCCATCAGTTTTAGTTTTATTTTTAATGATGGATCCATTAATAAATAAGGTATTTATATAAACTGGCAATACGCCATACATATTTTAATAAATTTTGCAAACTAACTTTATTGTTTTCAAAAATTGAAAACTAAAAAATAATGTACATACACAATAAAACAAAAATGAAAATGCCTGTTGAGTAAATAAATAACATTTTGAAATTCAACTGTTTTTATTTAAAATATCTTACTACGCTATTGAGTCATATGTTGTTCACGACAGACAGTGATTCCATAACAGCTGATTCAATAATATTGGTCCATGAGGTTTATTTTGTTGATAGTTATAGGCTATACTAATAATCACTACAAAGAAGCCTTTTTGATTGTTGAAACATTTTTCCTCATTATAGTGAACAAATATTACTTAGATACATTGTCAATATGTCAATGAATTTCATTTCAAAATCATTATGTTTTCTCCATTGAAAAGAAGTGAATTTAAATATGAGTTAAAATATGAAAATATTCGGAATTTTATAAAAAAAAAAAATTTGTTGATCAGTATTAACAAAAGCAAGCAGTGAAGGAAGTAGGTGATAGGGTAGAAGAAATAAAACAAAACTTAATGCTTAAAAAATACTTAACAAAACTTAAATATTAAAAATATTTAACCTCACCTTTCTATTCCAATCTGTTGCAGATATACGATACGTCTGCAAATATACGATATACGATATGACGTTTTTGAGGAAATCTCGTTTTTTATCATAAAAACTGTAATATCTCCATTTTGTTTAAATATTTTTCAATTTTCGAACACATTTTCAAATTTTGCATTTTGCCTTCCCCTGTAAAAACAGACTCTAAGCCCATAAAATTCACCCCAACAAGTGGTATTCTTTGATATCATCTGCATTCAGAAGCTAACGGCAAGATTCAGATCTATGTTAATTGTCATTGGGTTTTAAACCTTACATTGAAAATCTAATAAAATAAATCCTTCCTTTATTTTCTATTAAACAATAATTTTTTTCTTTACTTTTTATTCCAATGAAGAGTTTATTATGTTTAAAATGCACATTTCCATTAAGGGATTGTCATAATGTTTTATTTACACAAGTAACTAATTTGTATGCCAAATGAGAACATCATGTTTTTTTGGTTTTAAAAGTAAATTTCTCCATGAAATTGAAACATAATCATTACGTTTAACATATCATTCGAAAGCTGATTAAATTTGCAAGTTTTTGTAAAATTTGACGTTTTCTGGATAGTTGTTTCGAAAAACGGTGAGCGTTGAAGTAAATACGCCATTGTGACTTCCCCAAATAAGGTGAAGATCAAGCTGTTTTTTAGATCCCAAGTTTGTAAAATTCAAGGTTACATGTACACTGCTCTCATAGAAAATTAAATGCTAAGTCTGAAAATGTGGCCAAATATAGAAAAATATTTATAAAAAATGGATATATTACAGCTTTTATTGTAAAAAACGTGGTTTCCTTGAAAAAAAAATTTGATTTATCGTGTATCTGCAACGGATAGGAATAGAAAGGTGAGGTCTGTGGCATTTTTTTGTAAACTAAGAGGACACCCTGTATAGTGCTAAAAAAAATTAAAATATCAATGTTTAGATTGAAAAATTATTTGTTCTCATAAATACACTGATTTTTTATTTGCATTAACTTTAAAAAAATAAATAAATACTAATAAAGGCACACTAAGAGATACTCACGGGCGGGGACTTTTAATAGGTTCACCTTCTAACTACTCCTAACAAAGCTGTGAAGTCAAAACTTATCGCATATTTCATGCACTCTACACCCCTCATTTCACAATCTTTATCTGGGGTCGCACTTCTCTGAAAAAACACGTTTATTGATACTCATTCCGAAACTAATTGTTCGATTCAAAATTTCTATTTTTTATCTGAAAGCTCCTTAAATTTACAATAAGAACCTATATATGAAATTTTGATCAAATCCCATTAAATACCCATAACAGCACGTTAAAAACCGCTTACTATTTTAAGTCCAAGTTTTTTTTGGCATAGTTTTCACCATAACGCCGAAACTATAAGTCAGATCTGAAATTTATTTTTTTCAACTAAAATCTGGTAAAATTTACTATCAGGCCTTATATATGAAATTTTGATTATGTCACGTAATACACCCAAACCTGAACGCTTAATATGTATGTTATAGCAAAGTATGACGATATTCACAAATTCACTGGGCTGGATTGAGTTTATTTCGTGACATAATCAAAATTTCATATATAGGTTCTTATAGTAAATTTAAGGAGCTTTCAGATAAAAAATAGAAATTTTGGATCGAACAATTAGTTTTAGAATGAGTATCAATAAACGTGTTTTTTCAGAGAAGTGCGACCCCAGATAAAGATTGTGAAATGAGGGGTGTAGAGTGCATGAAATATGCGATAAGTTTTGACTTCACAGCTTTGTTAGGAGTAGTTAGAAGGTGAACCTATTAAAAGTCCCCGCCCCAGGGGGGGGGGGGGTGAGCTAAAGATGGGAGGAGGGAAGAAGGTCCCAATTTTGTTTTTCAATTATATCTTGAAAACGGTGGACTCTAGAAAAATATGTAGCAGATCAAAATTAAAACTCATTAAATTTACTATAACATTAATTATATACGTATTCGTAGAAATTCCAACGGTTTTAGTTATTAAAAATATACGTTATTAAAAATCGACAATTTTAGAAATAAAAAAAAAGTTTACCTCACTTTTTGTAAAACATTTGAAGCAAATACCAGAAACGCATATATGAAACTAAAGAATATTTAATGCTCTACAATTTTGATTCTGACGTTTTTTCTGAGAAACGATTGTGGAACGTAATAGAAGCAAAAGTTTAACAAAAAGTGAGGTGATATTTGTTTTTCCCCGAAAATCACCTATTTTCAATAACGTATACCTCATAAACAGAATTACGACAAATTTATATACAATAAATTTTATAGTAAATTTAAGTAGCTTTTATGTTTATTTGAATCATATTTTTCTATATTCAACAGTTTTCGAGATATTATCGAAAAACCAAAAAATGGAACTTCTCCCCCCCCCACCCTTAGCTCACCCCCCAGGGGCGGGGACTTTTAGTATGTTTACCTTCCAACTATTTCTAACGAAGCTATGAAGTCAAATATTATCGCATATTCCATGAACTCTATGCCCCTCATTTCAACACTAATTGACTGGACTATATAGTTTCTTTGTAATATTTTTTTCACCCTTAAAATGTAAAACTTTTTACACACTCAAAAATCTAAAATTTGATGGCAGTTTCCTTATCAGAAATTTAATGGAAAATATTTTTTGTTTTGTAAGATTTATCGCTAGGATCTACTGTTTAGGAGCTATATTGATTCGAATAAAAAAAGTAATGATTTGCCTACATTTTAAGTGTGAGAGCTTTATTGACATGCTCTGTTAGTTTGTTTATTTTGTTTAACGTCACTTTATGCTGCTATGGCTAATCGGACGATGCTACGGTGGGAGTTCTAAATTTTGCCTATCAAGGTATAATTAGGATAGGGATCTTTAAGGAGTACCTGACATGGCACAGGCTCGGGACCCCCATTTTACGTCCCTTCCGAAGGACGGCATAGCAAGGATTTTTTACTGCCTTTAAAAAATCCTAAGGTCATCTGCCGGGCTGCGAACCCGCAATCTTGGGTTTAGCAGATTGCTATGCTAACCACTACACCACAGGTGACCCCATGCTCTGTTAGTTTCCTTATCAGAAGCATTAGATTATAGTCATATCCATTATCTATTGTTTTTTCCTAGTCAGAGAGAAATTGAGTTTAATATATTTATGCCATAATTTTATATTTAATATTTTTTTGATTGGAAAATAACAACATAAAAACCACAATTCTCTAAAAATATCTGATAATATATATCCAGTCGGTGTTTCACCAAGTAAGGGATCAGGACAGAAGGTACATACCAATTTAGAAAAGAGAAAACTAAGCACATCTACAATACAAAGTTAAATATAGAACAACCTAACATAGATATAACATCACCATCCAACAGATAAACATGAAGTAAGTATTTTAGGCTAAAGAAATTACCTTTATACCGATACTTTTTAATCTTAGCAAAAATTATTACAGAGAACAGAATCAGTTGCAATACATTCAACAACCATAATCGACAGGGACTATGAAACATTTCAGACAAAATTAGGAAATAATTCAAAATGAATACTTAGATAATTAATATAACGATCTAAAGATATAAAATGTATTTTAAAAAAATAGTGTGAAAAATGTAAAACTATAGTTAACTTAATGTTACTCTACCATAATTGATAATATGATATTTTTTATATTTTTACTGCACCCCAAACTGTCATCTAGAATTAATTCAATCTATTTAATTAAAAGTAATTTTTTTTTTCTTTTCTTATCTTAAATATTATTGTAACAAGAAGGTAAGAAAACTGTTATACTTATAAGTCAATGAAGCATATTTAGCTTGATTGAACATTGAAATAAAAGCAGAAAATTGATAAGCGAAAATAAAATGATATCTACGTTAAAAACAATAATAAAGATAATTGAACCATATTAATATTAACCCATTTCTGTCTGAGGTTCAAGATAGTTTCTTTCTTATCTGGATGTTTTCTTTTACTGATATGTTAATTTATATAAAATATAAATGTTATACAAAAAACCCTGTTTTTCGGAACAATACTTAATAAAAAATAAATAAATAACTTAACATCTTGCAATAAAATAATTTCTTTCATAACTAGTCATTTTATACTAATAAAAATACTTAAAACAAAAATAAACTTTACACTGTAGTTAACTACAAATTAAAAAAAAACAATTTTTTATCGCAATATTCAAAGCAGCCTAGATGCTAAGGTAAATAATTCTTCTTGCACATGTAAACTATGCTTAAATTTTATTTGACATCTTACATATGAAAATTAAACCACTGACCTAACTTAAAACATTAAATTATTAAAAAGAAATCATGAAAGAATATAATATAAAAAAAATAAAATAAAAGTATAAATATATCAATGGCAGAAATGGGTTAACAAGGAAACATAAATTTCAGAAAATGTTAACAATACCTTTTATTTTCCTGGTATCCATGATTCACAGCAACCTGAAACCAAAACAATTCATTACTTAAAAATATATAAAATCTATACTTTCTTACTTAATGAATTTACTTTAAAAGAATGATATGAGTGAATCATTGTAAGTTAACGTATAAGTTGGTTTTAACATTTTGAATTCCAAAATATTTAAAAAGATATTTTGTAGAGTTCGGTGCATGCTAATATAATTTGAGTGGCAAACTACTTATTTGAAACTATTTTTTTTTTCTAATATAAATTATATTAAAATATAAATTAAGATAAGTGAATTATGAATATAAATGTATATAGGGTGTCCTGAGAACAAAACAGAATCAAGATTCCTAAGTCAGCTGATGACAACTTTTTCTAATGGTAAAATCTATTTTTTTTTTTTTTTTTCTCGATAATGTGGATTGTATCTAATAAAAAGTGACAACTAATTCAGCAAATTCAGTTGGGAACTTTTTAAGATGTTAATCTTAATATAGTAAAGTGTGACTGAATAATCTAGTGATGAAAGGACTTTGGCTCTATTAACAATCCCTTTACCTTTATATTACATCCTGAATTCATTCCTGCATTTAAATCAAATTTTGGACATTGGCCCTTTCTGTTCCAAGTAATAGAACTAATTTTTGTGATTTTACCTACATTAAATAGTGATTACTTTTTAAATTTGAAATCCATCACAATGGCTGATGTCATTTTTTAATATCATATATGAATACCTAAGACTGATAACAGACTCCCCTCCTAATGTGTCAAACGATAGACTACATACAGATTTACATATTCCGACATTTAAGAGCCATCTTCATAAAATTTACAGGCATTTTCATGAAAAACTAAGTGGACACTCTAACAAACAGGTACATAATATGGCAACAGTACAAATTCCTGACATATATCAATGGAGGCTGAAAAAGAGGTGGATGAGGGATCTCCTAGTCTAATCTCTAATGATTTCTTATCACATCTGGAGATTGTACCCACTGAGATTGTACTGACTCCCTCATGACAGTTGTTTTATTGTAACCTCACATTCACTGGTTAAATATAAATACATTTTTTTTTTTCTCTAAATTTTATGTGAGACTACATTTTTTACAATAAAAAAAAAATTAATTACTGATTATGATCTATAAAAAATTAAAAATTATATCGTTAAAAAGTTATTTCCTGCCTCTAAAAATGTGTATTGCCTTACCAGTCTCCACTGTTTAGCTGAAAGGCCCATAATAGTTGTCTAAATTTTCAGATTACTTGAAAAGTTTGCTAGACTATTTTTTGATAGGCTGTCATTTTTCATAAAAAATTATTACATATAAATAATTGAAAAATAAGCATTCCTACTTGAAATAAAAAATAAATTGTCATCAGCTGATATCATGGACTATAATTTGATTTTTTTTTTTTTTTTTTTTCTGATTCTAATTCAGTAAGAAAAATATGGAGTATGCTTTGTATGATTTCTTAAATGAAGCATATAAATAAAGCATAAATAAAAAATAAAACTTACCATTTATCTCTCCTGGATGTCGATTTCTTCTTGCTTGAAGTTCACTATCCGCCAAGGTCTTTAAACCCAGCAGATTTCGAAACGAACAACCGAATACCAACGGCGAACACAATGAAAATTCACTTCACAAATGAACAGAAAAAACACTTTTAAATATTTAAAATGAATTCACAAGGCGACACAGCCCGAAACCGCACTAAAAGATATAAACGTAACCACACTAAACCGAATAATTTAAACAAAGCAAACAAGATTGAATTTATGTTAAAAAATGCATCTTTATATGAAGCCACTGTTGTCGGCGATCGAAATCTAAATTAAAACCAAGGCCACTGCATTGCTATAAGTAATAAAATAAAATATAATTTCAGTGTATAACTTGTGTTAATTTTCAGAGAGTAATTTATTATAAAAGAAATTATTAAAGCATCTTTTTATGTCTTGTAAAATAGGATAAATTGGTGGTTAACGTGAATAAGTAAATAAGTCCAATTACCTTGAAAAGTTAAATGTGCCTTCAATGCTCTTTTTTTAGGAAATATTAGTGTTGTTAAAAATTATTTAATTTGTGCTTCTTAATTAGACCTTATGCATCTAATTTGGCACAAATGACCTTTTTTAGAGTAATAACATGATTTTGGAAAAAAATGAAAAATATGCCTATTGAAAAGTGTACAATTTTGACTTATCAACTTCTTCACTACAGCCACAGAAATAAATATTCATATTATATATAAATAAAGTAAGAAGTTAATATCTTTATAAATAAATAAAACTGTTTTCTACATGATAAACAGGATTTGGTAAAGGTATTAAATCTATAAAACTTAAGAGTTCAGAGATACAAACTATATAAACTTAATAAAGTAAATGTATTGGTAGTGGAGCAAGGCCCTGTTATCTAATTATTTGTTGCTTGACAGTAGCCACTTAATCTGGAGCATTGTACATACACTTATTTTGGTAGCATCTAATCCTCCATACAAATCCAGCTTCAGTAAGGCTGCATATCTTCCTCATAATTTTCATTCTCAATTTATCTAGAATGCCATTATCATGTTCTGGTCTCAGAACAGTCTTGTATACCCTTATTTTAAGCTGCTTAGGGAGGCTCTTATTGTTAATATTTTCCTGAGAGCCCAGTAACACCTATTACCAGCTATTCTTTCCCTTACTTCTTCATTAACTTTATTTCTTGAAGTTAAAATGCTTCCCAGGTATTTGAATTTTTTGACACTTTCAAAGTTGTATCCTTCTTCTTTATCTATGTGGTGCTGTAACACTTGGTAGGTTATGGCTTCCTTAATGAGCTGCTACCATACGACCCAAACATGTGGAGCCAAAGTCTTATGTGATGGTGTATACATCGTGTCCTGTGCAAGACTAAAGTATTTCATCCTCCCTTCATTTCTTCTTAGTGGCCAACCCAACAAATTCTCCTCAACTTTATAAACCTTACCACATCTATATCTTCATACAGGTCAAAGAGCTTCCAATTCCTCACCTGTCATCTACCTCCATCTCTCACTGGACCTATTATTTGATGGAGAAAAGCTGTATCCTGCCCCTTCCAATTTTTTCAATCTTGTTTCTTTTTTCAATGTCAACAAGTAATTGGTTTTTTATTCATTTATGTGGAGATTCCTTTGGCTTTTTTATCACAATCCCACAATGCTCTTAATTGAAAGTTTTCTGTTTTTCTAGTGATCACCACCCTATCCAATTTGCAGGCAACCATGGAAACCACCTGTCGATAATTGCTGATGATAACTTTTTATGGCGTTTTTGTTCTTGTTGAATGTTAAACAAACTTCATTTAGAGAGTTCAGTAAAAATTGTAATGTTTTTTGGAGATGAGTTGGGGTTGTAAAAATACATTTAAATTATTTCACAGAGAATTGAATCTCATATATTTCTAAGTGTCAATAATTAGTGCAATTCGATGTTAAGGAAAAGTTAGAAAAAAAATATATAAACTATTACTCATCTTCTATAAACCTCTTAATAGTCATGAATTCACAGAAGAGTAGTCGATGGATGCAGTTGATACATAATAAATCCCATAATTAGCAAGGGGAAACCTTCATTCAAAAGAAAAAAAAAAAAGAAAAAATTCCTAGTGTCCATCTGGTACCTACATTTACTTTATTTGCTTATGCAAAACTTAATCTTTAAATAAACTCTAAGATAAAGTCTCTAGCACAAACATAAATGGAAAGATGCCCAAGTTGGACCACTTGTCTATCTCAACAGAGAATTGAAACAATTAATACTACTGCAATGCTCAAATCACTAAGTTTATATTTCTGTAAAAATATTTTATTGACCAGCTCACATGTAATATATTAAAAAATAAAAACTTTTCACGGAACAGCCTTAGGGACCACACAAATATTATTATTTTCACTTCTTTTCATACCCCTTCTCTCCTCCCACTTTTTCCTCATTCTTTCCTATCGCTCCTTCCTTCTTTCCTTGGTCTACGCTATTCATTTTCTTGCATCTCTCTTTCCCACAAGAACCTTAATATCTTTTAAGATAAAGAAATATCTTTTAGTATTTTCCTATAGTCATCCCTATCGAAGCTGTCTTGGTCTGTTATTTTCAGTCTCTCAGTTTCTTCCTTCATCTGTTTGATATTATCTCCAGCACTCTTGTATTCTCTAATTTTATAGAAGATTTTTCTATTTAATCTCTCTGGGTGCATCCTCACCATAGATATATGCCCATAGAACCTTAATCATCTTATTCTTATGTCCGTTTCCAAATAATTTATTTCTTTGATTATTTCCTTATTAGGTCTCAACCTATAGCATTCTTGTGTCTTCTTTGGTCCATAAATTCTTCTTAGAATTATTCTTTCGATCCCTAACATTTTCCTTAGGCTGGGGAGGGAAGCGGTTTCCATTCCGTACAGTATCACCGGTTTGACGACAGTATTGTTGTGTCTCATCTTTGCATTTATTGACAGGCTCCTTTTATTATATAAGTTGCTTGTTGCAACATTTCTTTATTTATCTTTTTTTTTTTTTTTTTTTTTTTATTAAGATATATTTTAATTTAAACTTTAGTATTTAATAACAAATTTTAAACTGAAACTAGATTAATAGTTTATAACTAGATTTTGTATATTTTATTACAAAAGGATTTAGTCAATAATGGTTTATGTTCAAAATGTTTCCCTATTTCAATAAAAATCTAAATCCAAACCCAAAAACAAACTTATACTATACAAAACACTAATCCAAGCTCAAATTAAGTATGCTTCACCTGTGTGGAGTTCAACTTGTGCAGCCAACTACTATAAACTTTAAAGGATTCAAAATAGTTGCTTAAAATTCACCAATAATTACCATCAGTACACTAAACTATCAACAATGCTACACGACCTAAATCATATCATCTGCTTTGAATAGGGACAGGAATGATAATCCAAATATAATTTGTTCAACTTATGTGAGTACGCTGTTTAAAACAAAATTAAAACAGTTTATATATATTTCACTAAAATCCAACTTATGATTGTATTTTGACAGCTTATGGTCCAATTAACTTTTGAGTAGTATATATAAAAAAAAAAAAATGAACAAATTCCGAAATCTGCCTGAATATGTTACCAAGGACTAATATTTCACCAAAGGAAAATATAAAACATAAAATTAAAGGCTAAGGTTACTTTATTCCATCATTGGATGAGATACTAAACCAGAACTAAGACAAAAATCCATAATTATACTTACTAACTAAAACTTATTTGGACATATGCCTTACAAATATACAGAACTGCCAGAACATTGCCTATACAGAAACTAAAAACTTTTCAGGCAAAAAGTTTTAGAACAACCACATAGGCACCCTTGGTAGCCTTACATTTGCCTACCATCTAAGAACATATGCAAACCTAGAACAAAAGATTTCACAATAGAATTCAAGATCATCCCGATAAACTTACACGAAACATGTTCACAAATGATGCCCAACAATATCTGTAGAAGGTTGAATAGGAGCTGGATGAGATATTCTCGAATAAACTGAAATATGACGGACAAGACACCACAAGGTAATAAATACTCTTTATCATGCCTCTCATGACAGAACCTTTTCATTTTTTAAAGCCATTAAACTCAGTGATTGTCATTTTTATATGACAGTTGTGAATTCAATCATGAAGATTAAAAAAAAAAAGTTTGAGCAACATTTAAAATCTTATGTTTTAATAAATATGTTTCAAAAGCTGTTAAAATAGAAGCTAACAGAAAAATGTATTATCCCACTATAAGTTAGAGAACCAATTTTTGTATTTATTTGTTATTTCCTGCAAACCGGTATTGTCATCAATGAATTTTAAATAAAACTAAGCTATAATATGTGGTCCAACATAGGCATCTTTCCCTTATTTATATGATTTGCATTTCCTATTTTTAATTAAGTACTAATTAATAATAGCATTATAATTATAAACAAGTATTAAATTAGTGATATAAAAAGATTATATTAATAATAAAAAAATATTTGCATTATGTTCAACCTTTCTTTTTTTTTTTTTTCAACGATGCTAAAAAAGCCTCTTTCACCATTCATCCACAAATATAATTTGGTTAATTTGGTGAACGGCTCTTCACTGGTTAAAGTTTCTTTCTAATGTCTGCTTAAAAGTTACATAGAAACAGTAATTGTTTCAATTTTAAAAGTAAGCACACACTGTTTTCTTTGATTCCTGTACTCTAGAGACGTTTCTACAGGTGATAGTGCCGTTTTAGAACTTAAATTTGTGTAATTGCTCCTTTTTCTGACACAATCTGTAGGTATTTCTTCAGCACTGCTTCTCCCCTGCTTTTTCTTTTTCTTCTAGCCTTGATGAAGGCTTGCAATGCAAGTCGAAACGTCAGCATTATAAATTAAAATTTATTTTTAATTACTGTGTATCTATGACTGCATACCCAAACTACCTCCATATTTAAATAATAATCTTCTTTCTCTTAACTCAGTTTTGGAGGAAGATAAAGTCATCAATAATATTTTAATTACAATGAAATTTTTTATACATATCATTACAGTAAATAATTCTAAAAGAATATTAAAATTATTAATTTAAAAAATAGTCTATGCAGCTTCTATTTTTGTTACATGTACACTAAAATTTAATACGGTATAAACCCAAAAGGTTTAAAACATATTTTTGAGATATCTGGAAAATTCTTCATATCCGATGTTATTAAAATAAATTTAATAATCCAAGGAGTGAAATCCCCTTATGATAAATTAATAAGACATTCATAAATTTCTACAAATAGTTTTGTTATTGCCTTATATTTTAATATAGTTCCTTACTGTTGATAAAAATATTATTGTTCATTATGGATACATAATACAAAATATATCTTTATAAACATATATATACAAAAGGTACTTAAAAATTGACCAATGTGACTTAAACAAAAGGTCCAGGAGAATGCAGATTACTGAGTGTTCAGTGACAGATTAAAGTACAGACTATGGCATAGTGAGTAAGGGCAGTTTTTTTGTTAAATTTTGTGAGTGGTTTAAGCATTTCTATATCCCTGGCTCTCTGTGGAGTCTGGATCAATATTAATCCAGGATGCCTACCAGGACTTAATTGCCAGACAAATTATAAATTTGTTTAAAAATAATTAATTAATTCAATTTATTCTTCTCGAAAAGGTTACATGGGGCCAAATAATGGAGGTATAATTATGATTGATGAATTAATTACCACTTCTATTGGGATTATTAATAAGAAACTTTGTTATCATGTGAAAATGAAGCTGAAAAGAAAATATTTGTCAAGTGACAAGGATCTTCAAAAGGCTTTGGACTAGTGTGCCTCACTCACGGTTGAAACTTAACGAATGGAGAAGAATATTGTATGCGGTGGAAATTCTTTTTAAAAAATTAAATAAATAAACCTGTATTTTAAAACTTTTTAGTACCTTTTGTATACATATATAAATGTATTAACAAAAATTTGCATTGCTTTAGAACTTAAGGAAATTAGGAAAAAAGAGCCCTACCATAGTATAACTTATAATAATCCCAATAGAAGTGGCAATTAATTCATCAATCCTAATTGAATTGATCCTTCTATACCATCATGTGTATCTCAAGTGATAATGGAGAATGGAGGTATGTTAATCATAAAGAAAAAGTAACCTAAAAGAATTTACTGAATGAGTGAGTGAGATTAAAAGCAATTAAAATTAAAACCAATGTATATTAAAATAAGGTTGACATATAAAATTACAAACTAGAAGTAAGCTTCATTCCTTAATCTAGTATCTTACTAATAAACTAATCAACTTAATCTAAACTTAGCTTCATGAGAAAGATGCTATGATGTGGGTAGATCGGTGAGGTGTCATCAAGAGATGACAAAGTCAAGTCGGCTACATTATGGTAAGAGTAGGAACAGCTAGACAGACCAACTATACCAGTTCAGAAGAACATCCTAGTCAAGCAGCATCTAGACCAAATAAGACCACAAGAAACAAGACCCTGAAAATATTTCTTCCAGCCATTTTTGAAGGATTGTACCCAGCATAGGTCTGACACCAAGATGAGTAATCTAGGATATAATGTTTACCTTAAATATTATGAAGTAAGGGGAAGGTAGAACAAATCCTTTGTGGTATGGTCTAGCTGCGTCTACTTCCTAGAAGGGTTGTAAATTCTCGGATCTCCTGCCAAGGGCTGTGAAGTGGTAGCTTATTGCATATCTCGCAAAAATTCAAATTGTTAATTTAAAATCTATAACCCTGATACATAAACATAGATCAATTCCCGGAGTTAATGAAGCTTGCAGTGAATAATGATTATCCACACTGTATAAATATATTCAGGAGGTACATAAAATTTGTAAGGGACAATAACACTCTGGAGGACGCTGAGAAAGAAAGATGGCCACAAACGTTGGTAACAGAGAGAAACACTACTGCTGTGAGAAAAAGGCTTGATGCAGACTGGTGAGTAACATATCAACAAATAGAAGAGACCTTACACCTTCATGCATCAGCAATTAATTTTATTCTGAAAGACTATTTACTCATAAAGAAACTTTGTTATCATTTGAAAATGAAGCTGAAAATAAAATATTTGTCAAGTGACAAGGATCTTCTTTGGACCAGTTTGCCTCACTCACGGTTGAAACTTAACTAATGGAGAAGAATATCGTATGTGGTAGAAATTCTTTTGAAAAAATTAAATAAATAAAACTGTATTGTAAAACTTTTTAGTACCTTTTGTATCCATATATAAATGTATTAACAAAAATTTACATTGCTTTAGAACTTAAGGAAATTTAGGAAAAAAGAGCCCTACCATAACAAAACTTATGAAGTATTCTTAATATGCAGATGTTCTAGGGAAAAAAGATATTCAGAATAAAAGGAATGGAGCATGGCTTATGGGAGTGGATATCAGATCTAAACTGAAAGATTTGGAAAGGATAGGTAAGACATGGGGATAAAGTTATAAAATATGGTAAGGAAGCAAGAAATTACTTATCATGATGGTTATAGAAAAGCCACATTTCAGCACTACATTATAAAATATTACCATCTATGGGAATGATGAAGATAAAAAAACTAGCAGCAAACTTTTGGTTGATTATAAACAGGTGCTGCCATCTGTAGGAAGTGCACTTTTATTTAACATGCATTCAAATCAAGAAAAAAGAGTAATACCTTGCATGAATTTGATTAAAAAAGTTAAAAATGATTCCGGGATCAAGATAGCTGTAGTTCTGAAAGTGGGTTGATTTATTAGGGACATATTCATAGGGACTGAGTCAGCCCCTGGAGAGCCTCAAGATCTGAGTCTATTGGGCTATCTTATTATATCTTTCTTATCAAAATCTACAAAAAAAGAAATAGATGTGAACTTATAATTTTGAATTTAATTTTTAGGTTTTAAGTCCCCAAAAAACTAGCCATAAGCCAATAAGCACTAGAGTGTTGTTTCCCTGCCAACAATGAGCAGTTTGATGATGCTTTGTAATTTTTGGAACATTACGAATTTCTTGTTAATTCAGAAATTTTGTAGAGTGGTAGTAAATTATCTTGGTAAAAAAATATTTTTATGTAAACAAATTTTTACTTCTGAGAAAATGGATCTAGATCCTGAATTGAAATTTTATTTTCCCCAAAACGGTCTTCCACTGTTTTTACCCCATGAACCTTCAATTCATCAATCTTTAAAGTATTGTCGAAATGAAATTTTATTAAAAAAATAAAAAATAAATTATTAATTACTTTATAATGTCTTCGTTAGAATTATTTTAAAAATCTAAGTCTGGTTGGGTGAAAAATTAAACTATTATACAACAAGCATTTATTGTTAACTAACTATTGGAGCTGTAGTAAAAATCTAAGTTTGTTCTCTGATGAAAATTTAAACTATTAAAAATTAATATGCAGATATTAAACTATCTCCTAGAGAATTTTTTTAACTTCAACTAAGTCAATGCAATACTGAATAATAAATAAATGGAGGAAAAGAAAATACATCCTAATCAAATTAACTTTTAAACTTCAAAAAAAAAAAGTAGTATTTTGTCTATAGTTTTAATCCTAGATAGCTCACGTGTGAGAAAAAATCTCACAATTTGACAATTTTGATTCCACAGTCAATAAAAGTTGTCTAATGTTTTTGAGACAGCCAGTATTTTTTCAGGTTGTTGTTTTAAAAATATTGTAAACAGAAAATGAATATCCACTCAAGTGCAGGGGAGGGGTTACTTAGCTAAGTGTTTTCATCAGTCTGTTTTCTCTATGCGGGTAAGGAGATTTCTTTTTATTGAATAGCAATGTGTATTGTTCAATGTTAAACGTGGAAGCAATAAATGCATTCATTATATATGAATGGAATGCAAATAACAAATGACACGTCAAGAGTTTCAGAGAAATTTGGCAAAGATATTAGTAAAATCGAATATCATAATCGATCTCAAATAAGAAGCTTAACTGCTTCACTTCAAGACAAGATCATAGGCATTTAAAATAATTTAAGAGAAGAAGACGGGATGTAAAACAGCCCAAAAATCAAAATGTTTTTAGGTTATTAAAAAAATATTTAATAATATTAGGTTAGATATTATATAAATATTATATTATTTAATATTTTATATTAGGTTGGAAACCAGACTAAATTATAAATAGTATCTCCTTTCTTTTGACTCAGTGTAATTGTTAGAAATAATATCAGATAGTGAAATCTTTTTAGATTTTCATATTCAATTATTATATATTATCTACTAATTATTGGCAAGGAAATGAAAAAGTTATTTATATACTGCTTTCTAAAAAATATTTAGGACACTCAAGAATTATTTTTGTAAAATTAAATTCATAAGGATACCAAAAATTACAATAATCAAATATTAATTCTAATTGAGATGACATGATCATGGCTTGTATAGAACTATACATTGGTAATACTCCAATAAGTAAAGGACTCTTTATTAGTTAGTAAGATCCTGAAGCTATCTTCATTTCAAATATCTTAGAGGATAGTAGGAATAAAATTGGAAGTGATGTTAAAAACTGGCTGGCTTGAAGACAAAGGAGTTTGTTAGAGAAGATAACTATTTCAGAAGACATATGGTACATTAATTTCATTATGGATGACAAAATTATATAATAGACGGCAATATTATCAGAGGTTCTGTAGACTTATATAGTTTTTAAATTTTTTTATTTTTTATACAAAAAATGATTTATTGAATATAAAATTTAAATATCTCATCCATTTTTCAACTGCTATCAAAAAATTTACCTTATGTACTTGGAAGTTAAAATTATTTGAAATGCACAAATTTTTGAAATCTTATTGTTCATACAGTATTTTTATAAAATCTAAGAATGTATAAAAAAAATTGAAATAATTATGTCAAGACTAATTTGGTGGTTGTCATGAAGAAGTGGATAAGTCGAATTTATCTTAAAACGATTTAACAATTAGTCTTTAAAACAGGATTTTTATTGTTTTTTAAATAAAAAGTGTGTTAAATTGTGCTCCTTAATGAAACCTCTAAGTATCTATTTCAGCGCGAATGGTATTGGGTTGTTTCACATGAAATGTCCGTTTTCAAGGTAAAGGGATTTTAGTAAAAATACAGTATGAAAAGAATATAATTTTATTCGAAGTATTTACCTTCTTTTTCTACACATTTTTCCTAACGTGACAACAACTTTTTTATCCCGGATTTGAAAAACTCTGAGCTTTGAAGTGAAACAAAATCTGAAAACGCACTTTTGATTTCAGCATCATTTGCAAAAATTTTTCCTCTGCAGAAGTTGTCTAAATTCCTGAAAAGGTGATAATCTGTTGGAGACAAGTCGGGAGAATATGGTGGGTGCGGAAGAACTTCATACCCCAGCTCTTTCAATTTATGCATGGTAAGTTTTGAAACGTGGGGTCTAGCGTTGTCGTGTAGGAGTATAGGGCCCTTCCGATTTACCAATCCAGGTTGTTTTTTCAATAATTTTTCGTGCATTTGGCCAATTTCATTGCAGTAGGTTGTAGAGGTAATGGTCTCACCTCTCTAATTACAGTTGGAGGTCTTCCTCGGGGCTGGTTTTCCAAGTTGGTATCCCCAGACGAAAACTTAGCAAACCAACGGCGAATGGTTCGTTCATTTACACTCCCTTCCCTAAACACCTTACAGATGTTTCTAGCAGCCTCAGCTGCCGAACGATCTAGTTTAAACTCATAAAAAAATATTACACGAAAATCGCGTGTTTCCATGTTCATATTTGAAGGTATACTAAACAGTGTGTAATTGATTGGGAAGCTAATGTTTATAAAAGAAAAGTAGAGGATTAGTAACTGCTTGATTATGATATGTGAACTTTGGAAGTAAACAACAGAGACTCGCAAAATCCTCTATGTATTTCAAATATTATAAAATCGGACATTTCATGTGAAACAACCCAATATTTCTAGAGTTATTGCAGGATATTGGAAAATAATGTCCCACTGAAAAGTCCACAATTTTGACTTATTCATTTCTTTATGACAGCCAAGGAATTAATTTAACTGAATTCATAAAAATCCAATTCTTTTGAACACAATATTTGAAACTTCAATAACCATCATAAATATTTCTAATTTAAATGTTATATTTATTACATTTTGAGTAATTTACCTTCAACTCAAGATTGTATTCAGTCCAATATTGTTTCATGCAAAAATATCTGTTAATCTGTAGATGGTCACATAGTCAATTTTTCAAATGTACATGATGATGCAACTTGAAGTGATACTTCAGAGGATAATTCGGTTGAATTATATTTCTCAATGCTTATTTATTAATCTCATTTGCTAGCCTGAAATTCTTGAACTTTAATTATAATTAAGTATTTTTTGAATGATTAGCAATGGTTTTAAAAGAATCCTGTAAATTTTACATATTAGTAAATACAGTAGATTGGGTTCAATTAATTCACTAAATAATATAAATGTATAAATAAAATATTGGATCAATAGTTTACTCAGTATATTTATTTAAATATATGATACGGAGTAAAGAATTGGTGAACAAATTTCAGCATATTTTGAAAAAGCTTTGTGAAATTAGAGAAAACCTCTGACTTTAATTTTATTTTATATCGATACAAATATATATTGTGAAATATAATCGTACTCCAAATTTAACTGTGATTAACACAAGTAAAATATAATAGATGTAATATCAAAATTCATATATACTGAGTCGATAAATCAGCCATTTTTTTTTTTTTTTTTTTTAATTTCTATTGAAAGTCAGAATAGTTATTTGTGAAATTTGGTAACTAAGAATTAAATTATCTTGAACAGTATTCATGAATTGTTTATATAATCAGTATATTTAAATATATATGCTAGATAATGATGTTTATATTTAAATTACAATTTTGAACTCTTCCTCACCAATTGAAAAACAATTAGTGGTTGGAAAGACAAAAAAAAAAGTAATAATTCATCAAATAAAATAAATCTAATACTTCCTTACCACTAAGATTATATTCCTAAGTACATTTAGTATAATTAAACAACTAAAATAGTAAAAATTCCATCTAAAATTATAATTAAGAGCAGAGCAGTGGTCTGGTACATGCTATCAGAGAAAAATGGTGGCTCCAATTGAATTGGCTCAGAGAGCTGGGAATACAGCTACCACAACTTAATTTAATCAATTATTATGATTGAAGCTTTTGCCAAAGATCGTCATTTTAAAATGTAAATAAAATTTACCATTTTATATAGTTTAGAAATTGTAAAATAATGCAATTTATAATTATTTAAATAAGAAGATATTAAGTACCAACCTTTGAAAACTTAATTGTAAAGAAGAAATTCCATAAATATTGAAATTTAAAACTAAAAAAAAAAATTAAAATAAAATATTTTAATCAATGAAATAATTGATATTTAATTTATACATTTTTATAATTATAATGATGGTAAATACATAGAAATCATAAAAATTGTATTTACTGTTCCATTTTTTAGTGCTGTCATATAAAATAAAAATAAAAATATTGGTTATAAGGGATGGTTAATTACATTTTTAATTTATCTTTTACTGTGTAGTATTCAGTTCTTCAATGCTTTCACTATACTTCTCCATTTTGATATAGGGAGACAGGATAACTACTACAAGGCACTGTCCCTTAAGAGTAGTATTTAAATAACTGCAATTATTTGTTACTAAGAAACTAAAATATTTATTAAAATACTAAAATTAGGGAACAACTTAAACGTTTTCATTTCAGAACTGATGAAAACCGGAAGTATTATTCATTTTGGTTTCAATTTCATATTTCAGTTAACAATTAATTTTGAGTCTTTTGGCTGGGGTCTATAGTTTTCTTGTTTAAGGTTTTTTCACTCTCAAAATCAGTAACGTTTTTTCACACTCAAAAATATACCATTTTGACACCATTAGCTGTTTTGTTGCTCCGGTCGAAAATTTAACGGTAGTTTCCTGATCAAAAATTTAATGGGTTATACTTTTAGTTATATAAAAATTATCACAAGGACCTACCGTTTAGGAGCTGTATTGGTTTGAATGAAAAAGTCACTTTTGCCTACATTTTTTAAGTGCTGTGACTTTTTTAACTGGTTCTAGATTTGTTGGTGTTGCTCGCATCGAAAATTAAAAGATAAGATATAGAATAAAAGCACGAGATATAGAAGCAATAGGTTATATACATATTCATGATCTATTGTTTTTCCCTGTCAGGAAGAAATTGATTTTGTTTTTTAAATCATCGTAGTATGAAAATAAAGATTTCTTTATAATTCTTATAATATTTATTAATACAAATAATACTAATACTATGCTGTATGTTAAATACTATTTAATACAATTAAGTATTACTATGTCAGTCAATTAACAAATCAGAATATTGTAGTAGAAATCGATATTTTAGTTTCTTTTCTTACGATCAGACTTAAAAGTATCATTTCTGCGAAGGGCGAGATAATCTAATAAGCTGAGACATTTCCAACTAAACTCAGTCAGGAGGAATCACTTATTGAATTAGGCAGTTCTCTGAAAATATCAAAATGCTAACGGCAATCTCTTTATTTGAAAAATATTCATTCAAATAAAAACGTTGATGTCCCTCTAAACTGAGGAATAGTTATTAAATAGAAAACTACTACAACAATAGTTATTTTAACTAAAACACTTGGCCTATTTTATTGAATGACTGAAAGGAATTGAAATAAGATGACGTTATTTTGTTAAGATATTAAGGTTTTATTGTTCTATTAAGTTTAAATAAAACAGAATATGATTATTAACGAGTTATCATTGGCATTTGGAATGTTATATTTGCGTATAGAAATCTATATAGTATTATAGATTTTTAAAACAATGTCCAATACTTCTTAACTTGGTACAATGACTAATTTTAGCTAATCAATTAAAATCAATGAAATGTTTATTAGAACTAAAAATAAAATAAATATTTAAAATTTAAGAAAACTTTATAAATTTAATGTTTTTTGTCTTAGTGATGTTGGCAGTACTGTTTTCAATAGAATGTTCTAGACCATTTTTTGAATTATCTTTTCTTCCTTTAGTTTTTTATTTCAAGTTCAAATATCAACATATTAATAATCTTATTATTGAACTGAGTAGTTTTAAAAATAAAATAGGTATGTGAAAATTACTACCACAAGGTTATACTGTGAATTGTTTTTTTTTTTAACATCTTATGATTTTTCTTTTTCTATAAATGCTTATGTATAATAATCTTCATAGCATTATCTGTTCATATTGTTTTAAAATACTATAGTTACTATAATTAATTAATCATTTTTTTAAATTTAATTTTTCTTTAATGAAAATAAATTACAGAAAGACAGACAAATAATGTGGTTACTCATCCATCTCAATCACATTTATTGTAAGTAATATGTAACTATTTTGTATAAGTATAGTAAATACAAATTCCGATGTTTAAAAGTTCAAAGAACCTTAAAAAACCGACACAAACAAATAAACTATACAAATAATTATAAGGAGTGATAATGAAATTATAATATAAGCCAGATAATTCAAATAGTTAATATACAATTTATACAATATTAAAAAAAAAAAAATAATGAAGATAATACTGCTTTGGTGTAAAAAAAAAAAAAAAAAAAAAAAAAAAAAAGTAAAAGTAAAATAAAAAGCTTTAATTTATGATGATGATGAATTGTTTACAATATTCTTGCATATGCAATATTATTAATTTATTGAAATTCAATTTTCTTTCTTCCAGCATTAAGTATGTAATCAGTGTTTTCTGGTTTCTTATAAGTTTTCAAATATTTGGATTTCCGGGTATATTTTTATTCATACGGATGAACTAATATGTTCATCAAATGTATAATTTTAACTAAATAGAGGAAATGTTTTAAAATATTTCAATGGATTTATTTTTCATTAGACAAAAGTACAACCATACTTCTTCTTCGGCTCTACAGTCCATGAAAAACCTTGGCCTCGCTAACAATTAGTCCCCAGCAATGTATATCCAAACTTTTCCTTTCCAGTTAATCACGCCAATCTTTTCCAAGTCCTCTTCCACGTCAGCAATCCAGCTCTTATGAGGGTGTCCTCTTTTTCTCTTTCCAGGGAAGGATGCCTGAAAAACGTTTTTAGTCATTCTTGTGTCTGGCATCCTTTCTAGATGTTCTAACCAGCTGATCCATCTAGATTTAGTAAATCTTACTATATTTCTGAAATTTAAATGTATTTTCAATAATTGTAAACTTTTGGATTTGAAATAAGATGAACAATTCTATTTTATTCGATTGAGAGTACATTCATTTTACTTGAACATTTCAGTTATTATCAGGTTATAACAAGCCTTCTCTCAGTATTTTATAGTTTATCTAAATTGCATTTAATATTGTAAATAAAGCAAAAATATTAAAACAATTTATCATTTTTAATGACATAAGTTTCTCATTGAAATAAGTTTTTATAGATTCTTTCATATTCCGTTTATTATTGTGACTTGTATTAATGGATAATAGTAATATTTCAATTCATTGTAATGAAAATTATAACATTCATATTCTTATTTTTATTTTTTTCATATCAGATTATTTCAGAAATCTACGAGTTCATTCATCATAAGTTATGTACTTAAAGCAGCAAGTAGTGTTGTAGCCTCATGTAATGGAATCTTTTTGGTAAGGAATAAACCAAACAATTAGGTGTAATAAAATAACATAAAATTAATTTTTATTAAACTGGGTGTTGAAAAACAAGATAAATCAAATTCTAAATGAATTTTAATTGATTCTTTCACTAAAAATCTTAATAATTCACATTATTACTATCATTTTATATAAAGTAAGATGTTGAGAAGGATCATTCAAAAATCAGGCAATGTTTGATATTTACAAACCATATTTTTATTTTGCCAACATTTTGACCATAACTCTGATGGCCATCATCAGGGCAGATTAAAGATTGAAAACAAAACTAAAAAAAGTATAACAACATAACCATTCTGTCATAAAGGGAAATGAGGTTTTTCAAACATTGCCTTGTTTAAAACTTATGTCTTTCAACATCCTACTTTATATAATACTCATCCAGTCATTTAACATAGCTCTTCAATACAATTTTTAGTATGACAGCAATGATTTTTTATCAATTATAAAGTTGATGGCATATATCTCAATAAAAAATTTTGTTTTGTTCCTAAACAATTTTCTACTTCAGAATAGAAATGATAAAAGTACAGCTTATTTATTTTATTTTCCTTTTATCTTGCTTTTACAGCAATAGAGATTTTAGTGCTTACATAATATAGATATAGAGATGCTCCCCTGCCATTTAACACAAATTATTCATTAACCAACATTTTCATCACCATCTTCGACTGGGATTCAGTTTCAATTTCACTGTCTTTCTCCTTAACAAAAAAGATTTATAATGCACAGCGCCTCAAAAACAGTTCCAATATGGTAGTTCCTGGAACATAACAACTTGAGCATAGTGGTTTGATGTCCTTACCATTTTTTGGACAGATTTGCTATAAAAGAAGTGTTGCTTACATGATTATTTTATGTTTTAGTAAGATACATTTTGGAAGATATTTTAATTACAAAGAAAAAATTTACTTCTATCAATTAATCGAAAACATGAGTGGATGAAGGTGCAATGTAACTAAGTTTGGAAAATAGATTTTTTGTTACAAATAAATGTTTATAAGCTTATAACCTAGTCAACAATCCAAGAATCTTGGTCTAACTTTCCATGATTCTTGGAATAACAAATGGTTTTCCCTGGATGAAGGTATTGAGTCACTTTTTTAAATTGAAACGTAAAATATTTTACTTGAGGTAAGCATGATGGTATAGAAGGATCAATACAATTAGGATAGATGATTTAATTGCCAATTCTATTGGCATTCTTTTTATTTGAAAACAAGTTTTAAATGTTAAGCAATTCATCATCACTTCTAAGGAAGAAAAATGAAAAGGACTTCTGAAAGATATCCTTCATTCAGTCCCTTCTATGTCCTAATATCTTTCATAATTCCTTTTCATTTTGCCCCCTTAGAATTGATGATGAATGTTTAACATTCGAAACTAGTTTTCAAATAAAAAAAATTCCAGTGGTTATAATTTATAATAATGATACAACAGAGATTTATGGTCTTAATTTTTTTCTGATAGGATTATCCCTGAGATTCTGTCTATGGTCATAGTTTACGTGACGTTACTAGTATTGAACCCAATCAAAACCAAGTATGGCAAATCACTATTTATGGTCATAGTGAAGGGAACTGGTCGATTAAAAAGGAAATTTTTTTGATAAAGTTCGTAAGATTATATCTTTGGTTACGTATTTAGATTCTCAAATATTTACTCTATTGAATGTAAAATTGACAAATATGCTAAAGTGTCCTTCCAAATAAATGTTTATAATTTTTTACATAGAGTTAAAATTCCAGTTATGGGCATGTTGTACAGCATATTGTCATAGCAAAGACTAGTTATGGTAAAAAAATAATCTTTACATGAACATTTTAAATAATTTAAGAATGACTAATAATTAAAGAAGAGCTAGAACCATAAAAATAATCTAAATACTAATACAACATGGTCTAATAAAAAAGTTAAATATATATTTAAAAACACAATACCCGATGCACTCATTTAAAAACCTTGTAGTTACTTATTAGTTTAGAAAACCGTTATGAAATGTTAGTTGAAAATTAATTAAAACAACTATTCATTAGAGTACAGTTTACTGCTACACTTCTCATTGGCTTTTCTACATTAGCAGTAATAGCATACAATATGGTAATTATCCCCACTAAAAAGTAAATAAATTATAAGAAAACAGATTGCATATTTTGTAAATTATCTTCTTTGGATATTTCCAGTTTTCTTTACACAGCAGTAGCCTTAGTAAAAATAAAACATGACCATTTCTAGGAAAGGATGTAGTATTATTATTATACTCTTCAAGTCTTTGATAGGAAGATAATGAGGCGAATATATGGTCCAATCTGCAAACAAGGCGCTTGGCACATAAGGAGTAAACAAGAACTGGAGGAAGTAATCAAACATGCTGATATTGTGCGGTTTATAAAATCAAAAAGAATAAGCTGGCTTGGATAGATTGAAAGGATTATCAGTAACAGAATGCTGAAGAGGATTAAGGGAGTTGGCTTCTCAGGAAAAAAAAAGAGAGGACACCCTAGAAAATCCTGGCTGAAGGATGTTGAGGAGGACTTGAGAATACTTGGGGTTACCAACTGGAGGATTGGGTGGGATTCTGAATAGGAGCGAATGGAACAGAATTGTGAGAGGACAAGGTCCACCCTGGATTGTAGTGCTACAAGCAAAGAAATCAAACAAAAACAATGTTGAGTGGCATAAATGAGGTATGCCACACTGCCATATACTTTTATGGTTAGAAACTAAAATACAAACAGATAAAATCAATAAAATTATGTTTGCCGAATACAAATAATTACCAAATCAAAATGATGATCCTTCACTTTTTGATATTGTGTGTAAAAAAAAATGATTTCTGGGCCTTCAGTTGTAAGTCCATCTGGATAACCAACTCATCCATTAAAACTGCAAATTGGATGTCTAATTATGCTTGCACGTAATCTTCAATCAACTATTACGAGCTATTTTAACAAGGTTTAAAATTACTGCTATGTGTCAAAATATTGAAGAAATAATCCTCAATTGCATATTTCAATACAAGATTTTTATCGATAAATGAATAAAACTTCAATTAATAGTTAAAATTATCTATGTTTTCTACTTATGAGAGCGAGAAAAGCTGTTTTGAAGGATGCTAGTAAAGTATATAAAGTAATTTGATCTATTTTAGATCATTCATTTAAGCAAAGCAATTATTTAATTTATTATTTATTGTTAATCCTGTCCTCTAATATTTATTAATACACTACATTTTATTTATTAATACCATTCTAATTCAAGCATTTATTTATGTCTTTAATAGATTTTATATATGCTGTTTATGAATGGAGCTGCTAAAAACATCTTGAATTTTCTACAAGATCTTGTTCTATTGCCGTCAGCAGTCTGCAAGGTGCTTGGAATTATTTTCTACCACTATTCATGGTTCAACACACAAACTACAATGTTAACGCAAGTTTTACATTTTTTATACTATCCATTTATTCTATATTATATGGTTACAATGGCCCAATATTAATTCAAAACAGAGTTGGATTAATTTTTTTTAATGCTGGAGCTGTTCCTTAGTCAATGCTTACTTTGGTTTTCGGATGTTTTCATTACAGAAATCACATGTTTTTTGTTTGTTTTTTAAACAATCAGTTTTCTAGTTAATGTTTGAAGAAAATAATTTAAGTGAAATTATTCAATTTAAAATTACTCACTGGTAACCTATAAAATATAGATTACCAGTAAGTAAGAGTTGAAATGCATAAAAACAGCTAGTTTATAAATAATTTCATTCTCTTATTATAATAAGTTATTATTATTACTTAACGTTTTTGTGATATATGAAGCTTAGCCATTTTATTATAAAATAGCTGTGTGATAACTGATTTACTAGCCTAAAGATAAGTTCTTGCTGAGTAGGCTTCTTCAGACCGTGAAAAATGTTCTATTTTTTGTGTCACAGAGTACAATCTGAATATTATATCTGATCATTAGTTTCCATCATAAGAATTAGTTACATCAAAACCGTGTCACAGCAATAAATGAGCTTGGTACCTTTTTAAAAAGAACAGGTATTAAAATTTAAAATTTATAAAAAAAGAAATGGTAGTTTTTTTTTTGTTTTTTTTTTGATAGAGCAAATAATATTTTTTTGATAAGAATGTTGGAATTACATTTAACTATTAAAGTAACATGGCTAATGGCTAATGCTCGATATTTAAAAAAAAAAAAGTAATAGATTAAGAGAGGAGTGACTATGATGATGATTATCAGTTGATTCCAAAATAAAACAAAAAAATAATTATCAAAAAATATTTATCAATAATGAAACAGTCAACATTTTCTCAAAGAAAGAAACAAAAATAACATTGAACACTCTCAAAAGGTTCAATGGCTGTTGGATCAGAGTCCTGTTTTTTTTTTTGTTGTTTTTTTATTATCTCATCTTCTCATTCTTTGCAAGACATAGAGCCGATAATGAAGAAAGTCTTGAAACAGTTGAACTTTTTAAAGTAGGTATATATGTTCCAGGTAAGTGCATGCAGTAAATTAGTAAATCGCCTTAGCTTTCTACTTTATTTTTTCTCATGAAATCTTTCTTTCTGGGCCACTTTCCATCTTGACATACCAACGCTTAGAATTTTATGTAAGAGTTTTGCTTTATTTTTTACAATTTTATATCTGAATAGCTTAGAAACAAGTGTTCTGTCCTCCTGAAGAAGTTCTAGCTGAGCAAGGTTCTTCAGACAATACTATTCCCACCAGAAGGAATGTGATTTAAAATCAGAAGATGAAATTTTATCTTATTTAAATTGAACTGTGAAATTGAAGAAGATCTTAATTGTAGTAATGTAGATGATGAAAATGATTTCATTTCAGGTATGTTATATGTTTGAAAAAAAGAAGTGATTTATTTTTCACGACCTAAAATGCTCTTAGGTTCTCTGAATCAGCCACAGAAAGCAATAAGAATGTGATTACTGATTATTGATTTGCAACATATTTGTTGGTTGAGAAAGTTTCTAAGAAATAGATTAGTTGGTACATTGCTTAAGAATAGGCCTGAGGTACAACTGTTTAAGTTGCTTGGAGCCCAATTTCTAAACCAAAAGTTCCTTTATCAATACAACAAAACATTGTTCGACTCTGAAACAGAATAAAAAGGTTCTTCTACTGTCTTCAGTGAACCATAAAAAAACAAGGGACTATTATAATGAGTTTGTAGATACATTTTGTATAAATTTAGCATTGATAAGACATCAAAAAAAAGTTTTGTTTGGTTTTATTCAACTTTTTAGTTTACGTTTTTCAATTGTAATTTCAAAGATTCATTTTCTACAAAAGTGCAGACCAGATTTTTAAAAATAACTGGCTTCATCAAGGGCTTGCGGCCTGGCTCAGTAGTAACACACTTAGAAAAAAATTGCAATACCCTAGTAACCTTGATAAACTGAAAATTACAGATTTGAAGCTGGCTGGCGAAAGGTGGAATTAATTATGAGTAATTTAGTAAGTCAGAAAATCTGGTGTTAATGAGAATGCAAGGAAAACCAACTTACATTATTGAAGATTATAGTCATATCATTTTGTGTACTTCGAATCAGTGTTGGAATGGTACATTGTTATTATGATCTTCAGTTCATAATTATAGCTTAAAAACTGACCAAGAATAGCTTTTTAAGGTTTGCCTTCAAACAAACCTTAAAGTTTTCAGAACCTCAAGACATTCCCATGTTTCTCATCTTTACACCAGGTTAAGTTGGATATCCCTTTCTGCAGAGAATATTTCCTTATTCCAAGTTATTAACATCCATAACATAGAGTAGCATCATTAGCCCATGAATTAGAAACAATAATGCCCAATAACCTATCCTTGCCTGACATATTCCAATTCCTTCATTTGAATATTTTAATTATTGACAAAGAACTTTATCAAAATTAGAAAATAATCCATTGAACACAATCAAGCTAACTTTCAGTTGCTGGGTTTCATCTTCTACATAAGATGATTTAGAAGAAAGAGGTGATTATCATAGGTTTCACGATTGGACACTACAGTTTGTCCCACAATTACCAGTTAAGGAAAAACTCCCTCAGTCTCAACTCTGCAAAATTACTCTTACTGTGAGAAACATCTCAGAGGAGTGTTATAAGTATTGGAAACACATTCAAAAGTATGATGCACTTTGGCAGTTCTTTAAAGACCTGCGCAGCAGTGAAAATTTTGTTTGTATCATAACAATCATTAGAAATATTGGATTATGATTCGACTTAGCATATATACATACTTTTAATTTTAATTGTTTACTTACCTTTAAATATTAATTTTCATTTTTTTTTGTTTCATTTATATTTCCTTTTGTATAATGTTTTATATGTTTTATTTAGTTTGCTTCTTTTTCCTTCTATTTGTTTTATACACATATATATTTGTTTATTATATAATAATAGCAGTAATAACCATTAGTAATTTTTTGCATTTTATGTCAAACAACAAGAAGTAGTAAATTTATTTGATAAAAATTGTCTCTAAATCTGTTTCCTAGTTTCCCATATATATATTACATTACATATTAGACAGTCTATACCATATTCTATTAACTAAAATATATGATGATGAATACATCAATTAATTTCCATTTTTTCTTTAGTCTTTGAAGTGCATCTAGTTTTACTTCTGGTTCGTCTTTGTTTAACTTCTGTCCATTCGCCATGTTGATTTTGTGTAAAATCAGAGGCAATGATAGTATCAATAGGGGGAGGATCGTTAAGGGTTTGGGATATGGGGACCACCTCACCTGGGGGGGGAATTTGTGCAGATGAGGTTGAAGGTAAGGAAGCTGGAGATGAAAATGGGGAAAGGAAGATGATGGAAAAGATGACGAGGTTGTAGAAGATGAAGAGGTTGTGGGATATGTAGATGGAGCAGGGGAAGGAGAGAGGGAAGCAGTGGGGGAAGGAGTGGGGGTTTCGGTCAATTTACTTACGACTGAAGCGCTGACCGGGACGCATTTAATAACATCAATGGGCTGCTTAAAACAGTTAGCTTAGTATTAATTTCATCAGTTTGGACACTAACACTTTTTTATTATTTTTTTAAAACATTAGAAAATGAAATATTTACTGAAATCGGGTGTAATGTCTCGTATTTCTTTTTTGCTGCAAAATAAGTAATTTTTTCTGATTCTTGAATACTTTAATTTCTTTTTCTTTTATAAAAATAGGACATACTTTTGAAAAAGAGTCATGTTGACCCATACAATTAACACATTTTACAGGGCCACTGCATTCCGAGCCCTCATGTTTAGTTTTGCCACAAAACCTACATAGCGCCTCTTTTTTACAAGCTGTTTTAACATGACCGAATTTTAAACACGAATAACAACGAGTGGGATTTGGTGTAAATTGTTTAATTTCCACATTATAAAAACCTATTTTAATTTCTTTCGGCAAGTTGGGGTTGTTAAATGTAAAAAGATAATTGTGACTATTGAATTTTTCACCATTTTTAAAATATGTCATTCTTTTTACATCCGCCACGTTTGTGGTTTTAATTCTTCTTTATTTCATCTAAAACTAACGCAGTCTAAGAGTGTTATAAGTATTGGAAACACATTCAAAAGTATGATGCACTTTGGCAGTTCTTTAAAGACCTGCGCAGCAGTGAAAATTTTGTTTGTATCATAACAATCATTAGAAATATTGGATTATGATTCGACTTAGCATATATACATACTTTTAATTTTAATTGTTTACTTACCTTTAAATATTAATTTTCATTTTTTTTTTTTTTTTGTTTCATTTATATTTCCTTTTGTATAATGTTTTATATGTTTTATTTAGTTTGCTTCTTTTTCCTTCTATTTGTTTTATACACATATATATTTGTTTATTATATAATAATAGCAGTAATAACCATTAGTAATTTTTTGCATTTTATGTCAAACAACAAGAAGTAGTAAATTTATTTGATAAAAATTGTCTCTAAATCTGTTTCCTAGTTTCCCATATATATATTACATTACATATTAGACAGTCTATACCATATTCTACAAAGGTACGTGATAATTTTCAATTTTTAGTACTGGTATTAAAATTCATTGGTCATACATTCTATTTTTTTTTTTTTCAATTAAATTATTAATGTTATACAACAAAAAGTTTATTTTCCATTACCTTTGGAAAATAATTTTCTCATGCAAATGCTATGTCTCTTTCATCTCTATCCATTTCACAGTTTAAGTCACGGTTTGAAATAGTTGATATCTTGTCTACTTATGGTACTGTCAGGATTTCTATTAAGCAATACAGTTATTTTAGTTTTTCTTTTAATACATGCTCATCTAGCCACCCTCTTCAACCTAGTATTCTTGAATCTGCAGATGGCACTGTGCTCTGATGTTTGGGTGTATTTTAAGTTTAAATTTGTATCTGTAGTGTTTGAATGAAGCTTGATACATTATGTCTGTTCTTGTCTAGATCTTTTAGTATCTTATAATTCTACAGTCAATGTTTTTTATTTTTGAAAAAAAATTTTATTTTGTATAACTTATTGATATATACAACTGTACACAATATATAATTTAAGTAAATGTGCGATATAATACAATTTACAATGACATATCAATAATTTGTAAAGAACTACCCTTTAGTAGCTCTACAATAAATGATCTGCATTAGAAAGTTCCTAGGTCATCTTCTTATCAGACGCCTTGGAGGGCTGTCAGGAATCGAGTGAGAAGGAAGTCTGTTGGAACTAAGTGGGTATATAGCTTGTCTTGGAAGGATAGGTTTCTTGTTTGGGTCAAATCTGCAAAGTATGGGACATTCAGATTATTATGGATAAGTTTATTTGTGACCTAATAAAAATTTCACAAAGGATTTTGGAATATAAGGATCGGATAGTAGAAGAATTGGAAGGTATAATGGAGCCACAAAGCTCAACTCTATATGTCCAAATGGGTTAACATGGGTTTAAAGTTACAGTCATTTTATATGGGTCATTTTTGATTAATTGGGAGCTTTGAAAAATTATCTCATAAATGTAAAAGTAGTCATATACGTTGTTGTTTAACAAAAACAAAAACAAAATTATAGATTGTATTATACTAGAAAATAAATTAAATTATTTGTATGCAGTATTTACTTCAGATTATCTAATGTAAAGAAACTACAGGAATTATAATAACTAGGATACAATTATTATCTACCTATTCTGTTGTTGGTGCTGGCACTGACGATCACAGAAGAGTTATACAATTCCAGCTTTGATTAATTTTAATATTGGTTTAGGTTTTTGTTCTTTTTATTTATTATAATAATTTAACATTATAATGAGGTACAGAAGACATTTTATTTCACCTTAATAATTTGATGCAGCCATTCTCCCAAATTGTTAGAATAAATTCCCCCTCAACTGGCAGATGAGGCCCTGCAGCCTGCAGGAAGTGACATCCTGTGATACATACCCTTGTAGATACCAGCCTGAAAGTCAAGTTGTTCACTTAACTTGAAATTTTAATGTTCACTTAACATGGTCTTTAATTTAAAAAAATAAATAAAATAAAATAAATAATGATTTTATACCGTCTCTACATAAAATTTTGAAATTAGATCTTTGTTTATACAAAATTGGAAGAATACCTTCCAATATAAGGTTTTTGTCGTATTTCTGAATTTTGTTATTTGTATTATTTTCAAATTTAAGCTTTACAAGTCTTATTTATAAAAATAATTTTGTCAGCAGGCAAAAGTTAGCTATTAAAATATTATTAACTAATCAAATTATTGGTTGCAGTGTGTATTTATATGGGTATAAAAAAAGGCTGTACTCACTTATGAGTTTATCCTATTTTTGCCTGGCATTTTATTTCACCTATGTAAAATATTGTTATTGATTTGTCTGAAAATTAATGCAGGTTTATTTTTCAAAAATAAAACTATAAAATAAATTATTAGAAAACATTTTTAATAATCAGAATACACTTAATTTTTGACATGGATGTGCATTTTGGTTGTGGGTCTATACTTTTTTGGTGTAACGTTTTTTTTTACTGTCAATAAAATTTTTTTTTAGCTCTGTTGGTGTTGCTCGGACTGAAAACCTAAGCAGAGTTCCCTTATCATAAATTTAATGGAGAATATTTTTTGTAACATATCATTTATGGCTAGAACCTATTGTTTAGGAGCTATATTGGTTCGAATGAAAAAGTCTCATTTGCATAAAGTTTATAATTTTTGGGGCTTTTTTGTTACGCTTTAGCTCTTTTGGTGTTGCTCAGATCAAAAATTTGATGACAGTTTCCTGGTCAGAAATTTAACGGAGAATATTTTTTTATTTTGTATCATTCGTTGCTAGGAAATTCTGTTTAGGAGCTATATTGGTTTGAATGACAAAAGGCATGCTGTAATTTTTATTCATACTCAAATGTGTAACTTTTTTTCACCCTAAAAATATAACATTTTGACACGCTCTAGCTCTGTTGTTGTTCAGATTGAAAATTTGTCAATAGTTGTCTTATTAGAAATTTAATAGAAAATATATTTTGTTATTTAACATTTTTCGCTAATTGTAAGACATATAGGAGCTATATTGGTTTGAATAAAAAAAGTATCTTTTTTCCTAAATCTTTTGACATGCTCTAGCTCTGTTGTTGTTGTTTGGATCGAAAATTTGATGAAATTATCTATATCAGAAATTTAATGGAGAATTTGTTTTATAGCATTTGTCACTATGACCAACCGTTTAGGAGTTATAATGATTTGAATGAAAAAAGTCACATTTGAAATCCCTATTTTCTCTCAACTTTGTTTATTTCAAATAATCATTGATTGTTAATTCAATTTAATTATTTATTTAAGTAATTTGATCCTTTTAATTCTAAAATGTGAATTAGGAAAAGGAGTAGCTTATAGATAGACACATCCAAGATCTATAGTATTGCCAATCTGAGAGAAATTGAGTTTTTTTTGTTAATACATTTCTATTAACATGTTCTGCTTAGTTATGCTGGCTCCTCTGAATATAATTTGGAACTGTTATTATTAACAATCTCAGATTTCGATTTTTTCTGTCAATCCAATTTTTGATGATTGACTTTTGGTGAATACATTTTTTATTGTTTCAGAAATGGTTCAAATCCTAAAAAAAAAGAAAATTTGTTTATGAATGGAATAATCAATATTGACATTCATATTTAAAAAAAAAAAAAAAAAAAAAAAAAAAAAAAAAAAAAAAAAAAAAAAAAAAAAATTCTATTACATATAAACAGTTTATTACCCTGAGGCTTAATTTCAGAAAACAAGAAAGTGTGAATGATCTTTTAAAAATAAATAAAATATAAAATAAAAGGTTATTATTGTTGCTCAGTTAGTATATGAAATTTCTGAGAGATACTTTCACTTTCAAATAACATGCATAAATAATATATATTGTCAAATATCAATAAATAATTTTTAAAAAATTAATGGGCCCACATGTAAAACAAAAACGTCTCAGTCTAACCAAGAGATTAAAACTTCTATATCCAATGCTTCATAAACGGTCGACATTAAAACTCCGACAACGACTGAATACATACACTTACTTACTTAAACCCATATGGACATACGCCAACAAATATACGGGACTGCAAACAATACACACCTTAAAAAAATACAAATATTCCAATCAAAAATACTCAGACTAATCACGAAATCATCTTGGTACGTTTCAAACCACACACTTCACACTGATTTAGAAATACCCACAGTAAAGGAACATATACATGACCTTTATAGACGATTTCATGACAGACTTCATGGACATAACAACATACTCATTAATGACATGGCCACGACTGACATACCTGGAAATACTCTCAGAAGGTTTAAAAGAAGCTGGATGAGAGATTTGCTCAAATAAATCTCTTTAATCCATGCCAGGAGGAGGTATTATTGAGTACTAGTCTCCCACACGCATACAAGGCCTGTAGTATTCAATTTCATCACATTCACTGATTGTTACCCTAATAACAGGTGTGAATTAAAATCTGAAAGAGAAAAAAAAAAAAAATTAAATTATATTATTAATTAAAGGTAAATTATATTATTATCTTTTTTGAACAGTTTAAAAAAATAAATAGAACATATTAACTATAACATTGCCTGCTTAGAATATTAATTTTAATAGAAGAATGTTACTTTTAAAAAAAAGTAGAATACTGTCTTTTTTTAAAATTAAAATGAAATTATATTGGGAGGGGGGGGGGGTACTTTTATGAAGGTTTTAATTATTTCTTATTGTTTTTGAAGATAGTAAATTTTTTTTTTCAAAACTATAAAAGTTTATTGTTTAGATCAGTTACAGAATTTTTATGATTGTAAATTTTATTATTAGTAAACCTCTCTAGAACTATGAAAATTATGCAGTTAAAAGTTTTGTACAGATACAGTGGCTCCCAGTCAAAATCGATACACCAGGATATTTATAGATTTATTTGAATAAATGAATAGTTCAAATTATATTACATAAAAAAAAATTAATGTATTGTGGTCACTAAACATATAAAAATAAGCAGGGATATAATTATAAAAATAAAACACATTTGTTCACAATTACTTATCTCACAGTGAAAATTGCCAAAAAAAAAGGTTAAAGCACTATAAACATTTTAACTGATAGGGATGAGACTTAGATCATCATGGAAATTAAAAGAAACTCATGTTTGAATGCACCCAAATCGCCACAAAACTACCTAAACGCTTAGGTAAGCCAGTAAGTGCAGAAATAGTGCGATGTGTTTTAAGCAAAAATAAATTTCATGGACGAGTAGCTCAGAGAAAATATTCTTCAGAAAACCAAAATCAAGCAGTTAGGATACAATTTCTAAATGAATATTTACTGGAGGACCCTTAGTTTTGGACAACCCTAATATTTTCTGGTGGAAGTAAATTTTATATTTTTGGGTCCAATGACCATTGTTATGTGTGGAGGAAACAGGAGAAGAGCCAACAAAAAAAAATATGTATTCAAAACTGTGAAACATTGAGGAAGGAGTGTTATGGATGTGGGTGTATGGTGGCTTCTAGTGTGGTTAATCTTCATTTTATAGACGGAATAGTTAACAAGCATGTTTACAAAGACTTTTAAGAGGAATCTTGAAACAAACTATGGAAGAGATGTGGCTCAAAGATAAGTTTTGTTTTTACCAGGATAATGACACCAAACTCTCAACTATGTTAGTTAAGGAATAACTTCTTTATATATTCCCCAATTCATTTTAAACTTCAATGCAGACACCAGAAATAAATATGACATCACCTGTAGGAAAAATTAGAGTTAAAAATTAGAAAACATATGATTTCCAGAAAAGAAGAGCTTAAAAAATATCCACTCGAAGAATGAAACAAGATAAGACCGGGATCGATAAAAAAAAAAAAAATCAAAGTATTAATATTTTAATTTTTTTTACTACTAATTAAAAATTGGCATAAAGGAATGTGTTGATGAATTTCTGGATTTGTTTCCTGTAGCCGTTTATGTTTTTCTTTCTATCTAGAGGATGTACAGTCAGAGTCAAAAGTATTCATACACTAGTATAAGTTTTATTTTCTTTCGTTTAATTTTGAATTTATTACATATTTATTTAATTGAAACAGATATAATATTGCATTCATGATTATAGAATAGAGTTAATATTTTTCATGAGAAAATTGACTGAATTTAGCTTAATATCTTATACATTATAGTAAGATGCCTCATTTTTATGAGTCAAAAGTATTCTTACACTAGACTTTAACTATAGTTTCTAACCCCTGTCTTAATATTTTGAGGATAGCCTGCAATCAGTCTTTACCTTAACGTCATTTGTAAAGGTGTAGCGATAATTAGTGCTTATTGTTGCTGTTCGTAAATTGAAAATGGGGAGCAAAACCAGAGAGACGACTGAAGAGAAAACACAAATTATTTTACGCCTACATAATGAGTTACGGTCGCTTAGAGAAGTGACCACACCTCACTCAACAGTCCAAGATGCTATTAAAATGTATGGAACGAGAAAAACTTTTGAATATATAGAGCGAACAGGATGATCAAGGAAAATTTACTCCAAATATGAAAGACATATCACGAGAAAAGTTAAAAGAAAACCAAGAATTAGTGCCACTAAATTAATGTATGAACATTTGTCTGAAAGTAGAAAAAGGGGAGTGTTTTAACAATGCGCTAATGCTTGAGACGGAATGAGCTTCACCCAGGACAGCTAGGAGAAAACCATCAATAAGCAATGGGAGATTTCTATTAAGAAATCAATGGGCCAAAGACCATAAAAAATAAGATTGTGACCTTGGGAATTGAATAATATTTACCAACGAGGGTAAAATTGAAATTTTTAATCTTCAGAAGGGCCAAAAAGTATGGAGAAACAAATATAGTAACGGAAATGAGAAATATAGTTTTAACTGTTAAGATTGCAGGAAAGTGACTCGTGGTCTGAGGTTGTTGGGATGATGCTAGAGTGGGGTGTCTTGAATTTATCGATAGCATAATGAATCATATAAAATACATCGCCGTAATAAAAAGAAACTTCCTAATCAGTGCTGAAAAAATTGGGATTAGAGAAAATTACATTTTTCAGCAGGATAATGATCCCGAGCATACAGCTTGGAAATCCAAAATGTTAATCCTGTACATCACCTCAAAGTGAAGGCCACATCACATGAATCACGATATATTAATCCTCTAGCGCATTTGTGGAAATATCTAAAGGATCGAGTACGGAAAAGGTGTGTTTCGAACAATCAAAATTTAAGCGACGTTATTATTACAAAATTATAGTTACTTTGACACAAAAATTAGTTAATTCAATGCCACAAAGCATATAGAGCATTATAAAAGCAGAAGTTGGCCCGACTAAATATTAATTGTTCTTGAACGTCAACATTAAACAGAAATTTTATCAAGTGTACGAATACTTTTGATTCATGATGTTATTGTCGTTTTTCAGTCATTCTTCTTGTATTATTTTGTGAAATGTTCTATAAATACAAAAATATATTTATAAATAAACCTGTTGATGTATATATTAAATGTATTTATTGTTTTAAATCAATCCTATTAAATAATGCTAATATTTGTTATTTCTGATGGTTTATAGCAGGTGTACGAATACTTTTGACTCTGACTCTATCAATTTCACTGTAAACCACTGCAGATTAAATTGATATTACTAAACTTTTTTATTTTGAAATTTAAGAAATACGTACGTACTTTATTTATAATTAACCGCTGTTCTAGACTCAGAATACAATATATTTACTGATTGATATTATATTATAAAGTTAAAAGACAGTAGAGGTAGCCATTTTATTTCTATTCCCCCACTGCATTGAGTTGAACATTGGACTCCACAGGTCCGTGCATGTTCCTTCCTTAGTCTCGTTCTAACTGCGTACCTGCTCTCTTCGTATAGCTGCTATTTAAATCAGGAGCATTTATATCGACTAAAATGAATTGAATATAGTTTTTAAAATGTCTCCGGAAGTAACAGAACCGTTTTTTTGCGGTTTAGAAACCAGGTACTGATTGGATTTCCATTTAAACAAAAACTTGAATACGGTGGAATTAATCAATTCTTAATTTATGATTAACAGTTATTCTTCACTCAGTTAAAACACAATATATTTATTCACTAATACGTACAAAGGAACATACCGTTAAACGTAAGCAAATTTTTATTTAGAGAGGTTATTAATTGATGGTCACTGAAAGTACTAAGTGATTTGAAATAAATTAATATTACCAATATTTTTTATTTTGAAATTTAAGAAATATGTTCATGTGTAATAGCAGATTTTCGATGAAAAAAGAGACCAAGAAGTCCAAAACTCATATAACATCTTTTTTCTCAATGCCTAATTTATAAAACGCGTGCAAAACATATGTATTTTACATTAAGGACAATATAAACTGCGAGGGCTTATTATCTACTTAAAGGTAAAAATGTCTGAACAATATCCATATTTGCATTTTAAATGTTTAAACTTAGGAAGTATGTATATGCAATTAATTGCAGAAATATATTAATTGGGTTATAACAAATATATAACACAGGCACATAAAAAAATGGTTAATTTGAAAATATATTCTTATTATTCACAAAGTTTAAAAGTTATAGAAAAATTATTATATTCTTTACTGACAAGGAGAGGACAACACAGTCTCTCAGGGAAGTTGTTGGCAATTGTTTAGGATGTTCTTGGTCAAAAAATATTAGACACGAATTTTGCCTCTCCACGTAACTAATTTATTGTATATTTCGAGTATAAAAAATGATATCAATATGATTCTTTAAGAGAGAAAAAAAAAATACCACCGATCACAGATTTTGGTTTAGGTTAATTCAATTCTAAAGAAATCCTTAGATCTTCAAGCAAACTATCTTTATAGGCCTTTTCCCCACAAAAATGACGTATATTCTGATTCAGAAATCTGAAAAACATTGAAAAACGTATATTTAATAAAAAAAAAAAAATATCAGTTTTTCCCACCCTCTTTAAGGGCAATGAAATTTTTAAACCGATTATTGGTAACTTATAAAATTGGCTTTACTTTGTTACGCAATACAACTTAACTTGATTGGTATCGCTGGAAAAAAAGAAAACCTTCAACTTTCTTTTGATGTATATAAATGAAAATTCGATGAAAAAAAAAAAACCTATTTGAAAAGATGGAAAATCCTAAATACATTTTCATTTTTCACTTGAGTTTGAAACCAGATAGGAAAATGAAACCAGAGTCATTTCAAGGGTATTACCACCCTATATTCTTGGTAAAAATATAAAATTGATACGTTTAACCGTCTAACCGTAATTCAAGGTTTCGTCAAAGTTAGTTTGCTTGAAGATCTAATTATTGTTTTCGAATTTAATGAACCTAAACCAAAATCTATAAAGCGGCTATATTTTTTCTTACATTTGCACTAAAAAAAAAAATTTTTTGCAAGAAACATGTCGATATCATTTTTTATACTAGAGATATAAAATAAATTAGTTTATTGCTATTTCATTTTTTCTCGCCTTCTAGGGCCCATTAGTCGGAAAGGAGAAATACGTGTCGAATATTTTTTGACCAGGAATCTCAAAAAATATTGCCAACAAGATCCGTGACAGACTGAGTGTGTCCTCCCCTTGTAAATAAAAAAAACTAAAATAAACCAAATTGAGATTATTTGTCTCTAAAACGTAATTTAAAAGATCGTGTTTTAAAATGATTAAACTTTTCTTTTTTTTTTAAATTACAAAATATAATATACAAAAATACAGTGGGCAGCAGAAGTTTTAAAGCTAAAATACGATTACTTTTACACTAGTTTTAGAAAAATAATTTTTTTGACGATTTCATATTCTTCCTCATTCATGAGAGAAACACACCTAATAATTAAAAAACCCCAAACTATGGATAATATTTATGTATTTACTCTTTAAATAGAAAAAAGTGTAAACTGGCTGCAGCAAAAGTTTTCGTACAGGAACCAATTATCTCATTTTATCCCTTAAATAGTTAATATATAAGTGTTTTTTCGGCTTAGTTTTTAATATAACTCCAAAACTATTTGTCAGATCTGAAATTTCTTTTTTTAAACTAAAATTTGGTTAAATTCACTATCAGGCCCTACATATAGAATTTTGATTAACAAGGGGAGGACACACTCAGTCTCTCACGGATCTTGTTGGCAATTTTTTTGGAGGTTCCTGGTCAAAAAATATTAGACACATATTTTGCCGTTCCGACCAATGGGCCCTAGAAACCGAGAAAAAAAATAAAATAGCATTAAACTAATTTATTTTTTATCTCGAGTTTAAAAAATGATATCGACATGATTCTTGCACCAAGATTTTCAGTTTTGATTGCGAATTAAAGGAAAAATATAGTCGCTCCATAGATTTTGGTTTAGGTTAATTAAATTCTAAATAAATGATTAGTTTTTCAAGCAAACTACCTCTATAGATTTTTTCACACAAAAATTGAGGTCAGATTCTAATTCAGCACCCTCAAAAACATTAAAAAACGGTTATTCAACAAAATCAAAACATATCATTTTTTTCACCCTCTTCCAGGAAAATGAAATTTTAAAACCGATTATTGGTTACATACCTTTAAATCGTCATTACTTTGTCATGCAATTCACATGTTGGTATCGCTGGAAAGAGGAGGGTCTCAGCTTTCTTTTGATGTATATAAATGTAAAATTCGATGAACAAAAACCTATTAAAAAAATTGGAAAATTCTCTTGAATGCTGAATTCGAATCCGATATCGGTTCTTGTGAAAAAATTATATTGAATATACTTCACCCTTTTCACAAGAACCGATATCGGATTCGAATTCAGCATTCAAGAGAACCCTTAAATACGAAATTTCATCCAAATAGAAAAATAAAAGTTTGTAAGCTTCAAAGTTTGCCTGACCATTTGGTAGGCAACTTTTGTTTAAATTGATAAAAACGTGAATTACGCTTAGATGGTTTTACGTATCAACTTTATTTTTTTACACAAAATATAGGGTGGTAATACGCTTGAAATGTATTTGGTTTCATCATCCTATCTGGTTTCAAACTCAAGTTAAAAATCAAAATGTTTTTCGGATTTTCCAATTTTTTTAATAGGTTTTTGTTCATCGAATTTTACATTTATATACATCAAAAGAAAGCTGAGACCCTCCTCTTTCCAGCGATACCAACCAGTGAATTGCATGACAAAGTAATGACGATTTAAAGGTATGTAACCAATAATCGGTTTTAAAATTTCATTTTCCTGGAAGAGGGTGAAAAAAATGATATTTTTTGATTTTGTTGAATAACCGTTTTTTTTAATGTTTTTGAGGGTGCTGAATTAGAATCTGACCTCAATTTTTGTGTGAAAAAATCTATAGAGGTAGTTTGCTTGAAAAACTAATCATTTATTTAGAATTTAATTAACCTAAACCAAAATCTATGGAGCGACTATATTTTTCCTTTAATTTGCAATCAAAACTGAAAATCTTGGTGCAAGAATCATGTCGATATCATTTTTTAAACTCGAGATAAAAAATAAATTAGTTTAATGCTATTTTATTTTTTTTCTCGGCTTCTAGGGCCCATTGGTCGGAACGGCAAAATATGTGTCTAATATTTTTTGACCAGGAACCTCCAAAAAACCAAAAACCTCCAAAGAGACTGAGTGTGTCCTCCCCTTGTAAGTCACGTTATACACTCAAACCAGCCCACTGAAAATGTCAATATCGCCATACTTTGCCAAAACATGCATGTTGAGCGTTCAGGCTTGGTTGTATTACAGACTTGATCTAAATTTCATATATAGGGCCTGATAGTAAATTTAACCTTATTATTACCTGAAGCCTTGTTCTTATCATGCGTAACAGTCAACTATACTTTTTCTCTTCATATTATTAATAGTCATAGTCTTTTTTTTGGAAAATAAAATACAAGGACTATTATAAATATTAACTATTGTAGTATACGAGGTACTTTGAAGGGTTAATATATATTTTTGGTGATAGAAGGGCCGAGGGCAGCTTTCAATTGAATTATTAAAGCGGCCCAGTTAGGCTGGGAGGGAGTGCTGTCAGAGCTGACGGGTTAATAAGATGGAATTGAGGTCGCTTTTGAGGAACAACACACCCCTGGAGGCTGTTTACTGTATATATCTTTGCCTCTCTTAATTCTAATGTTGTTTATCCGGCTAAAAAGAAAACAGTTTAAAAATTACGTTATTGATTTTTCTTTTAAATTATATCAAAAGAAAAAGTACTACATTAGAACCTCACTAATCCGACTTAAGGGTCGGGCGGAACGGCCAAAAGGTCGGATTAACCGGATTTCACAATGAACATCACACACGTTTTTTTTAGAGCTATAAGTGCATTATTATTATACTAGCAACTCCCGTCGCGGCTTCGCCAGCTTAAATAATTTAAACTAATATTTGAAATCTTGTATTGAAAAATACGACTGAGCATTATTTCTTCAACGATATTTTGAAAAGCTATGGATCAATTTGATTTGGTAATAATTTTTATTCGTCAGGAACAATTTTACAGATTTCACCTGGTTGGATTTTAATTTCTAACCTTAAAAGCTAACGACAGAGTGACTAACCTCATTTCTGTCACTTAACACTGTACATTTAAATTATTATTATACTGAACTTTACTATTCCAAGTCTTCCTAGATGATGTAATTTGGTTCAAATAAGTTCATTAGTTTTACTAAAACTCTGGCGCTGTATGGCGCTTGTCACATGTTCGATTTTTAAACTGAACTGGGATCCAAACGTCTTACCACATGTTTATATTTTATATTATTTGATAACAATATAATTGAATATAAGTAAATTTTCTTATCAATTTCTAGCTCTATATAACACCATATCTTTTTAACCTCTCTTGAATGGCGCTCGCCCTCTATCGGTCAATTTTCAAACTTCACTGCGTACCACACATCCATCGCTTTTTTAACCGTAATTTTAGCAGTGCTTGGCACCGTTTTATTTTTTTTAGAATAAACTTTTATCGAGTTAATATTATAATCTAATTAGAATCAATGAATTATTTACCTCTTCCATCGGAATGTTTTATTTGACGACTACTTTTTATTCGTCATCAGTTCTAAAAACACAAAGACTTTTAAACATCAGCAATTTGATACACAAATTAAAAAAATATTATTATTAGGCAATTATTAGATTATACATATTAAATAAATAAAACTTATTTTATTTGTTTGAACTAATTTATTCATTAAATATAAACATTAAAACTCATATTAAATGTTGTTCAATGTGATTTTCTAAGGCATTAAGACAGGCTCGGCATCTTTCTTCAACAGCAGCAGTGATCAAACTGAAAATTCTGTTGCCTGTAATATTCACAACGGGCAGCATAAGCATTATCATCGCAAAAACCGTGCACAAACACCATATCGGCATATTCAGCATTTTATAAATGGAATACGTAATGATGAATACTCTACGAAAGCATCAAACGAACTGATAAATGTTATTGAGAGTTCCCAATAGTAATTCCAAATAGTATTAATCATGAAATCAATAGTTTATGTACAGTTAGGGAGATAAGTCATGGTATTCTAAATTAGTATTCTATCTAAATCCAAAACAAAGCGTTTGCAGATATATCGTCAGGAAATGTCTTTTTTTTTTTTTTGAGCCTTAGTTATATAAAACCTTAGTTGATATTTGCAGTCTGATTACTGCTGCTGTTGAAGAAAGATACTGAGACTCTATGCTCAAGGAAATCATTTAGAACAACATTTAATATGAATGTTAATATTATTTTAATTTATTTTTTATTTATTTTATTTATTTACCATACCTAAATAATTCATTACAATGAAAATCTTTAGATGTGAGTATCCCCTAAACAAAGCGTTTACGGAGATAACTCCATAGTAATTTTTTTTCTTGTTTTGAGGTCCTTTGTTGAAATTTTCAGTGAGGCTACTTAACTCATAACACCTTGTATGACAAAAATCTATTTTCTATTAAAATTCTGATTGGCGAACTGTCATCAAATTTTCGATTCGAGCAACACCAACTGAGTTAAATTTGAAGAAAATATTAAATAAAAAAATAATAGACCCCAGCCAAAAGGCCTAATGTAAAAAACAAAATTGAAAATTTACTAGGTTTGCTTGAAATTTATTCCTCACCCTTTCCCTCGCCCCTTACTACCAGATTGTCCCTTGGCCATTGGGGAAGGCCCCACTGGTAATGACAGAAGGAAGTGTCCCGGGGACAGCTATATATCGTTTTCCTATCCCTAATGGTAGGGACCAAGGGGGGCTTTGAGAAGGGCTGAGATCGGGGCCCTAACTGCCTGCGGACGTGGGCTGACTCCTAGGCCTCTCCTTGCCAATCCTCACCAGCGGCCGCTCTTCGCATAGTTTCAGATTACACAGGTAAACAGTTCTCAGCCCTTGAATACAGATCTTTCTATTTCTCTTTGCCATCCGCACTGCCGAATAAGGGGGAATTTCGCAGGACACTTACATATTTTTGTTATAGGGTCCCAGATTATCATAAAATAAACGTAAACCCTAGGAATGATTATATTTTTCTAAGAGCGGTCGCTAAATTTCTGAAAATGTATTACTTAACCAGCATCCACCGTCGCAGCTTCGCCCTCTCTAATAAGTAAAGAACTTATTTTAATAATTTATTGAAGTTTTATTTGTTTATCGTTAAAAATCTTGTATTCAAGTATGCGTTTGAACATTATTTCTTCAATGGTATTTTCAAGCAAGGCAGTAACTAAAACTACACTGATTAATTGGTTGAAGGTTACGTAAATGCATAGTTGTGCATCCAATTTTTAATTTAGATGTATGAATTGGTAATTCAGATGGATAGAGACCACTAAGAAACTCTTGCTCAGAATGGACTACATCATCAGTGCTTACGACTAAAGGTCCATGAATCATATATACAAAATAGCAAAAAGTAAAGGATCAAAGGATTCGGCAAAGCCTTCCTATAACTATTAAGATTTTGTAGTTAAAATTTGGTACAGACGGGATCAGTAGTTTAACCATTGTAGCTGAATAGTGCTAACTAAATATCGGTCAATTTTCAAATTATCTTGGGATCCACACGTCGCACCACATATTCATAGCTTTTTTAATAACTTAATTAAATATAAGTAAATTTTATTATAAATTTTATGCTCTATATAACACCGCATCCTTGTAACCTCTCAAGTAGATTGGCGCTCGCCACATATTGTTCAATTTTCAAACTTCACTGTCATCGCCACATTAACGCTTTTTTAATAACAAATTAATTGATAATCTGTAGATTTTGCTATTGCTAAACCTTCCTGGAACTATAAAGATGATGTAATTAAAATTTGCTATTGATTGGTTCAGTAGTTTTCGTGGTTAGTGATCACAAACGAAAAATGACTTGTCCATTTATATAATTAAAAAAATATAAAACTATAACGTGTTATTTATCATTTGGCCACACCTACTCCTTCCTCTAAAAAAAAAAAAAAAAAAAAAAAAAAAAATTCTGGAACACTATTTTCCTTTCCAATATTTTTTGTTCAAGAGAATTTTTTTGTTTGACCATATCGTGTGATAAGTATAACTTCATTGTATTGCCCTCGTTCATAACGATTTGGCACAATTGAGTTTTTTCTTCTAATGTCTCGGTGCAGTAATTCTTGATATTCATTAAAAAAAAAACAATATAAACACTGTTCAGAACAGAACTATACGTATATAAATAAAATAAAACCAGTGGGGATTGAGTTTTTTTTTTTTTTTTTTTTTCTAATCGTCCATTTATTTACAATATATACAATAGGAATTGAAAGGAATTTAGGATTAGGATCTTGGATTGCCTTGCGGCATTTGAAGATGGGTGTCCTCGGCAGCTGCTGGATCCACTCTGTTGACGGATGGTCTTCCTCTTCTATGTTGAGCGTGGAGGAGTCACTCTGCTGGCGGTGGTAGGGGATTGAGTGAGAGTGCTGTGAATAAATAGTAGATGTGTCGATTGCTAATGTCGAGAATCAATAATCGAAAGTCGATTATTAGGAACCGATCGGTACCAACTTGGTGTTTGTTGGTGATAATTAATTATTTAATTGTTATACCTCAATTCTACTCCCTAATGAAAAAAAAACTAACTGATACAAAGGCTATTCGTTTCATCTTTAATAACACCAATTTTTCATCGTGCTCTTTTGTCATCACTGGGATATTTGTTACCTAAGAATTAAAATTATGAACTCAAATATCTCTAAAAACTTAAATAAGAATTTTTAAAATGAATTATTTCTTTGTTCATTGTCAGGACTGTAAGTTACTTATACATTATCTTTTAAAGATTATAAATGCTATTTGCTGTTAACTAATGTATTTCTTGAATAGTTATTTTTTTTTTCAATACATCTTGTTTAATCTTATTATTGGATTACGCTTTGCAATAGTATTTTTTTTTTGACGTAGCTGCCGGTTTCGAGGATCAATAATTAATCGATAATCGAAAATATTGGTAGCGGTAGATATTACATATATATGTTACTGTCAATTTTTGATTTTTTAATTATAAATGACTTGGAGTATTTGAGATAAAAATTCATTTACGTTTTACATTGTTATTTTGTCGAAGGGATTGAATCAATACAGCCTTCTCGCAACTTTAAAACTAACTTCTTCAACATTTAATAAATTTGTTTTTAATGAAGTAGTTATGAGCTGAAATACTTTCTGAGTCTATGTTTAAGTTAACAGAGACTGATTAGTTCCATGATGACGAAGCTTCTTTAAAATTACGGTTTCAGCAAGATCTTTCCATATGCTTGGTTCTTAATGTTCCTGGAAACCCGTTCCTATTTGCTTGCCTTTTCTAAGAAAAATGTTTTTCCTTTTATTTATATTGCTATCAGCATGTGAATAGCGAAATATATATTATATCTGTAATGTCTAAAGTTTAATATTTGAAAGTTTAATATCATAAGTGTAATATTTGAAAAAGAAACGGATTTAAAATAATCCAACGAGGTTTTTAATGTTTATGCAAAGGCCTTTTAAATTCATGTGGTTTTGAATAAAAACAGATTAGTTTTATGTAATTAATTGTTTTTATTTTTGCCTCTGAAAAAGTTTTATAATTTGCAAAGGGAAAAGCGATTTCTAAAAAAACAAAATAGATTAGAAGCTTATTAGGATTTCTATAAAATGATAGACACAGCATATTTTTTGTCATTTAATACCAAATTTTTAGGTATATTAAAAAACAAAATTCCTTTTTTTTTTTTCATCATATTTAAATATCTATGCATGAAAAGAAAAACATCTGCATTAGTATAAATACATATAAAGAATACGTTATCAATTTTATTTACATGTAAAGACCTATATTTTCCGTCAGTAAATATAAGCTTTTAGTTTTCAGTAACAACTTTAATGTTTATCCTTTACCACTTCTTTGAGTTTCTATAATTCCAAAATTTCTTTAGTATGATAGTGAACTTTTTAATTTTCCGATTTTGGCTCTATGTAGGTGATGCCTTTTGAACGGTCGTACATAAGTCTGAATAAGATTTTTAATGTTTAAATAATTAATTTTTATTTTAACCACGCCGCTTTCCGGACAGTTAGTCCTTCGTAAAATTCTCAATGCTGCTCATTATATAACAAATATGCTTATTATTATGTTACAAATAAACTTAACCCTGATGATTAGGATTGATGAATTATTTGCCACTTATTCGAATTTTTTTTATTCTAAGATTAGTTTCGAATGTTAAGCATCATCAGATACGAAAGTTTAGTAGTTAGTTAAATACTTGAAGGGATCTAAGTGTATTTACCAAAGTACCTAATTCCCCTTTCGTATACCCTCACTCTACTCCAGATCCTGATATCGTGTATTAGCCCTTACATTTTACCTCCGTTTTTGGAGGTAGATATTTTACTAGACGTTTTTATGAGGAAACCAAGTTTTTTGTTGTTTTTTTTTACCATAAAAGCTGTAATATCTCCATTTTGTTTAAACATTTTACAAATTTGGACCACATTTTCGGATTTAGCATTTAATTTCCTATAAGATCAGAGTATATGTAACCTTGAATTTTACAAACTTGTGACCTGAAGAATAGCTTAATCTGCACCTTATTTTGGGAAGTTACGATGACTTATAATACTTCAACGATCACCGTTTTTCGAAAAAAAACTATGCTTAAAACTGTACACTCACAAAAACTCGCAAATTTAATATGGTGTAGTCAACTTAATGATCTCTGTCGATTTCATGATGAAATTTACTTTTAAAACCGATAAAACATGGTGTTCTCATTCGGCATACAAATCAGCTATTTGTGTAAATAAGACATTATGATAATCGCCTAATGAAAATATACATTTTAAACTCGTCATTGGAATAAAAAGAAAAGAAAAAAATGATTGTTTAATAGAATATGAAGGAAAACTGTCGATAAAGCGACACCAGATCAAAGGATCTTTTGTTATTACATTTATTTATTTATTATTATTATTTAGGATTATTAGATTTTCAGAGTAAGGTTTAAAACCCAACGATAATGAATATAGACCTCAATTTTGCCGTTAGCTTCTGAATGAGGTCAAAGTTTGAAAAATATTTAAACGAAACGGGGTTATTACAGCTTCTATGGTAAAAAACGTGGTTTCCTCAAAAAAACCTTGAATTATCGTATATCTGCTACGGATTGGACTAGAAAGGTAAGGTCTGCGGTATTTTTCTTAATTTTTGATCTAGTTTTTTTTTTTTTTTTTTTTTTTTTTTTTTTTTTTTTTTTTTTTTTTTTTTTTTTTTTTTTTTTTTTTTTTTTTTTTTTTTTTTACAATAAGAGGTACTCACCATAAATATTTTATAAAGTTGTATATATCAATATAATTAATAGAAAAAATGTATATAATAGTTATTTTCATTTTCATTAAAATGAAGGACAAAGAGAGAGTAATAAAAATAAATAAGTATGACTTTGTTTTTGACAAGAGAAAGTGGAAAAAGGAGAAGACTCGGGGTAGATTATTAGTAAAAATTGCGCCTTGCGAGAAGAAGTTAGGCTCGCGAGCTGATTGGTCGGATAACAAGCCAGCTGTAAGTTAATGAAATCTGGAAGCCTCGGCTAACAAGCGCCATCAATATTAATGTGAGCTTTTTCATTGTGAGTCATCTCAAAGGCTGCGAGCCGTCGTGCTGCAAACCCCTTTGTGTTGCAAATCCTCGGCCATCTCTTCTTTTGCGAATCAGCCCCTCGGCCCGTGAAAATATGCTTTATTTCGAATTTGCATTCATTAAGCCCTCTCGGGGGAGATTCTTTGAAAACACACCACCTCAAACTTCAAAAGGACTAAACTATTTTCCAGGCTAGATTCTCCTTAATCTTGTTTCTTCGCCTTATAGGAAATGCACAACGTATAAACTTCAATTACCAAATAATGTAGTCCCCTGATATAGTTAGCTTATGTCTCTATTGTGTTCGGGTAAAAATAAAAGATTGAATGTCAGTTTTCAAGAATGTTTTTTATTTATTTATTTGTTTACTTATATCTATAACTGTAAACAACAAGTAAATTTGAGGAAAGTTATTACTAGGGCTCGGATGTTTATGCAATTAAAAATCAATAAAACATGCAGGTAAAATAAAATAATATGCACAATCAATTAAATAATTTTATTAATTATTAAAATAAAACCAAAAAACTAACTAATCTAACTAAAAAAACTAAAATCTAACTAAACTAACTAAAAAAAGGTTATAATAAGTAACTTAAAAAGTTATAAGAAAAAAGTTATTCATTTGTAAAATTGTTGACAACAACATACATACTCAAATTTTCAAAAGTGAAACATTGCCGATCAGATCTCAACATTTTTTTATATTTACTAAATGATCTTTCGACGTCCACAGAAGTCACCGGAGCACGTATAAACGTCGCTAATTCAGAAGGGCTGAGCGGTGTATCTTCTTCCCAGATGGTTCCTTTAAGAATGTTATTGATCGTTCGTAAATTTTCAAGTCCTGGATTTTTTTTAAAAACATCCTCAACTTTTTGACGGATTTTTGAACTGTAAGGTCCTGGGATATTTTTTAGTTTTGTTTCAGCATCCTCTACCAACGCTAAACTTTCTGATAGCAATAAATTTTGTGATTCTAGGGTTTTGATGATTTTAGCTAAAAACCCAACGTTAGTCGAAATGAAGCATAAATTATTTTTCAACGAAGTCATATCGAGTAAATTTTGGGCTTTTAGAATTGACACCGCTGCTGTATCGTCCAGTTTAGAAACGACATTTTTAATTTTGTCGAAATTAATTGAGTAGTAATTGGCTGCTTCTAGCCATGTTCCCCATCTTGTGATAATTGGTTCAGGAGGTAAATTTAATTCTGGATAGGTCTCTTTTAAAAGATTTACACGACTCGGTTCTTTCAGAAAGATTTTTTTCACATTGGAAAGGAGTGCATCAACATCATCAAATTCATTTCTGACTGTTTCTACAACTCTGTGAAGAGCATGTGCTAGGCAGGTTACGTGGATCAAATTAGCGTAGAATATTTTCAACGATTTGGCAGCCTTGACCATATATGGTGCAGCGTCAGTAAGAAAAAGAAATACCTTGCTGTGTAGAATTCCGTTTGGCCAAATCAAGGACATCGAATCATTAAAGAATCGGACAATCGTCTCATGGTTACATTTGTCTATGAGTTGTAAATTTAGAAGATAAGGTTGAGATGGTTCTTCAGAGAGCTTTCCGATAATAATGTTAGCTACATACCTCCCTAGAGCGTCAGTTCTATAATATAAATATGCAATTAAAATATGCAAAAACCACGAAAATATGCAAAAAACACTGGAATATGCACAAATATGCAACATAAAAGCTGCTTTAATCGAACCGTTGTGGTCCAAAACATGTTTTAAAAGTCATAATATTGATGTACGAAGCATAGATTAAAATATACAAATGCATCAACATCCGAGCCCTAGTTATTTCAATGACATGTTAATACGATGCGAAGAACTACTCACTAATTGCACTTCTCAAGACAATCTCCTTTTCAGACGCCTCGGAAATTTATCGGGAATAGAATGCGAAGCAAGTTGAGAGCCTAGTGGATTTGTGTGATTATGGAGTTTACTATTAAAGTATAGGTATCTGGATTTGGCTAAATCAGCAACATGTAGAAGATTATGATATTTATGGATATGTTTGTAACATAACTGTGGATTTTATGAAGAATTTTGGATTGTGAGGACTGGATACGAAAATAATTGTAAGGTTTAGTGGAACTCCAAAGCTCAACTCCGTTTGTCCGAATGAGTCTAATAATTGTCATGTAAATAAGTCTCTTGTAATTTATTGTGAGCTTTGAATGCTTGTCTAGTAAGTGTTGGAGAAGTCGGGAACAACGAGCAGTTTCTTGTCTTTTATAACTGGCATGTAGAAGGCTTTTTAAATCTTAATTTATTGTTCAGAAATTGTTAATTTTTTTTTTTTTCAATTTCACTAATTATTCAACTATAGAAATCAAGATATTAGTCAAACTTTAAAATTAAAGATATGAGGACTCCTCGTTAAAAGCGATACGTTTTTGGGGAACGCGAGGGCGTCACGTGTAGTTCGATTGTTTGATATTAGGAGAGTAGGAAGAGTTAAGAGCTCAACTCTCGTTACACTAAATAACACAAGCTAACTAATGAGTGATTTCCTTTTTGATTTGACCGATCTTGCTCTATCGCTTTCGACTTTTGACTATACAGATTTGAAAATAAACAATGCAATGATACTGGTAAGCGAAAAAAACAAAAAACATAAGGTCACAAAAAAGAATAGACGGTCAACAGGATTAAGTTAATCAATTTGAAAAATTTATATCCTACAGAAAAATGAATCGCAGGTAAGCGAAAAAAAATAATAGAAAACATATTAAAGGTAAGATTGCCAATTCCGCTATGAGCATTTTAGCACCTTCTATAATATTAAATACAAAATGTGCTTTGATGAACATGTGTGATTATTTTTCGACTAAAATCATAGAAGTGTTTTGTCAAAACCTCATCCAAGCTGAATTTGCTTATTCGGGCTTTTACATTAAATGCTTAATTCTGAAAAAAAAAAAAAAAAAAAAAAAAAAAAAACCTAAATCAATAAAATGTACATCACGGAATAGGCAATTTTACCGATTATATGAATATCATTGACGGCCAAGAAGGCAATTCCTAAAACATGTTCCATCTTATCTTTTGTTCAGCCGAAAGGCTCAAGGGGTCCATTTTTTTATTTTGTATATATTTATTTATCTAACTTTTTTGTGTCATGATTTTATTATTTCATTGATTTTCTTGTAAACAAAGCATATTCATTCTTCTAAACCGGAATGTTGTAAAACTAGCATCCACCTTCTCATGAAACCCCCTGAACGCACCTCTCTCTTTCTCTCTCTTGCTTCTTCTGTTTTTAAGTAGTGAATTTTTAAATATTTTAAAATAAATAATATGTTAGTTATTTTTATGGATTTGGTTAAGCACAGGTCTTGAATCAAAAACGTTTTGTAGCTATTGCAGATAGTTGAACTAGCAACCGATCGGACAGAAGTTTATATAAAGCCGAGAGATGTTATTCACCTCGTATGAATATAATCTTGGCCTGTATACGGGAAATACTTTAGAGTTTGTATTAGTGGGTTAGTGGCTTATCTCAATAGCTCACAGGAGTTAGGCAGGAGCGGCAAGTGGCAAGGGACTAACAGTAGATAGTGAACTTCTCTCCACCTCCCACCTCCCACCTCCCCCCTTCATATAGTTACCCACTTCCACGTGTACACAAATGAACCGGCACGGAGCACACATTATCTACTCACGGGAGATCATAAGTGTATTGCATCAAACCCATTACAATAAACTTATATGAAATATTTCATTTCATTAATAAAAATGCATTGCAAATATTTTTCCCTTTTATATAACATTTTTAAATCAGTTTTCTTATAAGGAACATTTCTCTTGTTTGTTTATGTTTAGATGCACAAAACATCAAAGGTCATCAACGCCTTCGGTCATCAAGGTTATTTGATGTTAATGTTTTATTTTTGAGATAAATCTATATTGCAGATGTATTTTTAAAGTGACAAAAAAATCTGTATTTTGGATTTATCACCATGATTAAGTTAAATGCAGTCAAAAATATATCGAATTAATAACTTCAAGTCACACTTGATACATCTCACTTGCTGTTGAGATAGATAAATAATTCAGGTACCCTTTCAATATTTCACACAATGCTATGAAAATTGTATATTTTTTAAATTTAGGTTTATGACTTAAGAGTCCGGTTGAATGCAAAAAATTTAATTTCTGTTTATTCGGCCATGAATCGTCTTGGGTTGTGTGGAAACTTTCTTTGGCCACACACAGTATCAAGTGGGTGTATTTTACTGCCGGAAAAACCCGGCGGTTGAGCGTGATTGCTGACCACATTACCTTATAATACTGTTCATCACCAAACAATACTTCCTTACCAAGTACTGATCCCAAGACCCTTCATTTATTGTAGTGGTACAGGCTCGTGTAAATATGTTTTCTAATCTTTATGTAGTTTCTTCCCTCTATACCTCTTCATACTTATTATTATTTCTATTTTATTTTCTATCTTTCTTACTTATTTCGAAGCATTTGTTTATTATTTTGGTTACTATTGATTTTCAACCGACTTCAAAAAAGAGGAGGTTCTCAATTCGCCTGTATTTTATTTTTGTATGTTTGTTGCGTGATTACTCCGTCAATTATGAATCGATTTTGATGATTCTTATTTTGATAGATAGGTCAGACATAGTTCAGAGGTGTTCCAATAAAAATTTTATTTAAATCAACTCAGTTCTTATCTAAAAAAAACAACAACAAAACAATTAATAAGAAATCACTGTTATATGACCTTCTGCTATAAACACATTTCTCCATAGTGACTAAATATAAATTATTAACAAAAATTATTTAAATATACAGTCAATTCTCGGTATGTCGAACTTCGATAAGCCGAATTCTTAAATAAGTCGGAAAAATTCTATGTTCACAAATACATTACTCAATATCAAAGATGTTGATCAAAAGTTTTTAATGGAATTTCTGAAATGAATTGGACGGTTTTTGAGGAAAAGCAGTGGATAGTAGGGAAGGGCATTAAAGTGAGGTTTTGAACTAATGAGGATTGCCTTTGTTTTCTCTGAATTCAGACTCAACTTATTCTCTACTGCCTATAGGTTAATGCCATCTATGTCCTGGATTTAGATTGAATGGAATTTAGATGGGATCATTCCGCTAAAATTGCTGTTATTGCTGAAATTATAGAAATTAATACAGTGAATTTAAAGTTGGTATGGTAATGATTTGCTGTTATTGTTACATTACTGAGAGTATAATTCAGTTTATATATTAGAGGAATAATTATTAGAGGAATATGATAATAACCATCATATTTGCCGTTTAAACAAACAACATTTAATTTAAAGAATGTATTATATATGTATATGATAATTGGTTTCTCTAAGGTAGTGAAATAAAGACTTAATTTTGTTTCTCTCTGTAACAAAGGTGGCCGTATTTCATCATGGGTAACTTAAAGAAAGTACTCGTATGTTTATGAAGTGGTTTTCTTTGCATCTCCCTCCTTTGGGACATACCGTTACAAGTGACAATGTACGTAATTGTTCATTTATTAACAAAGACTGGACTGCTGAGACCGGTATCAACTTCAATGATTGTATTCGGAATCTTCTTCACAATTTTATTTGGTCCAATCCTCAATTCATCCATTTTATTTTCTATTTAGTCGATTTCCGCTTTCCATATATACTCTGTATCCCACAATACATATACAAATACTCATTCTTTTTAAGAGTTAGTTTCCTATCCCATTTGAGGTCATCGCTGTTACATCTTGATTTCAATCCAAGTGGTAGAATATTCACATTTTCACCTTCTCGTAGGTACTTTTGTACAAATTTTGTGACTCTGTTTCGTTATGTTTTTCTACAAATTTCTGTACAATTGTAGCCCATGCTGTTTTCTTATCACTTTCATTTATTTTTCATCTGATCTTATTTACTAAAGTTTGATTTAGCCTTTCATTAAGCCCGTTTGAGTATGGTGCATCCACAGTAGTGAAAATCAGTCTTATGTTTTCCTTCTTAAGAAATTCTTAATTTTTTTGGAATTTGTACGTGAGTATTGATCCGTTAATACCGTATCAGTATTGGTCGTCTTGCTTAACATTTTTCATCAGTTTTATAAAATTACTGACAGAGAAAAAAAAAATTAAGTCTTTATTTCACTACCTAAGTAAAAACAATAATCATTATTATACTACTTTTAAAGCCCTTATTCTGATATTCTAGATATATTCAGAATATATAATTAATATTTATCAGAGTTAATATTAATTTAGTCGTACAGGTTAATAATAACAATCTATTCATCATTCACAGCTGTTTATTGTGGCTTCTAATAGGCATTCTGGGTGAGGTCGTATTGCATCATGGGTAACTTAAGAAAAGCACTCGTATGTGAATGAAGTAGTTTTCTGTATACATGTCTATTAAAATAATAGGGTGTATAAAAAAAAATGACCGTTTCTTAAACAAATATTTTTATTATTATTTCTTTGATATAAAATACAATTAATACTCAAAGTATAGTCCATTGTTATCTACCGTCATTACCTATCAGCTAGCCAATCGCTCGATGCCACGCTGATACCATTCCTTGGGATGGCTGTCAAAGAACTCTTAGACAGCATTTTCAGCTTCCGCAAAATTATCAAATTTTTCCCCTTAAAGAAAATGGGCCATGGATCGAAACAAGTAGTAATCCAAACGTGCGAGATCTGGACTATATGGTGGATGAGGCAGGAGTTCAAACCCATGAAGTTCTATGAACTTTTCTGCTGATTGTTGAGGAGTAAGTTCGTGAGGGACCAGTCTACAAATCTTTTTCACCTTCCCCATGGAGAGAAGATGGCGACTAACGGTATCTTTCGACACACCACACTCCCTGGCAAGTTCGCGAGTACTTGTGGACGGATTGGACTCAACAGCTTCCTTCAAAACCTCGTCAATATCCATTAATGGCCGCCCGGAGCCCTTCTTCATTTCCAACGTCGTATCTCCACTTCTAAATTTTTCAAACCAACGCCGCGCAGTGCGCTCTTCAAGGACACCTTCCTCTTCATATTCAATAATTTCACGAGTTGCTTCAGCGGCTGAACTGAGGCTTTTTTGAAGAAGTCCAGTTTTAGTAAACAAACTTAAAGAATGCTCTAAAGGGATTATTAAATTTTGGTAAATAATAAATAACATTAAGATATTTACTTTTGAACTCTGGAATTTGATAAAACGGTAATTTTTTTTATAAGCCCTATTATTTGCAAGGCTGTAATATAAATGTAAAAATTAATTTTAAAAAAATCGTTATACATTATACAGGTTTCTCAGACCTCTTAAGGAATTCCAATATAGACTGAGGAATAAAGGCAATTGGCAGCATTTATTTTTGCGGCTGTTTGCTGACAGGTATGGATTCACAGGTAGGAGATATTGGAGGGACGGCAATCTAGAAGGATCCTCCCAGCCTTCCAGACCAGAATCCACAATGATTTAATCTCGCCGAGTGTGAGCCAGCCGAGCGTGGCGGCGGATCAAATGGCGGGTGAGGGATCGTCGTCTTAGGGCGGGGAACCAATTTGGCCCCGTGATGCTCGCTCGTGCGGCTCGCCCAAGAACAAGTTAAATTACTCGATTCTCTTCCGACCCACTCGAAAACGTTTTAAAAGAGTTATCCTCTGAGTAATCCACCAATTAGACGGGAGGGGGGGGGGGGGTCTAAGCCCAAGGATACAGGGCGAATTTAAATCGGCCCGTGGCGGGGTTAGTTTTGGCTTAAGTCTCTTAGCTTCTCTCTAATTCATGAAAACGCGTCACCGAAACGGAAAATCCCCTTCAAGCGCAATTAAGTAATAAAACCTGATGGAAAGGCTAAATATCCTGTTTTAAAGTTGTAATTATTTAAGCTAAGAATCAGCTTTGTCTAATTTAAGCCCAGATGACAGTAAAGGTTCTAATTTTTAAAAAAATTATTTCTCATGTATATATTTAAAAACACACACATATTACAGGGTGAGTCTCTCTTAGTGTAAAAAAAAAGTTGGGTGAGACTAGATCAAAAAACTAGAAAAATTCCGCAGCCCTTACTTTTCTATTCCAATCCATTGCCGATATACGATAATTCATAGACTTTTTTTAGGAAACCGCGTTTTTTATCATAAAAGCTGTAATATTTCCATGTATAGAATAGAAATAGATTAGAAAAATAATTTTATTCTGGGACAAAGTCCCTTAAGAATAACAGATAAATACAGGTATAACTAAATTAAATCTGGTTAGAGACATAATGAGATAAAAAAAGAAAAAAAGAAAAACAATAATACATTAATGACACTATGTACATAGATGATATTTAAATAAACATAAAAGAAAATAAGATAACATTCTACGAATTAGAGAAGATAAAATTAAATAAGAAAAAAATAAAATAACATAAAAAAATCTTTTGCTACAATGATTAGCTTTGTATGTACAATAGAAGTACCCAATGTTATATTCGTGGAAAGTGAAATTAGTATTAAAAGGAATCTCAATTATTCCAGAACTGAATCCAGCAATGCAATAATAGTTTTGACTAAGTAGGTAGATAGTTAGGTAGCGTCAGCTTGGATGAGAAGGTGGTATTGGAAATATAAATATTTGAATGTTTTTAGGGATTTAGCTTGTCTGATGAGAGGAGGGATGGAGTTCCAGAGGATTGGTGAGCGGAAAAGGAAGGAGCGTTGGAATATTGAAGTTCTATGGGATAGGGTATACAGATCAGAATGACGGGATCTTGTATGTATTGGATTGACTGCAGATCTGAATTGAAGCTTATTGTAAATATAAAAAAGTTGAAGGGTATTGATAATTTGGTACAGGAATGTTCCATGGAAATATTGTTTACGGAAAGTGGGATAGAGCCAATTTAGTTGGGAATAGAGGTGGGAAACATGGGAACGCCTCGGACTACCGAAGACAAACCTGACGAAGCAGTTCATGATTCGCTTCAGTCAGTCCTCGAGAACCGTCGAGAGGCCACCGTAAACCAGGCAAACATAGTCAATGTAAGGGAATAATAATAGTATATGTACTGTAATAAGTACATGTAACCTTGAATTTTACAAACGTTGGACCTAAAGATCAGCTTGATCTTCGCCTTATTTAGGGAACCTACAACTATCCACAAAACTGCAAATCTCGCAATTTCAAATTTCTCCACGAAATCGATACGGAATCATTAATTTGATTGGTTAAGTTTGCAAGTTTTTGTGAAATTCGCATTTTTTTCCGCAAAAACGGTGAGCGTTAAAGTATTATTAGACATTGAAACTTCCCTAAATAAGGTGAAAATCAAGCTGTTCTTTAGGTCCTTTTCTAAAAAAAGTTTCTAAAATTCAATGTTACATGTACTCTGCTTTTATTGGAAATTTAATGCTAAATCCGAAAATGTGGTCAAAATTTGAAAAAGTGTTTAAACAAAGTGGAGAAATTGTATTACAGCTTTTATGGCAAAAAAACGTGGTTTATAGATATTAGGTAGAAAATCTGAATATTTCAAAACAATTAGAAAAAGAGTTGCGAAGAAGATGAAAGGGCTATGTAAGATTATCCTGCTAAAGGAAAATGAGAAAAAATAATTTTAAACATTAATGACTCAAAATTATGTTTTGTTACATAAACCCTTCATCCACCAAACCCATACTTTTGATTATTTTTTTCATTCATTATTTATTAAGAGTCTGCCTAGATATATTTAAAGTGAGAAATATGGTATTGTTTTAAGGGTTCAAATTTTTTTTTTTGACATTTGAGAGGCTCAACAGTAACGTAATGATGGTTTCATTAGAAAAGTGGCAAAAATCATTGATCAAAACCTTGAATATATCATTGATTATTGTTTGAAGTTTATATTAATATATTTGCATTACTTGAAATGTAATTAATTTTTTCCCAAGACAACATTTCGTAAAAAAAAGCCTCTAAAAAAAAAAAAATAGAAATACTATTAATACGTTTATTAATAACTAAAGTTTGTATAGAACACTGAAAATATTTATAGACGCGGTGAGGTGCCTAAGGTCTATTACTCAGCCTCCGCTAGTGAGGCGCAACATTCCACCCCTTGCACATGGAAGAATTCCAGTATCAATTATTACATACTTTCAGGATTCCTTCAGTATATTGACATCATGGGAACAACTTCCTTGTACCCTCCCTCCATGTCCTTTATATCTTTCTCATGTCTTTACAAGGATCATCGTATGTTATTAGTTTTATTAGTTTATCATGTGTATCTTCTTTTATGTATCACTTTTTGTTGTTAAAAATGGGAACAAGTGCAAAAGAACCAATTGTTTATATAAATTTGTACATGTATACATATATATGTAGAACTTCAAACGGTTTTCGAAATATGCGTTATTGGAAATCGATTATTTTCGCAACGAAATAATTTTTACCTCACTTTTGTCAAACATTTGCTTCTACTGCCTTCCACGATCGTTTCTCAGAATAAATTTTAGAATCAAAATTGTAGCGTATTTAATTTAGTTTAATGCCATATATACGTTCCTGGAACTTGAAGCAAATGTTTAACAAAAAGATAAACATTATTTTTTTTCTCGAAAATTATCAAGTTTTAATAACGTATATCTCGAAGACCATTGAAAGTTCGACAAATATGTATATAAACAATTTTATAGGAAATTTAAATAGCTTTAATTCTGATGTGTAGCTTATTTTCTTAGAGTCTTCTGTTTTCGAGATATAATCTAATGAATTTCTTCATAAGATTTATCTTTGGTGTCGACAGACGGTCTCACGTATCTTGCCGGTACAATGAGCTTTTCCCCGATTTTCGACGGCAATACTTCCTCGGCACTTTCTTATTTCAGTCATTAAAAACCAATAAACCTTCCTATATCCTAGACCTACTTACTCTGCGTTCCTCCATTCACCACCTGAATACAAGATCCCAACCTTCCAACCTAGAACTGCCTCCTTTGAAAAATCCTTCGTCATCCGTGCTACCTCTTTTTGGAATTCCTTTCCTATCCATATTCGCAAAGCCTCTTCCTTAACTTCTTTTAAACATCTTTTATTTATCCATCTCCTCGATCTTCAATCTTCCACAAAAATGTAAATGTACATAAGTGTGCTAAAATTTATACTGTTGATTGTTTTTAATTTTATTTTATTTATTATTATTTTTTTTACTCAATTTTATTTTTTAATTTTATTATTTGATTTTATTTTTTCTTTTCTTTTTTTTCTTTTTGTTTTTTTTTTCTCATAATTTAATTTTTAACACCGATGTGTAGAGTTTTAACTAATCTCAGCCAGACAATTGTACCTATTATTGTGCACTTTAATTATTCTTAGGGGACAGTCTGTCCCAGAATAAAGTTTATTTTTCATTTTCATTTCATTTCATAATCGAATAATCCAAAAATGGGACCTTCTCCCCTTCTCCCCCCACCGTTAGCTCACCCCTCCCCCCCAGGGTGGTGAATTTTAGTATGTTCATCTTCTTACTATTCCTAACGAAGCTGTGAAGTCAAAAATAATCGCCTGTTTCAGCACTCATTGACTGTTATTGCCCTTAGCATCCATTCTAAATGTTTTAGTTTTAAAAATAGTCTTACTTAACTCAGAATTTATAAAGTTCTGATACATTTTAATGGAATTAAAGAAAAAAGAAGAAAAGGATACAATAAAACTTTTTAAAGAAAAGGACAAAGGAGACTTGAAACCACTTCGCTTCGCAGACAGTTCGTATTTGACTTTTCACGCCCCTTTCTAAGAAAGAGGTAAAAAGAAAACCACCAACGATTTGGAGAAAATTTACAAAATAAACAAGAGCTGGATCAATGGAGCCGAATTTCTAGGCCCGGAAGGAAGCCCCTCCAAATCAAACTCTGGGGCTTTTTCTTCCGGTTAGAACCAGAAGGAGCCGGTTTGAAAAGTGATTTGAATAGAATTCTAGCCTGAGTTGTGGGAGGGGGGGATGTTTGCCGTGGGGGTGGGGCTCCAATAAAATGTAAATACGGATGCCCTTTAGTTGAAAAACAGTTAGTTCCGCCGAGCTCCGCTACTGCCCAGCGCTCTCATAGTAACGGAACTTTTCTGTCCTTTATTGTCTAGCCTAGAACCCCCTGTCACTACGCTCGAGAATGAAACTTCTCACGAGTGTTAAAGTTTCATAACAATAAAGAGTCTTTATAAATACAGAGCCTTATGCGATTAATAAAGGTATTCCTTAGATAAATGTTGCTTTTTTAATCGATTAAGTTTGATTTTTGTAGCTCTCATACGGTTTATTATTTGTGATAGAGATTTATTTTTAAACCTAGGTATCTATCGATAAAAGATTTTTTGGAATCGTTAACGGTATTGAAGATCGAGATAAATTGGTACCAACTGATCCAGGAAACCGGTAATCCTGGTACCGATGAGGATAGGATTAGGAAAGATCGGTCGAAAGCAGCGGAGTAATGAGTAACACGATTTGACCTGAAGGAGTTCTGAAATGTAAGGTAGACTTAGGGAATGGATAGTTTAGTAAAGAAACGTCGTCAGAAAATAAAAGAATATTTATTTATTTTTTATTTTTTTTAATTTGATTTGTCACACCTCTTGTGTTCCGTAATACATATGGATCGTACGCTTCGTGTAAGCGTTCTTGAAATTTCAAAATTCTAGAATTCCCATCTATTGTTTAGAAGTATTCAGATCAGGAGATGCTGCATAAAATGTATTCTGTTCCAATCAATATTCACTGAATTTACGGCAGGGGGAAGTCTAGAGGGTCACGTGGTGACATTCGAAGATAACTATTTTTTTAAAAATTGATTGTTCTATAATCTTGTCAAAATCTGACAAAAGCTGAATCCATCAGGTTTTTTAACAGCTCTAAAGCTGTTCAAGCGTTTTCGTAAAGTAATTTTTTGCTAGATATCTTAAAAATTTATCGCTTTGATCTCAACAATTATTAACTGTAAACAATAGTTGAATAATAATTGGAATAAAGCAGTTTATAAATTGTTTGTGGTAATGGAAGAAAAACAAATTAAAAACGAAGAAGAGGTGATTAATAATGTCAAAGAACATAGAGAAATTTATATTTTAGTTTTTAAATTATTTTAAATAGGATTATTCCGTTTGCTCAAACTCAGAAATTAATGATAGTTCTTTATAAGTGTCGTTTAGCGAATATAAAGTGTGAAAAGAAACGTCTTCTGGTGGAAACTTTTTTCCAAAGGAAACCCACCTCTACAGAAAATTTTAAGTATTTCTGTCTTGTTTAATTTAAAGGAATATAAACCTCTATTTAACGAATACACTTTTAACGGACTCAGAAAAATAAAATGCCATCACCTGATAAAATATCCACCGAACTTATTCCTAGAAAATGTTGAAATTATATTTAATGGTTTTTATAGTTTGATATACACCTAAAATAAGGGAACAGGGTAGCTCTGTGGGTAAGGCACTGATCTCCTAGCAGAAAATTTAATTTCTGTATCTTCGGCCGAGGATACAGATACAGACTTCTGGGTCTGGAACTCCTGACCCTACCTTCATAAAGTGGGTACTCTTAACTGGGGATAAAACCTGATGGCTGAAAGTGATTGCTAACTACATCACCTCTTTGTGTAACCATTCGTCACGCAACAATTAATTCCTTACAAGTGATGAACTCAAGATCCTTCATGTTTTGTGGTGTTACATGTTTTCTATAAACCTAAAATTAAAAAAAAAACTTATTAAATGTTAATATATTTTAATTTTAGATATTAATAAAATATTGATATTTTTTTTCTTTGAGTCTATATTTACGTTTGTCAATCAATGTAATTAACAATCATTGAATTTGATGTTGGTGTTTAAAACTTCTTTGTTTATTTATTTTTTCTAACTTGGCTCAGGAGACGCCTCATCCAGATGATTTTCAAGCTGTTCATGATTTCTGGAATATGAGTTATAGCCATTTATTTTATGAGTGTGTCGGGGATGTCTATGTAATTATTCTTGAAATCGTTTGCAGAGAGTAAGAATTCGTTCATCAACGGTTGGCATGGGAAGATCTGTATGCAGTGTTATGTAGCTTTCGTACCAGGGTTGCTCTTTGGATTCTGTACTGAATTTTTGAACGAAATTATTTTATTATCACGATTAAACTTGTGCGTAAAGACTGAATAAGTCCAAGTAGTGAAATGCTAAATAGGTAAAGTAACATTTTTATTTAGAAAGGGGATAATAAATATTGACATAAATACAATATAACACTCAATTTTAAGAACAACAGCAGTATATTACGCTGAGGGGTAATTCCGATGAAACAAGAAATTTTCAGGACAACCTAATGTACATCAGGACCTTAAAAATCCAGACGAATTTTTGACAAGGGGCCGAAATCATCCGGATTACTAGCACATTGTGATTTAAGTGTTCGTAATAAGAAATAAACAGTGAAAAGAGAGTTACGTTTTATTTATATACAATTAAAATGGTTATCTAGAAAAAAAACAAACAAAAAAAAAACGTAATAAACATATGAAGATTAGTATTTACGAGCACTTAAACAGAGTAAAACTTATTTGCGTTGGAAAAAGTCCATTATTTCGGATTTAATGTGACACTTTAATATTTACGGGGAACCCTCATAACATAATACTTACTATTAAAACTTGTACTACTATATACAGGGTGAATACCTCTTAGTGTAAAAAAAAAATCGGGTGAAAATAGATCAAAAATGAAGAAAAATTCCGCAGACCTCACCTTTCTATTCCAATCCGTTGCAGATATATGATAAATCATAGACTTTTTTGAGGAAACCACGTTTTTTGCCATAAAAGCTGTAATATCTCCACTTTATTTAAATATTTTTCAAACTTTGACCTCATTTTCGGATTAAACATTAAATTTCCTCTAAGAAAGTACAAATAACCTTGAATTTTACAAACTTGTGACCTAAAGAACTGCTTGATCTTCACCTTATTTAGGGAAGTTGCAATGTCTTATATTACTTCAACGCTCACCTTTTTTCGAAAATTCTATTTCAATCCGTTGCTGATAAACAATAATTCAAAGAGTTTTTTTGAGGAAACCACGTTTTTTTGACGAAAAAAGTTCTAACATCTTCAATTTTTTAAAACATTTCTTAATACCATCTGCATTCAGAAGCCAACGGCAAAACTATGAATTTCCAATACCATGGTGCTCCCCCACATTATTCAAAACCTGTACAAAAATGAATAAACCAACGATACCCATTCAGAAGCTTTCGGCAAAATTGAGGTCTATGTTCATTATCATTGGGTTTTAAACTTTACATTGAAAATCTAATAAAATAAATCCCAAATAATAATAGTACATAAATAAATGTAATAACAAAAAATCCTTTGATCTGGCGTCGCTTTATTGATACTATTCCTTTATTTTCTGTCAAGCAATAAACTTTATTCTTTTTATTTATTTCTTTTTACAAAGAGTTTATTATGTTTAACATACATACCTCCAATAATCGATTATCATAATGTCTTATTTACACAAGCAACTGATTTGTATACATAATGAAAACACCACGTTTTTGCGGTTTTAAAAGCAATATGATCATACTATATGAAAGCTGGTAAAATTTTTAAGTTTTTGTGAGATTTACAGTTTTGTGGAGAGTTTTTGAAAAATAGTGAGCGTTGAAGCATTATAAGACATTTTCACTACCTAGATCAAGCTGTTCTTTACGTCCCAAGTTTGTAAATTTACTCTGATTATAGGAAATTTAATGCTAAATTCGAAAATGTGGTAAAAATTTGGAAAATGTTAAAAAAAGTGGAGATATTACAACTTTTATGGCAAAAAATGTGGTTTCCTCAAAAAAATCTTTGAACTATCGTATATTAGCAACGGATTGGAATTGGAAGGTAAAGTCTTCGGCAGTATTCTTCATTTTGGAGCTAGTTTTACCCAATTTTTTTTACAGTAGGAGGTGCTCACCATGTATATGTGTATATAAAATAATATACTGAAATTCACATTTATAACTAGAAATATATAAAGCTAATAAGAATGTTAATGGTCTCATGCTATTGACGTATTTTTTTTGATCAGCTGTAAATTTGAACAAATTAATTTTTATTTTTTAAAAAGAGAGAATTTCAATATTCCATATTGAATTATTAAATTTCATGCTTACGTGAAAAGTCTCGATAACATAATCGAATTACCTTTATCGCTATGATTTATTACTACGAAATATTTGGCCTCTTGACTGGGACCTTCCAGGCGCCAATTTGATCCACATATTTATCGTAACTTTATTTGTTTATTTTATTTTATGTTTCTTCCAAAGGGTCCCAAAAGCTAAGAAAAAAAAATAAGATATACAAAAATCCTATTTTAAAACTCGACTTTGAGAAATATCAACACAACTCTTTCACTAAAACAGTTATATTTTAAAGTAGATTAAAGGGTAAGATTAAGTTAAGTACAACTCATGATTTGTTGATCATAAACAAAACAATGACATTTTTCGGAAAAAGTAAATAAAGAAAAGAAAAAATATGGTGTGGGGAAGCTAAATAGAAGGGATGTCCGGACTACCGCATCGTCCGGATCGTCAGATATCCTTAGTGTATATCGGTGTAATTATTTTAATCTGCAATGAGTTTCAGAACCTGTGAGAATATTTATGTAGTATAACGTTTGATTAACTAAAGCTTTTATTAAAAAAAAAAAAAAAAAAAAAAAAACATAAATGAAAGGCGTTCTTTTCATTCATTAGGAACTCATAAAAGGGAGTAAAAAATAATTGGAAAAGAAGTATTTAATTTATTTTATTATAGAATATATACAAATATTTTATTTCGTTTTAAATATCTCTCTCGAAAGGCCTGCTCTCTCTAGTTAGAATCTCAAGAGCCCTTTCGACAGATTCTCCCTTTTTAAAGTGTGTTCCGTTGGCTGACTACTCTGAGAGAACCACTCGAGTAGGTGTTATAAAGCTACAAGGGTTAAATATACAAACCTATGTAAATTTATTCAATATTCTTGTGTTTTGTAATATTACTTTCGAATGTTATTTAATTATTATTACTCACTAAATAAATAACGTTTTATAAAACACATTAAATTAAAGAATTGGATCATCATCAATACATCGTTAGTGTTATATGTATATACTGCAATTGTTGTTTAATCGGAGGATAAGGTTTGATGTGTGTAGCTTTATCCAAATTAATATTTGATAAGGAGGTATGTTGCTACTCTTGTCTTTATTCATGAATTATTACAGCAAGCCAGTAGGGATTTATTACATGTTTATTACATAATCTATTATATATTTGTCAAATACCACTCACTCACTTAACACGAAATCTCAGAAACCACCGAACGGATTGGAATGAAATTCGATATGTAGATTCCTCTAGGGCCGTAGATGCTCGCTAAGAAAGGAATTAAAAAAAATCGGCCTGGATCGCGGCTAATTTGCGAAAAATACGATTTCAATTTTTATTGGGTGAATAATAAAAGATTAATTATCATATGGTATTTGGATATAAGCTAAGTTAAAAAATAGGTTAGATCTTTAAGCCGCAAACTTTGACCACCGTTTAAGTTCCTAAGTAAATAATAATAATAATAATAAGTAAATGTTTTGTTTACTTATACTCTTATATTTTTTAAAGTTATGTTTATGAACATTTAGGAACTATTAGCAACACGTTAATCACTAATTGATAAAAATATATGTTATTTATTCTAATTTACAATGCGGGGCTAAGTAGAAAATACCCAGAAGATATCCTATAGGTAAGTACTTAATTAGTAAGTACTGAACTTTAAAAGAGACTAAACAAAGACAATCAACCGAAATTAGTTTTTATTTAGACCTTTATTTTCCATATTATTTAAATCATTATTTATTGAATCAACCGTCTAGAAAACTTTTATTCTCATGGAAATAAAAATTATTTAATTTTTAATTTTTATAATGGTAAAAACCTAAGAAAATGTGAAAAGAAAATTAAACTCCAAAAATTCACGAAAAATATCGCCACGGAAACAACTTATTTAGCTAAATACAAAAAAAAAAAAAAAAAAAAAAAAAAAAAAAAAAAAAAAAAATTAAAGAAATATATAGTAATACAAAATGTATTTATTCACACGGTTCCAAATAGTTTAATAATGTTGGATGTTCCTCTGTATCAGACTCCAGATGTAACAAGTGTAAACTTCCTTCCCTATGAGGTAACTTCACTGCCTATTTGTGCGGCGCTATATTATATTACGCAGTGTGAGGAGGAAATATGCAAAGATTATCTATCTGCTCTAATGGAACGAAAAACTTTATACTAAAGACTACATTGTAAAGAACGCTCAAGTTTATGCGTCAATGGTAAAAAAATCTGCTTAAGAATTTATTAATAGTTTGGATTCCATCGAACGTGGGGATTAAAGCCAATGAAGCTGCTAAGGAAGCAGCATTATCTTTGATAGATATTACAAACATCTAAACTTTATCACATATTTGCAACTATTTAAAATACTTAGTGAAAATGGCCTGGGTCCACCTTTGAGAAAACATTAAGGAACAAAACAAAATAAAAATATGGAAGAGTTCCAACCGCAACAACAGAAGATAAGTTGTCATTACTGGATTTAGAACAGACTATTCAACGATTCACTGATAGTTATCTGATCACAAAAGTGTATTAATGCTTCAACAAGGGACCAATACAAATACACTTTAATCAAATTATACATTTCTATTTCCTTTAATATCAGAGCCAACAGAGAATATACAATTATAAATTAATTATAAACGATTGGTACTAGCTCCTGTAAGCTTATCACTGTTTCCCAGAAACCTATTTACCGCCCGCTACCAAAGTATGTCAAACTGTCAGTTTTCATAAAACAAATTTAATACAACTTTCATCAAACGAATTTCATTATACCCTCTCAAAGTTAGATTGAAAATTAATGTTTCAAATTAACCGGAGAGGGAAACCACTCCGGTAAAATGAATTCTGGGGCTCTTTATCAAAAACCTATCGAAAATGAGGATTACGAATATAAAGATCAAATGAATATAAGTTAATTTTTTTTTGTATTAAAATTCCTCATTACACTTCGAGTTATGTAAGTTTTCAATGGCTTCCTATACAGTTTGATAAGTTCAAGGTGAAAAACATAAAGAAATAGCTGGAATGACAGAAATCGAGTAGTTATATATTTATATATTCCTCACTGGAAATATAATATAATACAGAATATTCATAGATTGATAAGTGCATTTTTATATTATACTAGCGTAATCCGTCGCATGGGAAAGAACTTAGACATTTCAAACTAATCACTTGAGGTACGCATGATATAGAAGAATCAATATAATTAGGATTGATGAACTAACTGCCACTTTTGTTTAAATGACAGATCAACATTTCCAATAGCCTCTTTTTAAATTTATTTCCAATAGGAACCGAAATTTCCAATGAGTCATAAGGGAAACCCCATAGTATACTCCAAAAAATTTAGCCTACCTGCCCTCTTCCATCTTTCCATGATGGATATATTTCAGATATCTCTTAGAATCTACTCAGGTGAATATCGATGTTTGATTTCTTGTCTTACATTTTTGAAAACTTTAGTATATATACCTAATACATGTAACATAGTACTGATGTGTTGAAAATTTAGAACTGAATATGTATGTTTAGCATTCGAAACTAATATTCTAATGAAATAATCCCAATAGAAGTGGCAATTAATTCATCAATCCTAAGTTCAAACTGATGATTGAAGTTTAATTTATTTATCATTAACATTCTTACATTGTAGAAAAAATGCAAAAAGGAATAAATAAATTCAAAAGATATTCAAATAAAGTACATATCGAGTCTTGTCTGCTAATATTATTAAAATGATTTTGTTGTTTTTAAGTCCTACATGTAATTTACCGTAAGAGAAACAGTCGATGATCAACTACAACTTTTTTGTAAATCTCGCCTTACTATTTTACTAACTGTAATAACATAAATGTTATTTTTGGAGTCGGTGCCGTTCAAAACAAACAGTATTCGAAAAGAAATGGTAATTTTAAAGATTCTCCCACTGTTTCATCACTGCCACAAAGCTGTCTCAAACCATTCGAAATTGTATTGCAAAGGATGCCCTTCTTGGCTGGCACCGACTCTAAAAATAACTGACTATAAATTGTGTATAGGTATATAAGTATCGATAATTTCGTTAATTGTCATTTAATGGTTTTTGTTTCGAAGCACTTAAAATATTATTTTTTATTTTTTAGTTCAAGTTTGTATATGTAGGTTTAATCCTGAAGTCGGTTTTGCTTTTTTTTTTTAAAGTTATTTTTATTTTTTACTTTTTAGTTGTGAGTGTACTTTTGTTTATACTGTCTATTCTCGATCTTCAAGCTACCCTGAAAAATAGTTCGATTTACTGAACAAAGACTTATCGAGGTTATCATTCCGCTTATCTTCATGTAAATGGGAAAATTGAACAAAAAATTGTAGTTGAAATCATTACGTATATTTTTCATTAATGGGTATGTGTATGTTTTTTGTACGTACATATAAAATAATTTATACAGGAAATTAAATACCCGGTACCAATTTATCATATAACTTTCAACTGAACTGCGCTTTTTTCTGAGGGTGCCTAAAAGTAGACTTACCGCCCTCCACCGGTGGCGATCTTTTCTTTATTCTTTAGGACGGTTGAAAGAAAACAACGCGGAATTCGAAATTAACTAGCAACAAACACCCAACTTCTTTCTTCTTTCTCCACTTTGCAAATTAGTTTTAACTTTTCGTTAATTGAAAGAATTTTCAATTGCCACTGTAAAACCACTCGTGTGAATAAATAATAATAAGTGACTGGTGTAACTATGAACTGAAAAGATAAACAATGACGGGAAACAGGAAAACAAATTACACATGAAATTCTTTTAATTTGAGTTCGAGTTATAAAGGCGATGACTATTAATGGTTTGTTTCATAGAGGTGGTCCTAGAAGTTCTCTCTTTTGAACCCTATTTTCAGTTCGACTTATTTACACAATTTTTAACGTTTTCTGTCTGAAATCGTCTCTTTGAAGTGAAATTTAAGTTTAATGTACTTCCGACCATAGATTTTGTTCGACTTATTTAAGAAGTCAGCTTATTGAAGTACGACACATCAAGAGTTGACTGTGTATGTAAATTATTTTTGTTAACAATTTAGATTTAGTTGTCATAGAGATTCTAGATTATCATAATTAAAAATATGTTTAAAATGTAAGGTTATATAACAGTGATTTTTATTAACTGTTTTATTTTATTTTTCTTAAAAAGTACTGAGTTGATTTCAAAATATTTTTTATGACACCACCTCTAAAGTATGCCCTACCGATCTAAAAAAGAACCATCTAAATTGATTCAAAATTGACCGAGTAATCGCGTAAACAAAAAAAAAAAAAAAAAAAAAAAAAAAAAAAAAAAAAAAAAAAAAAAAAAAAAAAAAAAAAAAAAAAAAAAAAAAAATACAGACGAGTTGTAAACCTCCTCTTTTCTGAAGTCGGTTGAAAAGTAACTTAAATTGGAAATTTTAAACATTAGAATTGAAATGGTAAATCAGCAGGAGTCATTGAGATTGTGGGAATAAATACAATTTCTCCAGTCGCTGTTCCTGTGAGAATTATAGCCCCAATGATATTTTAACGAATAGCTGTAATTTTTAACCTGACACCATTCACAGATAGGTGGTTGAAGGTAACGAAAAAACATAATTGGACATTTAATTTTTAATTTTAATGTATGGGTTGTTAATCCAGATGGTAATAGAATATTTACTGTATTATTAGCGATATATCTGTCGATTTTCAAACTACACTGGGATCCACAAGTCGCACCACGTATTAACCTCTTTTTTAATTACATTTAATTGATAATAAGTGAATTTTATTAACAATTCCATGCTCAAGGTAACACTGTACCACTGTAACCTGGCTTACATAATGGTGCTCGCCACCTATCGGTCAGTTTTTTAAACTTAACTATTATCTGCATATTATTGCTTTTTATTAACGAATTAATTGAAAATTATTAGATTTTATTATTGCTTGATTTTTCTGGAACTATAAAGATGATGTGGTTAAAATAAGGTACAGGTAGGTTGAGTAACTACTTAGACGAAAACTTTCGTGGTTAGTGATTACAAAATAGCTTTTTATTTTATATTGTATTAGGAACTAATCATTAATGTAAACTAAAAAAAAAATAAGTTCTTGAAACTTTTCTTAAAATCGATGATTGATCTTACATAATATAAATTACTAAATCTAATTTTAATGTACCGAGGACAGGAATAATGCAGAATAGCAGTTGTAAAATTTATTACAGAACATTAATATATACCTACTAATTAATCTATTAGTATATACAAATAAATATATATTTGGGACTCTACTAAATCATCTAATTCATTTCGTTCCAATCATTGCAATTACAAAACGTATGCATCTGTCACTTGTGTATCATTAGTAAATAATGATCCCTTCATTGCCTTACAAACACAACAATCTCATTTTATAAACGTTCAAAGATTAAAACCACAAGAAACTGCTCGTCATCACAAACTACTTCAACATTTACTAGACAAACGTTCAAAGCTCCCAATCAATTACTTATGACGTATTTACATCACTGCGATTAGACCTATTTGGCCGTACAGAGTTGAACTTTAGGGTTCCACTACACCATCCAATTCATCTCGTATCCAATCCTTACAATCCACAATTATTCGAGAAATCCTCAATGCTTCTTAATTTTTCAGCAATAAACTTATCCATAAACATCTTAATATGCCATATGTTGCTGATTTAGCCCAAACCAGATACCTATCCTTTTATAGTAAGCTCCATAACCATTCAGATCCACTAGTTTCTAAACTTTCTTTCCACTCCATTCCCGATAAAAAAGAAGACCTAGAGCCCTTGTGTAAAATTTTTATTGAAGTGCTACTGATGAGTAGGTCTTTTCAAGTTAATGGCCACTTCTATTGGAATTATGTTATTTTAAAGCTAGTTTCGAATGTTAAACATTTATTTTCAGCTTTAAAACATACAAGATTTTCAAAACATTTTCGAAGTACTTTGTTACATACATTATATAAATTAAAGTTTTTAACGATGACAAGAAATTATTTGTATTGGTACCCACCTAATGAGGCAAAATGGACTTTTGAAAGATATCAAGTGTGGAAGGGGGAGGGGGTTGAAAGAGGTGGGTTAAAACCATTTCGTTATTCAGTTTCTAAAAAAAAAAAAAAAAAAAACCTTAGCTGCATTGGAAATGATAAGAATCGTATAATCCTTTAATTAAAAAAAAAAGTATTTGATGGAAAATTTAAAAGCGAATAAACACTTTCGAATGTTTATAACAGTTATCCTGATTACTAGAGATCTTTAGGCTCAATACAATTCCGATATTCAGGGAGACCTAAGAGTAAACGTTGTTGGTCGACATAAAAGAGGTGCGAGGGAGTGTTGCTGACGTACGGTGATTTAGTGGAGACACGTAGGTCTCCGCCTCAACACGTGTTACGTTCCCACTCCAGTCTGGGTAAGCGTTGTCTGTCAGCGATGAACGATTGGTGTAATTAAGGATTTTTTTTTTTATAATCCCTACAATCACAATTTTATTTTTTTAGTTTAAGGTGAACTTTATTTTTTATAAAATAGGTGTATGAGGATGGGGTACAATTAGTGATAATGTGGACTCATCACTATTTATATTTTAAACTAGACTTTAGAACTTACTAGACTTTAAGTATAAAAAATGTTTCACGATTGATACGAACTAGGGAAGATTTCACTGTGTAAAATTCCAAATCATCTTTACATTTACTGTGGGATAGTTCTGAAATTAGGCAGATGTACACAAAGATGTCCCTAATAACATCTTGGAAGTCCCCGAGGGTAGAGGATAAGCTAAGGAAATTTTTCTTATCTTTTTTTTCAGTTATCAGTAGAAAACAATATTTATACATAAATAGTTGTTTCGCGTACTTTTTAGGAAAATCATCAGCTGAAATAGACATTTTTTCCTAGATCCACTAAATGAATCTTGAGAAATCTGTTTTTTAATGATTTAATTAAACATGGACATAACGAAAGCCATGAAACGTTATTTTTGTAATTTGTCGGTACTAAAATGTTTTGACTTCCGAAATCAATGAAATCAATGACAATTCCAGGAATTCGATTTCATGATCGATAAAATACTTGAAATTTACTTTTCTAAAATACCTATCCCTCACTCTACATTAGTAATATTCCAATCAAACAAATTGACACTGTTCAATATTTAGGACTGATTTTCGCCAGAAGGATGACTATGATGCTCATAGGTGAAATCGAAACGCCAAAGTATTAACAAGAGACTGAGACATTTATATTCTCTTCTACACAAACAATCAATATTTAAATGAATAATTCTTTTTACTTTTTTTATTACTTACTTATTAAAACCACTATGTACGTACGTCTCACAAATTTATGGAAAAGCAAAAAATACAGAATTTTCAGTCACAAAAATTAAAACTCATTACGAAATCTTCCTGGTACGTCAACAACAGGACATTACATAGAGACTTGCGCATTACCCATAGTACAATATCACTTAAAGACTCCATACATTTCATAACAAACACTTCGGACTTATTAAAAATTTAATACAAACTATGGCCTCGAGAATACCCGAAGAAGGCTGAGAAGGAGTTGGTTAAGGGATCTATTTGGTTAAAATGAATTAAATAAAATGTCAGGAGTAAGTACCGCTGAGTGCTGATCTCCTTCATGATCTGACATGCAAGTAGTCTTCCTTGCATACTATGATCTCATCTGCTTGCTATCACGGGATAAGTGACAGGTGTGTAGTAAAAATTAAAGAGGAAAGAAAAAAATCTATAAAAATGAAAAAAACAATTTATATGATAGTTCAAAAACTGTAAAAAACGATAACAATTTAAGAATTAGATTAGTAAACAATAAGTAGTTTCATTATTTTTGATATTTGATTTATCAAGTAGTTATTATATAGGCGTCATAGAAAAATATTTGTAGAAATGATTAGTTAAGAAGACTTCTCACGTTTTGGGTTCGAAAATCTTACTGAAATTAAAAAAAAGAAATATTATGGATGGGAGTACTTCATTCTATAATCTTGAATACATATGTTGAAAAGTCTAATGCTGCAAGCAGTAGCAATGTTATTTGAAAAAGAAAAATATTTTGAATTTATTTTACATTTATTTTGGATAATTGACATACCTTATTATCCTTCATATATATATTTTAGCTTAGTTGTTGTTGTTTGTATGGGCTTATAGGCATAAAACCCTAAGATCATCAATGACTGCGTAATTTTGATTAATTCAATTTATAATTTGGCCCGGAATGGGTGCTGCGGATAGAGGCGCGCCCCAAGGAGAGACAAGTCGCGCCCGCCGAGAAGGAAAAACGCCACGGCTTGTTTATCTGTGTATATATATATACATTTTTTTTTTTTTTTTATACAAAGCTCATTTGTGGAATGTAAATAAAAACTATTTACATTTATTCTATATGGAAAAGTCCACATCCCCACGAAGTTTGGAGCAAAACTAGCCCAAGCAGCCGTGTCGCATTCCCCGCTAAGCGGGACCGATCCGCCCCAACCACAGGTAGCCCCCACCCCCAGCCACAGCCCCACAGGACCCCTGAGGAAATTGATTAAGAGAATACATATTATATATTATATAATATGTTAATTTATATGATATATTAAATAAATTAAGATTAAATTTGTTATATAAGTATTATTTTGTTGACAATTAATTAAATATTGTTAAGCAGATCATTTTCTTTTAAAAAATTAAAAACTGTTTTGGCTTTAGATATATCATTTCCGAGGGTGTCCGAAATGTTAGTTAGAAGTTCTATTCTAGTTAATTTCGCGAGATAGAATGCACATTCTTGAAATATATGTTTCACAGTTAGGGAGTCATTGCAATGTTGGCACCTTGGCGGTGGCTGCTTCGTTATCAGATGTAAGTGGGTCAGCCTCGTATGGCCGATCCTCAATCTAGCCATAGCTACCTCCTCCCTACGATTCTGGTGACTCGATGAGATCCATGGCTTTACTGATTTTTTAATTTACTTTAGCTTGCTTGGTGGACTTTCATTCCATATATTTTGCCAATTTTGGAGACTTTTATTTTTGAGGGGATGGCTCATTTCTTGTGGTGTTAAAATAGCCACGCCACGACCAGGGAGGGTAAGTGCTTGTTTCGCTGCTATGTCTGCGAGTTCATTGCCAATAATCCCTGTGTGACTCGGAATCCAGATGAAGTATACCGACTTTCCCATGTTTTCCAATATATTGAGGTAGTAATGGATTTTTAGAATAATCGGATGTTTGGGGTACATGTTGCTGATGCCTTTTAATGAGCTTAACGAATCCGTAACTATTGCGATGATGCTTTGATCTATTGACATGGAGAAGTGGAGTGCTGATGATATTGCATGGAGCTCGGCCGTAAATGTATTGCATAGTTTGTGTAGTTTTATTTTATGAGTGGAGTTATGGGTAACAAAAGAAGATGCGGTTGAGAAATCGGATTTAGATCCGTCAGTATAAATTTCAAAAGGTTTTGGTATACTTTGAAGGAGACAGAAAATTCAGATTTGTATACAGAAGGAGGGGTATTATTTTTAGGAAGTCTGGTTAAATGAAGCAGTGTTTCAGGAGGTTTGTTTGTCCATGGAGGTTTATGAACTTCTTGTTTATGTATTGGTATTTCTTTTAGGAATTTGATAGCTGAATTTACTCTTTCTGAAAAAAGGAAGTGTTCGGCTTTTTTGAAAATAATTTAGCGAATTTTGATTTAAAAATGTATTTATGTGCTGGGTGTTCGGAATAAGGTAGGATTTTGGAGATATAATTAACTGCTAACTTTTTTCTTCTGAACAATAGTGGGGGTATCCCTGATTCACAACATAAACTAAGAATGGGACTAGTTCGAAACGCTCCCGTCGATAAACGAATTCCAGCATGGGGGATAGAATCAATTTTATTTAGTATTTGGAGTCGAACGGAACCATAGATAAAACAATCATAGTCCAATTTCGAACATATTATAGCTCGATAGATTTTTAATAATGAGTGCCTGTCGGAACCCCAGGAGGTGCCACTAAGATATTTTAATATTTTGAGTCTTTTTGTGGATGATGAGTTTAGAGTGGAAATGTGTGATTCCCAAGTTAGTCTGCGGTCAAATATCATGCCCAAAAATCTGTGATTGTTTGTGTAGGGAATTATGGAGTTTCCTAATCGGAGTTCAGGAGAGGGAGGAGTGTTATTTTAACTTAGTATGTCTACATTTGTTTAAATGCTTTTACATTTTTCTCAAATCACCGGCAATTCAATTTAATGAGTATTAATTTTAATAACTTAGAAGACTGTATTATTTTAATATGGGTCCAATAATTTTTTTTTTGGTTTTTTTTTTTTTAATTGTTGGGTTTATAATCTTTATATATTAAGGAATAATTTTTTTTTCTATTTATTTATATATTTTAATTGTAATAAAGGTTGGTTTCGATTTCATAGGTAGTAAAGTAATAATTAGATAATATTCGCTTTATTCAATGAAACGATTAAATAGGCCAACGGTGAGACAAGTTTTAGATTAAAAAAAGGAAAAGATTTCATGTTAGTCCAATAAAAATATTTCTAATATATAACGATTTTTTTATTTTTCTAATGGTCCGATTGTGTTGTTGCTTTATTTTATTCTTCCTAAAACTGTCGAAAGCCGGATTTCTTTTTCAGTTCTCCTCAAGGTGGTGGCTGCTTGGAATTCATCCCTCGCACTCCTTAGATTCTCAATTGTTTCTCATCTCAGTTGCCCCGTGACTAAATTACTTTATTACAGACTGGAAGAGAATGAAACGAGTCGTTTCGATTTATCTTTAAAGTATTCGGAATCATTGAGAAGGGGCCTATATAGTTTCGTATGAATTAAGCTGATCTATATTGACTTGGTTAAGTCTTTTGGCTGGTTAATACATCTGTATAATTTGGGAAAAACTAGATAAGTGCATTTTTCTTATTGTGAACAAAAAAGCACTTATCTACTTTTTCCCAAATGGTACAGATATAACAAATAATAACAGAAAATATTTAAGTTGTTTAATGATATTCTATTTAAGTTTTTGGTACAGCATTTAAATTTGTGAATGTAAAAAAAAAAAAAAAAAATGTTAGAAATAAAGAGGAAGCCAAGGACCACATCGGTCTGTAGCATAACAGAGTAGTAGTAGAAATAAAATAAAGAAAAGAAAAAAAAAATAATGTGTATATATATATATATATATATATATATATATATATATATATATATATATATATATATATATATATATATATATATATTCGGTAGTGTTTAAATAGGATTTACATAAATTTTGAGGATAAATACATTTTACTTCATTCTTTTCTGTTGGGAAAAAACAAAACAAAGTATGTAACAACTTATCGGATATGGAAAACAAAAAAGTTCTGCAACTGACAGGAAGAACAATACGACCCGCCGTTTGCTCTCGCTGAACTAACTAACCTCTCCTATTGTTAGCAGTTACTGATTCCGTTCCCACATCAGAGATAAAAACAGTATTATTATTAATCTTTTTTTTTTTTTTTTTTTTTTTTATTGTTAAATTACTCTTAACTTCATTTTTCCAACACCATGCATTTTAATCCCTCACTTCCTTAACCATATAGGGTGGAGGATATGTGAAAATCAGTATAAAACAATTTCAAAAGTCCCATGAACAAGAGATATAGATATGTATATGCTCCATTAATATAAAAACATATTGCTGCCCAACTTTATGGGTTGCTACATACATATGTTACTGATCAGTCTAATTAAAGATAACAATATTATACTTAATATTTTTTTTCGTTTCTTTTTCTTTTTCTTTTCATCAAAATCTCTACTTATCTCGTTTTTATAGAATATTTGAGTGCGTAAAACCTTGACTTCCTCAGTAATCTTTCTCCACGGCTCTCCACCATATCGTCCAGCCATAGCAGTCTCGACCTGCCTCTTCCTATTTCATCTTCGCCTTATTTCTTTTTGAAGTTTTTTAGGATTTGTATGGTGTAGATGAATCAACCATTCTGTTCTCTCCTTTTTAACAATATCAGGTTCCCTAAATAGGTTCTTCAGTTCATTATTCGTTTTTATATGCAAACTATTTCCCTCTTTGATCTTTCTTGCTGCTCGGTTGGTGTCCACCCCTCACTACTGTAAATTACAACTGGACGAAGGAACGTTTATATAACCTTATTTTTGGTTTAATTAGTATTTGTTGAGTTTGAAAAATTTCCTGAGCAGCCAGTAGCAGTTGTTTCCATTATCAGTTCTCGCCTTTATTTCGTATTCCATTTTTTAATGATCCGTTACAAATGTACAGACATACTTTTTTTTTTTTAACGCTCTCGAAGTGGAGCCATATTTTGTCTTCCTATCAGGCTTTCATTGGTCCAGCCTTTCCTAGATGAAAGCATGCATTGCTCTTGTTTATTGAAGGGTTTGGTGGATAAAGGTGTTATGCCACATTAAAAAAAAAAGAAATACAATCTAGAATTTATGCCCAAAAATGTTAGATATCAAGATATGTTCCAATGTTCAATGTTCCAAACATTGTGATTTAATTGTTATTATAATAGCTTGCCCCCCATCTGGATATCTGGATTCAAACTTAATCTATCCTTTTCTTTAAACGATCCCTTTAGCCCCTTCTGTGAGCTTTTCGCTGAAAGAGATTCCTCAGCTTAGAAATAACCGAGCCCCTCGCTGGCCCCATTGCAGAAGTTGATCCTTGGATGTTGGATGTAAAAGGAGGGGGGACTTGGAAGTAGGTCCTTGGAGTAAAGGGAAGGACTAAGGAGTGGAGAGGACTGTTGGCTGTAGCTAGGATTTATTGGCACGCCTTCCGTGCCCCAGCCCCGAGATTAAATTAATTTGAAATAAGACTCCTTGAGAGGAAGCACCTTTGTCCCTTCCTTTTATTTCCTCTATAAAACTCTTGTTTATACCAGATTTATTTCTAGTAGTAAAAATCCTCTGACAGATATCTAGGTATTACCCTTTTTCTGTATCCTGTTCTAACACTAAACTTACAGGTTTTTATATTCATAAGGAGGTGAAAGATTAAAATTTCCTTTATATCTTATCAGTTTAATTACTGATGAAAACTCCTAATCTCAGAAAACGGTGCCAGTTTAATGTGATATTTGCAACTAAATTTTATATTTTCATATATTAAAACAAACGTCAAACAGCACTAAAAGAAGTCAATTATGAGTGGTATTGTGAGAACCGTTAATAGAGTAAACTAGACAGTTATTGACAGTTATTACCGCTAAGGCAATATCCTATACTATAAATTCAAGAAAAAATAGTAAAAATAATTGAATCAACTTGAAATTTATTAAAACTATTCTATAATTACCCTACTTTATGCTGCTTACAAAAGTTTTGACTTAAAATATCACTGGAGAGAGTTTTCAATAAATTAAGAATAATTAGTTCAAATTACAGTTATTGACACCCATTTATTCTTCATTATTCTATCTTTTCATTACAATTGGATTTATTTATTGGAAACGTTAAGCATGTTATCTTACAAAACAGACTTATAAGGATGTGTATTACTGATCAGGGCAATATAGTCTTAACTCATATCGTGTTTTCTCTATTTGTTCCTCATTTAAAGCATTGCATTTACTGATGAAAGGAGTGACGTTTCCAGATTTTGCTCAATCTTCATTGTTTACTAGTATTGTTTAATTATATGAAAACAAAAGGAAGTATATAGGCTGATAAATCATAGAAGAAATAAAATAGTTCACTTGCCAAAACCAAAATTTTTTTTTTTTTTCTCTTTAATATTTGGATTCACACCTGTTATTAGAGTAACAATCAGTGAATGTGATGAAATTGAATACTAAAGGCCTTGTATGCGTGTGGGAGACAAGCACTCAATAGTACCCCCTCCTGGCATGGATTAAACAGATTTATTTGAGCAAATATCTCATCCAGCTTCTTTTATGCCTTCCATAATGAGTATGTCATTAATGAGTATGTTGTTATGTCCATGAAGTCTGTCGTGAAATCGTCTATAAAGGTCATGTATATATTCCTTTACTGAGGGTATTTATAAATCAGTGTGAAGTGTGCGGTTTGAAAAATTTATTAAAACTCCAAGACATATTTATTTAACTAAGTATATAATTTTGATGAATCTATTTTACAATATCCATGAGGATATAAAATGTCTAGAACAAAAAAAACAAAACAATTGTTACATTTGCCACTGACATTCACTTAAATCGTCTAGTTTCCACATCGTGACATATTTGATATGTTAATATCAACAAAATGACAAAAGAACAATGAATTAATAATGAAATAAATGTGTTTCAACCCTACAACAAAATCTAGACATTGTCAATAGCTGGACATTAGACACAAGGTTCAGTTATTTTCACCCCGTATCAATTACTATAAATAAGAAAAATAAAATTGTAAAAACTACTTCTGCATTATTATATCATGAAATGATATTGATTTTTATGAAGAAACAACAATTCAGTAATTGACACAGTTAATGCATGATTTGATGACCAGTAATTGAGACCCTCATTAAAAAATGTTAAAATTGGTAATTTTAATTTTAATTATGGATTAAAATGTTTAAAAATAGGAAAGCAGAAGAAAAACTCTACTAAATCACTGAATTAGTAGCCTTTGTATTAAGGTTACATTACCTTTGTTTTTATTTATATTTTGAAAATATTTTACCACAGTTGATAGATCTCTATGATCCACTATCAACATTTTCCTCATTTTTTAAAAACTAAACATTAACATAAAAGCTTATTTTTTTCAATTAAAGATTATAAGTATAAACATCTCCTTTTTACCATATTCGTAATGATTACTTATGAGGATATCCGTCAATATATTGACAACTACTGCATTGACAGTCCGAGAAACCGTAGCTTGACTGACTATATGTTCTTGATCGATATCTTTTTGATAACCAAGAATACGTAAGCATCTTCATTCTTTGAACAAAAGACAACCCACCTCCCCGAGTTTCTTCTCGTGGGCTTAAAAATCTGCCCGCAAGCTATTGTAGGTTTTCTTCTTCAAATCGGTATAAAGCTTTAAAATCTCGAACAAGCGTTGGTAAGCGGGCTTATAATGTTTCACATCCCTCACACAAAAAACGCTGAAACAACATTTCACTATAGAGGTGAGCCTGCTACTGACTAACTTCAGAATTCTTGAAGGATATGCTTTATATTTCAAGTAAAATGTATAAGTTATGAATTTCTAATTACTTCAAAATGAAGTGAATGAATCAACTTTGAGGGATAAGGTTTTACTTCAGTTTATTGTACATACAAGTGATTTACTGCAAATTATGCCAGTATAATATTTTCATTTTTTTATGAATACGATCCCAACTATTTTTTAAAGGTCTTATTTGAAATTTATTGTGTAAAAACTGAAATAATAATAGAAATAGATCATTTTACACACGTTTTAAAATGATCTATTTCTATTATTATTTTAGTTTTTACACAATAAATTTCAAATAAGACCATTTAAAAAATATATACATATTATTTTAACCAAAACCAGATATTAATTTTAGATTATTCATCAATCTTAGGATTTCTTTACAATTTGAAATAAAAATATGTCGTTTTAAAACGTCTTATTTATATAATATAGATGAAGAAAATTTTTAAACTAAAAACTGATATTATTCCCAGATTCCCTATCTCAAAAAACATAAAGAAACTTAATTTTGTCGAAATCAAAAATAATTTTTTTTGTACCTTTAAAATTTTGTAGGATTTTTGGAGGCAAGGGGCTGTCAATTTCTGAAAAATATTTAAATAATAATTTCGCTATCTCACATATTTCGTGAGATAACCGATTAAGACAAAATTTTAAGGTCATCTAGAACCCTTAAAACTGCATAGTTTAGCCCAAAACCGGAGGTCACAGGATTTCCCTTATTGAAATATCCCAAGTTATATCTGACCATGGATTTTTTTGGGAGTATATCCAATGTTATACGCATGGATAAAAAGCAGAATGTATGCTGATTCTAGTGGTGCTATTATTGTTGTAATCAGTTGAACACAGCAGTTGTTATGGGCGGTAGAAAATATTGATGAAATCTTAAATTCAAAATTTTAACCTCCTCGAAAGGGATAAAAAATCGATATTTTTTGATTTTGATAAAATTTCACACATAAAAGTTTTATGGTCCGTTAAATCGAGATTTGAGGTCAGTTGTTCATGAAAAATAGTTTCCACTGATTTACAGCGGATTTCCTTGCAATTTTGTCATTTTTGAGCACCCTAAAGTCGGATAGTGTCTTGAGCACAACAAAAGTATTTTTATATCTAATAAAATACATAACTGCAATTAAACGTGAAAGAAGCATTTCTCTATCTTGACTGGGAGCTGAGAAAAAAAATAAAACGTGATTTTCATATATTTTTTTTCTCGGCTCCTAATGCTCATTGGCGGCTATAACTCAAGTTTTGCACTATTATAGGTCCCTAATACCACCACAAAAATCAGCATTCAAATCTGTGAGTTACAACTGCAACCGTCCCCTTGTAAGATTTTTTTTTTTTTTAAATTTATAGTACCGATTTTGGATCAGTTAACTATGTTTAATACTTTATTATTTTACGGAATATGAACTAATTTGCTTTGAATTTATAGTATGACGTAAATACATGTGATCGTGGTGTAATTTAACCGTAAACGCCAGTTAAGCGGACTATCTTGTGTCGAAACCTCGATGAACCATAAAGATATATCATAACCTGATTTTACGATTGTTCCGACGTTTATGGAAAATTTCGACATTCGTGTGCAAATATAGTTCTTGGTTTAAGACCGCAGGCATAATAAGAGGGAAACACGTACATAAAGAAGACACGCACCTTTGTTGTCAATATTTCGATCAGCTGATCTTTTTCAAGAAGAAAAGACTATGAAGTTTTACAAAAAATAAACAAAAAACTTCTCGTTACTGCCATTAATATGAATCAAGAGTCGACAAGGAAAAAATGAAAAAGAAAACTATTGATCCCTTGTCAATTCGCTCAATATCTCCGAATCGTTGCCGACTTGTATATTAAAAAAAAATTAAAATCAGTGTCCAGAACCGTTTCTGTTAATAAAGATTCCTATGACGATTAGAAATAATTCAAAGTTTTAAAGTAGAAATAACATAAACAATAATGAACAATGGAAGTTAATAACAAAAGTTTTAAATGCAAATAACTTTGCCGTTATTTAAATGCAAATACTTTGACTGTCTGAAAACTTTGTCTCCAGATGATGAAGTGAAGACAATGACTCGGAAAAAAAAAAGAAGTTCATTGCTTTGTGACTTTCACCGTAAACCTAATAAGCAAAAACGAAGGTGACGTTTTGATTAGTTTTGTGATGAAGCTGTTTGTTGTATTTTAATTACATTTTTTTCTTTTATGTTTAAAATTAATGCTGTAATTAAGTTATTGCAGACTTGGTTTGTATGATAGGGTACCTAACATGCGCATGCTATCTCTGTTTATTTATTTTTTTGTACAAAACATTTGAGATACTGTTATGTTTGTTTCCATCCGTTACAATTATCCTTAATTAATTAATTAATTAATGCAATAAATGTTGCTCCAGCTTATGGTGCATTAGAGAAAATTTATGTGGTAAAAATAAATATAGTGTTCTCAATTAAAACCTTTATCCATAATACTTGGATTAATACACTAAATTAAAATAGTCTGTGATACCTTTCAAAATTTAAGTTATGTGCTAATATCACAGTAGAATCAGCATATCCGGTATGTTCAATAGGTTTACACTACTTTTAAATTTACACTACTTGTCCTACTGTATTCTTAAATAATATTTTACTGTTCCCCGTTGAACAGACCCGGACTCCATCTGGACGAACGACTTACTCGGGATCCTCATAGGTACTAGATTTAAAATACAAGAAGCTGCTCGTTATTTCCGACTACTCCAACATTTACTTGACAAGCGTTCAAAGCTCCCAATAAATTACAAAAGATTTAGTTACATGACAGTAATTAAACACATTTGGACATACGCAGATGAGCTTTCGGTGTCCAATAAACTTTTTAATTCTTCTCATATCCAATCCTTACAATCCAAAATCCTTCGTAAAATCCTAAATGCTCCTCATTATGTCACAAACAAACTTATCTACAAAGATCTTAATGTTCCATATGTGGCTGATTCACCTCAAACCAGATACCTATCCTTTCATAGTAAAATTGAATACTACCTTGAATCCACTAGTCTCCCAACTTGCTTCACACACAATTCTCGATAATTTTCCGAGGTGTTTGAAAAAAAGATGGCCTAGAGACCTAATGTAGAATATTTATTGAAGTGCTTCTAGTAAGCAGTTTTTTTTTGTTTTTTTTTTTTAAATTTTATTGACTTGTTATTAATTTCCCCCAAATTCACTTTTTGTATATAATGTGTAAAGTTGTAAATATCAATAAATAGTTCTTAAAAAAATCTATATAAGATTTTTCTGGACACTGAAAATTCTAAAGCTTTTTACTAGACAGATATCAAAGGGTTGCCTTATTTCGGTTAAAATTAGCTGTTACCTTTTCCTGTAGTATCGACAAAGTACTCAGTACACATTTTAACTTTTAAAGCCTGTTTGTCTCGACAAAAATAAGTAATATTTCGCATATAACAGCGTAAGATAATTTAAAATGAATATCTTATTTATTTTCGCCTTTTTTGCCATTTCTGAATTATTTTTTTTGTGGTTTTCAATACTTTAATTCAGTTAGGGTCACAGAACCGAAAAACACAAGAATCCGCTCCGTATTTTCTTCTGAGCGTATAGTCTATTGTTTTTTTTAAATTAACCCTGAAGGAAAATCTCATCTCCCAATAATAATAAAATAAAATTGATAGCTTTAGAGATAGTAACTTTTTATCAAATAAGAAGTTATATTTAAAAACAGCATTCCTTGTAGCGGTTTTACCCGCTATCATACACAAAAAATGTATATAATTTTAATTAATTATTGAAGATTTATTTTTATTATCAATACAAATCTTGTATTCTAGAAAGCATTAAAAAAACAAAAAACAGAATGATATCTGAATAGGATATTCTGATACATTTCGAGTTATATCTACCGATGTTATGGGAAAATCCTACGTACTATTAACCGTGAGGGAAACAGAGAGTCCGAAGATCTACTAGTTTAGCCTTGCGATCACTTTTTAAACGTAATAGCAATAGTAACTTAAATTGGAAATTTTAATAATTTAATTTGAAACCGTATATTAATAAGAATAATTGGGGTTTTAAGAATAAATGCGAGTTATTCGGTCGCTGTTCCAGTGAGAATTATAGTCTCAATATTTGCCCACGAAGCTGTAATTTTCTTCCAGTTTTCAATTTTAATGAATAAGTTGGTAATCCAGATGTGCAGGGAATAATTAATATATAATATTAGCGATTTCAAAAGATTAGCTTTCTGGTGTTACCCATAACCCAAAATTCACAAAAACTTAGTGAACAAAAAGTATTTAAGAGGCAGTTCTCTACAGCAATGGCCGTTAGTTTCTACTTTTGTCTACTTTCTTGTTTATTAGTTTATAATAAAATGTTATGCAATCATTCCAGTAATCAACGTGAAATTAATAACTATTAGTCACTCATATCAATTGAGTTATGATTGATTATATAATTGTGATTGATGAGTATTTAGGTAAGGATGTACTGTTACTGGGGCAACGGTTGTGGTAGGAGATTTGGCCAGAATACTCACTCAACCGGCTGAATTAAAGAAAAATAAATTTTCTGCCTTCAGTCGAACTCGAACTCCTTCCCTATGTTATGATTAAAAATATTAATTACTAATTGAAATGTTAAATAAAGTTTGGAATACGAAATGGAAACTACTATTTTAGCAATTTGCTCATGTTTTTTTACATATTTGTATGTTAAATATTTTTTGTTATATACACGAGTCCAGAGTTGAGCAATATTTAATCATAGCTAAACAAAAATCAACTTTTAATCATTACTATTTGACAACTAATTTCCTGGAATCAACCAAATATCAAACAAATAATGATTAAATCTTTCAGTCATTTTTTAGTGAATTAATGATAATTTAACTGAAAGATTAAATCGTTATTACATTAGGTGATTGATTTCAGGAAGTTAGTTGTCATATAGCTATGATTAAAGTTTGATTATTTTTTAGCTCTGATAAAATTTTGCTCAAATCTGCATGAGTCCATAAACACGATATCTTTTTCGATATTATTGAATTCCAAAATTCACAATTAACTATGTAAGCTGAATAAAGTAAATTGTTGATTTTTGAATTCTAACGGAAGCAATGATCATCTTGGCTGACTAGTTGGCCTTTCTTCAACCCGACTAGCCGGCCAGTGACTAGTAGATCAAACTCATAGTTGGTCCAGCTGTTGTATATTTTTTTTTTTCCTATACAACATTTTCGAGATACGTCTAGAATAGATATATAGGTATTATAACTTGTTTAATGTCTGTCCATTTAAAAAAAATTCTAGTATGATATTTAGTTAAACTTTATGATTTTCTTTCCTATTCTGTCAACTCAAATTTATGTTGATAAACAAGGAGGCAAATTAAGAATGATTTGATGAGTATAAATTATCCGGTAGAGCTGGAGTGGTAATAAAGGAGCTAAGATGAGATGACGGAACTAGAAGTGGCTGAGAGGAGGTTGGCTAAGTGGCAAGTTTTGAGGCCGATCGAGTGTGATTGCTAACTTGAAGCAAACTCCCTTGTTTATATATTCCTAATTATCATTTCCTTTTCCAGTCTTCTCGCTCTTGTTTAACTTTAAAACAATTCCATCGCCGGAAAGGGCTCTTTGTCTACTCCTCCTTTGTCATTGTTTTCCTCTTTTGTTGAAATATTTCTCAGGAGGTTCGTTAATTTAAATCTTAATTCGAGTTAAAAATCTGCAAAAAGCTTTAGCGGTTGAAAATATTCTGTTTTTTTTATTCATAAACTTTAAGAAAAATAAGTAATTATGCTTATTTTGGAATGAACGTAATAATCAAATAACCATAATAACAATAAGGATTGATGAATTAATTGTCACTTCTATTGCAATTATTTTATTGGAAAACGTTTCTAATGCTAAACATTCATCTTCAGTACTAAAACATACAAAATTTTCAAAGCATCAGCACTATGCTACATGTATAATATATACTAAATTTTTATCAAAAATGTAAAATAAGAAATATATCTGAAATATATCCATCGCGTAAAGGAGAAGGGGCCCTTTACGCTTTAGGCCCTAAACTTTAACCAGCCCCCTTGGTAGGTTAAAGTTTGGGGTTCACAATGGGATTTCTCTCATGACTCATATGATGTTCCTCGTTACTATTGTAAACCGATTTAAAACCCCCAAAATTTAACCTACCTGGCCTCATTCCCCCCTCCAAGATGGATATATTTCAGGTATCTGTTAAATCTCCAGAAAACTTTGGAACACTTACAAGGGGAGGACACACTCAGTCTCTCACGGATCTTGTTGGCAATTTTTTTTTGAGGTTCCTGGTCAAAAAATATTAGACACGTATTTTGCCGTTCCGACCAATGGGCCCTAGAAGCCGAGAAAAAAAATAAAATAGCATTAAACTAATTTATTTTTTAACTCGAGTTTAAAAAATGATATCGACATGATTCTTGCACCAAGATTTTCAGTTTTAATTGCGAATTAAAGGAAAAATACAGTCGCTCCATAGATTTTGGTTTAGGTTAATTAAATTCTAAAAAAATGATTAGTTTTTCAAGCAAACAACCTCTATAGATTTTTTCACACAAAAATTGAGGTCAGATTCTAATTCAGCACCCTCAAAAACATTAAAAAACGGCCATTCAACAAAATAAAAAAAATATCATTTTTTCACCCTCTTCCAGGAAAATGAAATTTTAAAACCGATTATTGGTTACATTATATTTTATTTTGCTGTTGAACATGTTGAAATATGATTGTGATAGTTGATATAAAAACAACAAACAATCAAATCTAATATGTGGTTCTGTCTGTATATAATGTAAATATTAATTTGTAATAAGTTATTATTACAATAAATAATTAATAATTATAATTATTTTAATAATAATTAAAGTAACAAATTATTTCTCCCAATCAATGTATATATATATATATATATATATATATATATATTTTTTTTTTTTTTTTTTTTTTTTTTTTTTTTTTATTGATATCTATATATATACATACGTTTCCTGAGTTTTGAGGGTGCTGAGATGGAATTCTAGGGCTAAAAGAATTTTCTATCACATTTTACAGTGTAAAAGCTAAAATTTTTCAAGTGAAGTATATTCAATATAATTTTTTCACAAGAACCGATATCGGATTCGAATTCAGAATTCAAGAGAACCCTTAAATACGAAATTTCATCCAAATAGAAAAATAAAAGTTTGTAAGCTTCAAAGTTTGCCTGACCAAATTCAATGGTAGGCAACTTTTGTTTAAATTGATAAAAACATGAATTACGCTTAGACGGTTTAACGTATCAACTTTATTTTTTTACACAAAATATAGGGTGGTAATACGCTTGAAATGTATTTGGGTTCATAATCCTATCTGGTTTCAAACTCAAGTTAAAAATCAAAATGTTTTTCGGATTTTCCAATTTTTTTAATAGGTTTTTGTTCATCGAATTTTACATTTATATACATCAAAAGAAAGCTGAGACTCTCCTCTTTCCAGCGATACCAACCATTGAATTGCATGACAAAGTAATGACGATTTAAAGGTATGTAACCAATAATCGGTTTTAAAATTTCGTTTTCCTGGAAGAGGGTGAAAAAAATGATATTTTTTGATTTTGTTGAATAACCGTTTTTTAATGTTTTTAAGGGTGATGAATTAGAATCTGACCTCAATTTTTGTGTGAAAAAATCTATAGAGGTTGTTTGCTTGAAAAACTAATCAATTTTTTAGAATTTAATTAATCTAAACCAAAATCTATGGAGCGACTGTATTTTTCCTTTTATTCGCAATCAAAACTGAAAATCTTGGTGCAAGAATCATGTCGATATCATTTTTTAAACTCGAGATAAAAAATAAATTAGTTTAATGCTATTTTTTTTTTTTTCTCGGCTTCTTGGGCCCATTGGTCGGAACGGCAAAATACATGTCTAATATTTTTTGACCAGGAACCTCTAAAAAAATTGCCAACAAGATCCGTGAGAGACTGAGTGTGTCCTCCCCTTGTTAGTAGCCAGCCGTTATGCTGCTTTATTAAAAAAAAAAACAATTACAAAAAAAGCTCCAAAGTCCTCCAAAAAATAAAGTCCAAAGTCTTCCAATTCACAGGTCTAACCATAGTATACTATTGAATCAGAGCCCATTTTGTCCGTTCTTCATGTTTGAATAAGTGCCTGCGTCCGGGATTAGTTATGTAGCGGTAACCAATGTCAACACGGAGTTCTAATTTTGATATTTAATTGTAAAACTCTCCACTTGGACAAACGTCTTACTTGGAATCCACATACAAGACTAAAACGATAAGAAACTGCTCGTCGTTACAGACTACTTCAACATTTACTTGACAAACGTTCAAAGCTCCCAATTAATTACAAAAGACTCATTTACTTCATTGTGATTAGATCTATATGGACGTACGGAGTTGAGCTTTGGGGCTCCACTAAACCATCCAATTCTTCCCGTATCCAATCCTTACAATCCAAAATCCTTCGAAAAATCCTCAATGCTCCTTACTTTGTCACTAATAAACTTATCCATAAAGATCTTAATGTTCCATATGTTGCTGATTTAGCCTAAACCAGATATCAATCCTTGCATAGTAAGCTCCATAACCACTCAAATCTCCTAGATTCTCAACTTGCTTCCCACTCAATCTCCGATAATCCTCGAAGGCGTCTGAAAAGAAGATGGCCCAGAGATCTTCTTGTGTAGATTTTGTTTTTTATTTTTTTTACTTAAGTGCTACTGGTGAGTAGTTCTTCTCAAGTTTAGGCATGTTATTGTAAACTTTTTTTTAAATACATTTACTTGATGTATACTTGTACAGTTGTAAATTTCAATAAATTGATTTAAAAAAAAAAAAAAAAAAAAAAAAAAATAGTAAAACTAAAATACATGAAAAAATAGATCCAGCGATGGAATTTTTTTTGAAGTTCATGAATTCCAATAAAGTGCAAATAATACTCATATGATGGATGTTGCTGGAAGACAATTATGTTTTTTACTCATTGTTGCTAATTATTTGTATTATTTTTGTTATTGTTGACCTGTTAAATAAATTTTAATTTACATATAGTTTAAAATATATATAATTCACGAAACTAGAATACGATAATAGATTACGACCCCTTCTAAAATTTTTGTACTCAACCGTATAAAAAGGCCATATCTAGAGACACGGCGCGCTGTTTCGTTTCACTATGCATCGGAACTCCTTATGAAAAAATGAAAATGAATGAAATATAATCTTTATTCTGGGACACCTTGTCCCCTAAGAATAATATAAAAGTAAAATAAAAAGGTATTATTGTCTGGTTGCGCACATATCGCAGCAACTTATATAGAATATAAATTATATACATATAAATATATAAGGTGAAATTTTAGATTTAAAAACAAGTCTTCGGGATTATATGAAAAAAACAAAAGAAATAAATAACTAAATAAAATAAACAGAAAAAGAAAAGAAATAAAAAGAAATATTCTAACACTAATATATTATTACATAATTTCGGAAGATTGATAATTGAGGAGGTAGATGAATAAATTATGTTTAAAGGAAGTGAGAGAAGGAGCATTGCGGATCGAAATGGGTATGGAATTCCAGAATAAAGCTGCACGATTAATAAAGGATTTTTCAAAGGAAGCAGTTTGATGAGAAGGGATATACAAATCTATAGGCTGAGATCTGGTGTTCAAAAGATGAATGGAAGAACGAAGGGCAAGGATGTCGTAAATGTACGAAGGTTTTTCGGACTTTGAAGGATTGGAACCAAGGGAGTATTGTCGCCGAAAACTTGGATAAAGCCACCTTAACTCAGAATACCAGCAAGTGATATGAGAACGCCTGGGGATCCCAAAAATGAATCTTATATATACATATATACAGTGAACTATACTGTTGTCATCAGATAGTTTTTTGTTAAAAATAATAAATAATAAACTTACAAAGAAAGAAAAAAATTCTAAAATAGTAACGACATTGAACGCTACCAATTTGTTTATAGGCAGAGTGAGAACTATAGATTCTGTAAAATACCTACTAGGTTACACAATTTTCTATTTCTTTTATGAGGTTTAAGGTTTATTATATAAGGTTTAATATAGTTATTCAGCGTTATTCTATATCAAGAAAAAATGCTTATCTTATTCTGATATAACACTGTCGCATTTTAAAAAGCCGGTAGGCTTTAAAAAAAAAATGCGGAGTTAACCAGAAATGACGTTTCCAGATAATTAGATGTCAGGCCTTCAAGCAGGGTACAAGATTCTGACACATTTCTCTGCCTTTTCTTCAAATGGGTCCTGAACTTATCCTGATGAAATCTGAGTTGAATCGTACGTATTTTATGGAATATTATACTATAGTTTAATGTTTACGTTTGGTCAGTGACTCAGCTATACAATACTAAAAAGTATGTTTTTTTTTTTTTTAGAATTACTAATCTTTTTAATCTTTTTGCTTCTAAGAAAATCAATTACTGCTTGTCTTAAAATCCTGAACTTTAAGGGCCAAGACTAGAATTAGCTAAAAGTTTTGATTTTTAGGATAGCCATTCCGCTCACCATCATTGGACTGTAGAATATACATATATTTTTTCCAGACACAGGTAAGCAATTGTTTTAATCATAAAATCTTTCAAAGAAATATTATTTTCACTCAAAAATCACAACTTTAATTTTTTATCTGTTTTGTGATTTAAACCAATCTGGGTGTAATTTAACATTACATCGCTCACACACTTTAATTGTACAACCCTTATTTGGCTTAAAATAACATTTAAATCTTCATACTCATTAGTGTTGAAACATATACCAGTTGTACTATCATTTTTCAATGGATTAAAAAAACACAAAATTTATTAGTAAATCATTTTTAATAATTACAAACATTAAATAATTAGCTGATGTAATAAAATAGAAAAATATTTAAACTTATTAAGATAAAAAAAAAAATTGTTAAATTAATGTTGCATGTATGCAATAGTGGATGTAAATGGGTTAAAATCTTGAATTTAAAATTTTAATCATATTTATGAATATCAGAAATTATATGAATTTATCATTATATTAAACCTTTAAAATTTACAATCAGGGTCCAAATTAGAGAAACTTTACTATAGTTGAAAATTACTGTTACAACAGTTTGAATGTTTTTATTTATTTATTTATTTTTGTTAAATTATTAAACTTCTCCTTAACACTTTCTTTCTTAAGACATCTCTGCTTTCTTCTGCTTTATATTGTGAATTTCATAATTTTTTTTATTGTCTCGTATCCAGCACGTTCATGATTGCTTTTCCCAAAGAAACGTATAAATATATTGTGATTGCCTGTTGTCGTCCATTCTATATACATTTCCGAAACATATTCGACTTCATTTCTTTATAAACATTTCTTTCTTTTCTTTATAACCTTCTCCTAGTGTTTTTTTTATTTTTTGATGTATTTATAGTATCTGCTTCTTATAGTACCTGTGTTCCTTAGAGGTACGCATGATAGATAGATATGATCCTATAAATATTTCCAATAGTCCAATTTTAAATTCGTTTCCAACAGGAACGTATAAAACCAAGCAGTTATAGTAAAAATTCAAAAATTCAACCTACTTGGCTCTTTCTAGCTCCCCTTCCACTATTTATATATTTCAGATGTCCGTTTTGCCTCCTAGACTATCTCTAGGTTAGAGGTTTTCTTAAAAAAAGTAGTTAAATTACATTAGAAAACAGCCATACAAAAAATAATTCCCCTTTCTAATAACAGCTGTCAAAAATTAAAGAAAATTGACTTAGCTAGTTTTGGAATTCTTCGCTTTAGTTCATCATTCCTAATTAATATATTCCTCATTCTTCTCTTTAATATTAATGATAGTTTTATTTATTGATAATTGTAATTTTATTTAATACTCAATTATATTTTATGATTAGCGTATCTGGTTCCTCGATGGCAGAGCGAGTTAGGTTGAGGGTTCAGCGCGCTCGGTAATAAACGACGTGGGTTTGAATCCCACCTGGGAGAGTTAAAAATATATTTATTTAAGTTATGAGTACATAAAGATGTGAAGCAAGAAAAAAAAATAACATAAAAAAAAAGAAAAAAAAAAAGCGTTCATATCTTTTAGGGTTTAATAAAATATTATTGTGAGAAAGATATTTTACGTATTTTATTAGATACAATTATATTCGGATAGTTAATAATATTTGGTTTTATATGAAATTACAGTAAAAGGTGTTTTTTGAAGTAAGGTAATAATTTTCAAATAATAAAATCCCCAACATCTTACCAGCCAAAATTTAAGAGTGTTTTCTGGCATAAAGAGTGATTGCCGAGATACCTGAGCTGCCTGGGATTCCTCAGTTACACTTTTATGAAAGCCGAGGTAGGCCCTCCTCCCAGATATTGACCCCACTTTCTTTGAAATCTGTTCCTCATGTCGGACAAAGTATTTCTCAGATATTTACTGATATCTTCCCCCCTTAAAAAAAAAAAAAAAAAAAAATATTGTTTTTGTAGAAGAAGCAGAAATATCCAACTCGAATTAGATGAGAACTTTGTTAGATTGCATATGTTTGGAGAATTTTCTTCATTGGGGTTGGATGAAAAAAAAAAAAAAAAAAAAAAAAACTTCTAACGAGATTCCGCAAACCGACACGTTACCTTAGTCTAATTTTTTGACCTCAGGATGACATGGAGTCCACACATATCTTCTAAACGCAAAACATTAAATCAAAGGCTAAGGCTACTGTATTTTCTGATTGGACGACATTCTAAATTAAACCTAAGACAAAATCTCAATACCTATACTTACTTATTAAAACCTATTTGGACATATCGTCATCCCAGAATTATCTTGTTCTAAGTCCATTTTTAGGGTATATAGAATTATATACATTATACATTATATAGTTATATACACCAACAATTAAGAAAAAAAATTCTTGTTCTTTATCAATTTAAATAACAGTATTATCTTAGCCCATAATCGAGTATTCAGTAAATAAATGTTCTATAAACCAAGTTTTGTGTCTACTTTAAAGAATTATCTTGTTCTGTTGATAGCTTGACCAATTATAGTGTTCTAAAGACCATTCATTTTGTTCTATATCCATAAAATAAATCATAAACAACTCCAAAGTCAAGGAAGGCAAAACCGAAAGAGATATAATAAATTATATACTTACACTTTATTTACATTTGCTTATTTCTTTTACTTCTTTATTACTTTTTTTGTAATAATACAATTTATATACAATACACTGTCCCAATATTTAAAATTATTGAAAAGAAATTAGTTCAAAGGGATATAGAACAATTTATTGATCTAAAAATGTTCTATATCCCGTATTTCTTTAAAGGTTATGCAAAAATAGCCATTTTTGTTCTATATCCAAACGAATAAAAACGTTTTAGTTTCAAGTCAATGCAATCAGGATGTAAACTTGATATAGTAAAATATTATCTAATATACTGGGAATATTTAACTGCAAATGCATTTACAAATTATCCCAAAATAAAAATGTATTTTAAGAAATAAACTACAAAACTCATTTCCCAAAACAAGGGTTTTGGGATATAGCCCAATATAATTCTGTGATGACGGTATGCCTCACAAATCTACGGAACAGCCAAACCTACAGCTTTTCAGGCCAAAACTTTTATGGCGATCATACAGGCACCTTGGTACGTAACATAACCTTACCCACGGACCTACTACAAAAGATTTCACAATAGAATTAAAGGTCATCCCAACAAACTCATACACATGAGATGCCTACAACAATGATGCCCAACACTATCCGTAGAAGGTTGAAAAGAAGCTACATGAGAGATCTTGAATTAAGTAAAATGATTAACAAGAGGGATGAAAGTGTCACTGAGCAGTGCTCCTAATCATGTCAGAACCTTCTCATTGTTTTACAGCCATCCCATTTGCTGTCCGTCATTTATATATTTGACTGTTGTAAATTAAGATAAAGAAAAAAAAAAAATTATCTTTAACGGTTCGACAGACTAAGCGGACCTTCTCATGCTCTACCCAGGCAGTCCTATGGACATGCACTATGTTTATCCCGTCCTTTCTTTGATATAATTGAACATTATCTGACTGACAAAGCCACAACAATATAGAAGTGTGCATCATTCAAAAGTACAATTATATTGTTTTTAGAATAATAGTGATCTTATTGCATGTAATAAGAAATTTTATTTTGATATTTACCTTTCTTTACTTATCCACACCTGGCCTATTTTACATAGACATTCAGCGGGATGTTTGGCTCGATAAAAATGTGACATTTCAGAGATAGATATTCTTCCTTGGAATTCACTTACTTAAAGACAGTTACGAAAGTAGATTTCTTACCCACCTTATTTTCAGTCCCCAATTTGTGTTTTCAGGCATAGCCCTATCGCGGCTTTGCTCGCTCTTATAAATAAAGAACTTGGGTAATTTTAACTAATAATTAAAGTTTAATTTATATACTTATAAAAAAATCCTGTTGAAGTATATTATAATTTATTTAGTGATATTTTTATTTTAATGTATGAGTTGGCAATCAAGGTGGGCAGAGACTAGTGATGCTAAATTCCCGGATATTTAAAATTGAGGAAATATTCCCAGGGAATATTGCCGGCAGTATTCTCAAAATTCATGAATTCCCGGGAATTATAATTACATAAAATTCCTGGGAATTTATAATTTATATTATCGCTCAAATTAATAGGTCAATGTGGTACTTGTGCGATAAAATAAGACACAAACACTCTTAGGTTTATGTTTAATTTTTTTTATTATTGATTGGATTAAAACAACAGAAAAATAACTAGAATGTAAAAATGTTCTAAAGATCAAAGAATTGAGTAAATATTATATTAAGCTTTAATTCCTATCTTTTTTATTAAAACTTTAATGTACTAAATAGTATGGCAATATTGATAATTATTGGCCTAACAATTACAAATTGTTAAGTTAAAAAACAAAACAAAAACAAAGAAACAGGTAATTTATAAAAATAGGAATTTTCGGAATATTTTGGACCTAGGATGTTTAATTTTAGTTCCTAGGAGAAATTGCTTGTTAAAACATGCTTGGTTTTTAATAATGGATCGAAATCTATTTAGTAAGTGTTTAGTTAACTGTTAGTAAGTGTTAAAACATTCAAATAAAAAAAAAGTTTCGTAAATTCCCAATTTTTGGGAATCTTCCCGAGCCAAAGAAATATTCCCGGCAATATTCCCATTTTATAAGTTCCCTCCCGCTGGGAAAATTCTCGGCCCACATAACTAACAGAGACTATTAAGAAACATGCGGATAACGCATTATCAGTGCTAACAACTAAAGGCCCATGAATCATATTTTTACACACAATATCAAATAGCAGAAATAATTTTATTGCTTTCATTTGGTTGGATTTTATTTAAAGTACATGACGACGCTGCAAATCTCTTTTCTGCCACTCAACGTTGTACCTTTGACGTTTTATTTTTAAAAAACCTTCCTAGAGCTGGTTTCAGTAGTTTTACCATCTTAAACTGTATTGCGGAAACTAACCTCATATCGGTCGATTTTCACACTTCTCTGTCACACATCCATATGTTGCACCATAGATTTATATATTTTTAAAAAAATCATATATAAGTAATTATCATATTCATATTAATTCACATATAAGTAAATTTTATTATCAATATAACACCGTACCTTTGTAACCTCTCATGTAGAATGGTGCTCGCCAACTATCGTCCAACTTTCAAACTTTACTTTTATCCTCATAGGGTAAATGACTAGTTATGGTCACCTCAACTGTTATAGGCAGGCTAATACAATTATTGCAATAATAAGTGTCTAATCCATTTATTTGGGATATCACCAGGAGAAATATTTCTGAAAAGGATTTAAGCTTCATTCATTAATGAAACTCTTTCTCCCATTCCTTTCCAGTCGCCATTTAAAAATATTTTCCTCAAATTGTGTCCTGAAATACCTCCTTTTTTTTTAGTGTGATCGTTTTTAAAACTGATGATTCTCAGAGAATAATAGTGAAATTGCTTTATCAATTTTTAGTTATTGAGTTATTCAACTTTTATTAGAATTCAAACTTCCGTACAAGCTCCATTATGTTGTACTATCTGATTGTAATTAACAATAATTTTTTACTAGGCATAACCAGTGTATAAAAATACAGGTTATGAGTTATGGTCACCCCTATCGATCTCAATTTTCTTTGGCTTAACAAAGATTCTTTCTCCTAATAAAAAAATATAGAATTTTCTTCATTTGATTATGTCATTTTAAAACTTATATGCTACATGCCTTCCTAGTAGTGGTCATGTTATGTGGTAAAAAAATATAAAAATTTATTTGAAAGGGAGCTTTAGAGTATTTGTCAATTTTACATTTACTAGAATAAACTTTTGAGAATCTACATATGTACATAACCAAATTACAAACTGTATCAACGAAATTCCCTTTTAAATCGACAAGTCCCCTTAACTATGACCATTACTAGTGCTTTACCCTATCATAGCTTCTTTAATAATAAATCAATTGAAAATAAGTTAATTTTATTGTTACTGAACCTTTTTGGGACTTAAAAGCTGATGTTGAAATTTATAATTACTAAATCAGTCTTCAGTCAGTTACTCATATATTTTTGTTTGAATAGCATTAGCCACAATGCCGCATACATATTCCGATGTTGAATACGCTGATATGATTTTTGTGTATGGTTTCTGTAATGGTAATGCTTTAAAAGCGGTACGGGAGAGTATGCGCGCCGATTTCAAAATAGAAAAGTGCCTAATCGACGCGTCTTTTCGCTAACTTTTAATAGACTACGAGAGACTGGGTCATTCTTAATAGGTAATGAAGGCGACCAATTCCAGGCAGCAATAAGAACAGATTATCGGAGAAGAAATTGTGTCCAACGACACTTCGATAACAATTCTGAGACTAGTATCCGAAGAGCATCTGCTGCATTAGCAATATCGCGGCAAGCAATATGGCGAACTTTGAAAGGTGATAATCGCTACCCATACCATCTTCAAAAAGTTCAAAATTTATTACCTCAAGATTATGTCAAGATATTGAATTTTAGTAAATGGTTTTTTGACAAAATTCGCGATGATAATTTATTTCCATATTAAAAATTATATGGACCGATGAAGCTACCTTTACAAGAGGAGGAATTGTTAATCAAAGAAATTATCATGTATGGACTCTAGAAAATTTCACAGCTATTAGAGAGAATAGGTTTCAGCATGAATTTGCTATTAACGTTTGGCTTGGAATTTGGAACGGATTAATGGGACCATATTTTTTACCTGGAAGATTGAATGGTATCACATTTACACATTTTTTGGAGAACGACTTTTCTAATTATTTAGATGACATTCCCTTAAAGCAGCGGATTGAAATGTGGTTCCAACTCGATGGATGTCCAGCTAATTATAGTAGAGTTGCTCGAGCTTGGCTGGATATAAATTATTCACAACGATGGATTGGACGTGGAGGAGTAGTACCAGATCACCTGATATAACACCCATGGATTTCTTCGTAAGGGGAACCTTGAAGCAGAAAGTTTATTCGGTGTCAATCAACTCAAGAGAGCAATTGAGAGACCGAATCATAGATGCAGTGCACCAAATATCATCAGAACAATGTTTAGCTGCAATTTATCAAGTGAGTGCTTGATGTAATGCTTGTATTGGTGCAAGAGGACAACATTTTGAGCAATATTTACATTAAAAAGAACATAGCATAAATATATATGTAAATAAATAAGTATAAAAATGAAAACTTGTTTTGTTTCTTTTTTTTTGATTTTCTCTAAAACTAAGCCAAAACGAGCAAATCTCTAAAGGACGTTTTGTCTTAGTTTTTCGGTCCCCTATAAGTTCCTGAAGTTTTGCTATTTACATTCGGGACATCCTGTATAAAAGGACAAGCCATTTTTCGTTTACTAACCACGAAAACTGCTGAACCATTCTGTACCAAATTTTAACTACATCATCTTCTTAGCTTAAGAAAGGTTTAGCAATGATCAAATTTACATATTTTCTATTGAATTGATGGTAAAAAAGTGATAAATAGGTGGTGCGCATAGTTTGAAAATAGACTGACAGGTAGCGAGCGCCATTCAAAATAGGTTAAAAAGATAGTGCTATACGAAGATAGAAATTGATAGTACAGATGACCATTAGTTCTATACGGTGGATTCGTTTGTAGTCTTGTGTCTGTAGGTTCACGTAAGTCTGTATGTACAGTTGTATTGGCAACGCACCAAGAAGCTTATGTGATAAGTCTAATAGTTTTTGATCCACAGACTGCTGTATGCTTGTCTTTCTTGCACTACCAATAATCAAAGGAGCGTAATTCCAAATATTAAGTGTATGTGCTAGCTAATGTCTGTTGGAGTTTTAACTTAGATTATCGTCTTGAGTAGTGAATACAGTGGTTTAAGAATTCAGTTTAAAGTTTAGTTTTTTTCATTGTATGCAGACCCTAAGTAAATTTAATTAAATTAGTGTAGTAATTCACTTGGCCATTCAGTGATAATGGAGTATTATCAATGTATACAGAAGGACAAGTTTCTTACTTTGAATGTGTTGTGTTGCCGTTTGTTTTTTTAAAACACCTTTATGCTACAACTGACTGAACAGATTTCTTTGATAACCCCCAAATATAAGGTATATATATCACAACATTGATAAGGATATAATTGAACTTTATTTGAATCCACCAAACTGTTTTCGTTATTTCATTTAGTTGCGATTCAGCTTTCAGAGGCGTTTTTACTGTATCTGACATTAGAATAGCTAAAAGGGGGCCGGTAATTGGATTTCACATGAAGGGTTAAATGTTATATTTGTTTGGACATGGCAAAGGATTCGGATAATTAAATTAACTCATTGTTTTTGAACAAGCTGTATCCTTCAAAGAAAGAATGAAAAAAAAAAAAAAAGGAATGAAAATTATAAAAACTGTCTCCCCTCTGTGACAGTGAAAGGAAAAACGGTTATTTGTGCCACGAGGCGATCCCGACAGCGGAAAGAAATGGTTTCTGTATCTACACTTTAATTTTAAAATCTTCAGAAAAGTTAGACTCTTCTCTCTACTTAGAATTCCTCCCGGTAAAATATGTCTCAAAATTTTTTAGGTTACTTTATTTGTTTTATCTGGAAAGTGTAATTTTCAATATTATGTTTTGTTTTTTTTTGTTTTTTTAATAAGAAGTTTAATTTTTGTTTTCTTCTAGTTTCTTCTTGGCCATAACTTTTGTAGGAGTGAAGTAAATCTAATTAGGATTAGTGAATTATTTGCACTTTTTATTTAATGACTAGTTTCAAATGTTAAACATTTATCATCAGTTCTAGAAATACACAAAAAATTCAAAACATTAACATTTTGATACGCAGATTATATACAGGGTGAGTACCTTTTAGCGGAAAAAAAATTAATAAAAAAATTGGGAGGAGCTAGATCAAAAATGAAGAGTTAATAAATCAATGTGATAACATAAAATCCTTTGATCTGGTGTCGCTTTATTGACAGTTGTCCTTTTTTTTCTATTAAACAATACATTTTTTCTTTTCTTTCTATTCCAATGAAGAGTTTATTATGTTTAAAATGCATGTTTCAATTAAGCGATTATCATAATGTCTTATTTACACAAGTAACTTATTTGTATATCAAGAGAGAAACACTTTTTTAAGTGGTACTGCCCATTTTTAATTGGGTCGCTACATACACAGTATGCTTATCAATCAAAATTTGACATTAAATATTCAACAACAAAATAAATATAGCACAAAAAAAAAAGTGTGTGTGCTCTAGACCACATGGTGGAAGTGAAAACTTCATTGAACGTTTGATAACGTTAACCGAACAAAACCTTAGTTCTTATATACAATCTAAATGTTTTGGTTAACTTACTTGACCAATTTCATTTTGTTTTAATTCCAGGAACAAGTCGTGAGTAATTATTTAACACAATAGAATACGTTTTCCGGGGTTTCAAATGAAAAACCGATCACGAAAAGTAAACAAACGAAACAGGTTACAACAGCACGCTGGGATGCCGGGAGTCCTCAGTGTTGCCAGCTTATTACACACGCATGATTTTTCCGATTTGTTGTATGCGCTGATTTGATGTATAGCTGATGATTTGATGTATAGCTGATTGTATTCTAAAGTAGAGTTGCGTATGATGCGTCATAATAATATTAATAAGGTTTGGAATTATTTTGAATATTTTGAAAAGACTAGATAGCGCACTGTACTCCGGATTCAGTGCCGAGCTCACGCTTAGTCGAGTCGAGCCGATTCTACCCGAGTCGAGCAGATTCTACCCGAGTCGAGCCGATTCTACCCGAAACAGCGTTACATATTCGGGCGTGACGGCTCAATCTCATTCACACCTCACAAAAAGTTTTGCTGAGCCCTCACAAAAAAGTTTTGCTGAGCGCGCCTAAAGAAGTTTTCACTTCAAAAAACCCTTGTAATAGTCATTTAAAAAAAAAAAAGTAAAGTCTACATGCTAAAATTATCAATACCATGCCAATTATAAAATTACAGTTAAAATATTAAAAAAGGCAACATATCTTATATACAACAATACTAAATATAACTATACAAAACAGGTATAAAACCTTATAACAACCAGAATCATCATGCAATATGTGTATATCGTTTTTTTATTTTCTTTTTCTTTTCTTTTTTCTCCTCAATCCTTGTACATTCCTTTCCTTTCCTGTATTTGTATGTTTTAAAACATATTTTTTCCGGTTTTGAAAGTAAATTTCTCTATGAAATCTGTAAGTATAATTAATTTGATCATACCAAATGAAAGCTGTTTAAAGTTGCTAGTTTTTGTGAGATTTGCAGTTTTGTGGATAGTTTTTTCGAAATACTTTGAGCATTAAAGTATTTTAAGACAGCTCAAATCCCTATATCCAAATAGGTCTGTTAATTTTCATTAAATGTGTCCTTTATTTCTTATTGGGAGCTTTGGACGTTTGTCTAGTAACTCTTAAAGTAGTCTATAACGACGAGCAGTTTCTCGTCGTATTAGTCTTGTATGTGGGTTCAAAATAATACGTTTGTCCAAATGGAGTCTTAGGTAGAGGATCTGTACAACTGGTATCCGTGGAATATTAGTGGTTTACCTTAAATAGGGAAAACCTGTTAGTTATATCGATATTCAGCCAAATCACCACCTTAACCATTCGTTGGCAATGAAACAGTACAATGTTACAAATCACTCAACCCAAGACCATCCATAGGTTGTAATGGTATGTTTTGATTTTATATTTAATTTCCCATATTCATTTTTCTACACTAATATTTTTCGGTATGGAAATTTTTTTTAAAAATCATGATACGACTTATGCTTGTCGCTTTAAATAGAATTATTTTTAGCTCATCTTTGATGAATGAAAAATGAGAAATGAAAACTGCCCAAACCTATATCCTAATGGTCATGTGTTCCTCCATTAATATTCTTAAATTATTCTCTGAATCCATTTGTTAATATTCTGCTGTAAAGAAAAACCTGCTTATAACTCTCCGTAGCTTTTATACTGAATCATTTTACTCCGTGGGCTTAATAAGGATGATAGAAGCTATAAAAGCTTCTGAGAAAATTAGCATAAAAAGCTCGACGACGAACCTTAAATTAATTAACCATATAAGCGTCTAATTTGTTTTATCATATATTCCGCTTTTTGCGGGTTTTTTTAAATTTTCGCGGTAATTTTATTTACTTAAAATGTAATTAGATCAACATATCATTGTAATAATTTTAAATAATACCAATTAAAAGTATAATAATGAAAAGTACCAGGTTAACTTCATTTAATATTGACTTGCCTACTTACGCCACTTACGTTCTTTTAATTTATAATTACATAGTATGTGTATAGCTTTTATACATAATATATAAACATTACATCCCACGTGACATTAACTCTTCAACGCTTACGATACATCCATTCTCTCTTGACACACTGATTCAACACAGGCTTTACTGACTCTTAAAAATTACTTTATAATACTCAAAGAATGGTTTAAAATTTGGAAAATCAAATTAAAGTAAAATCACAACAAACGGAGGATACTCTGAACAAACGTGCTTTTAACCCTTCAAAGGTCATGGGTATAGAAACTATTTTGGGCCTAGGCGGATGGTGTCATTCCTGGCAGGACTCGTAGTTTATACCCGTTGTGAACAGACTCAACAATCTCATTGTCCACTTTTGCTGCACTAGATGACATATTTCAGGGTTCTCATAGATGTCATAAGAAATATTTAAAAAATTCAAAGTATAATTATTGTTGCAGAATGTGGAAGTTTATACAAGGATGTAAATGTGGTCCATTTTATCAAAATACGACGTTTGGAATGATTGGGTCATATCATAAGAATACCCTCTAATAGAATGCCGAGCAATCTTTTGCATGGCTCTATAATTGGCAGAAAGAGAAGAGTTGGCCGACTAAGAAGACGATGGCTACAGGGCCTTGAAGAATATCTAGGGATCCTCGGCGTTGCAGCATGGAAACGGAAGACTAAGGATAGAGGCACATGGCAAAGCATCGTTCAGGAAGTCAAGTCCAACACCGGGCTATAGTGCTACGTAGTAAGTAAGCAGAATAAAAGTTTTAACGTGTCCTACTTGGTTGGACACAATCCTTCTAGGCAACCAACTCTCACTGCCCCCGATTTTCGCTCTAGACAGATTGTGTCCTTCTTCATAGGGCACGTTTGACGTATTATGTATTAATTAAAAAAAAGACAAGAAAAAAAAAAAACAACAACTAATTTTCAAGCAATAATACTCAGTTAAAACAAAGCCAATGCATCTACAATGTCAAGTGAAATAGTTTAGTAACATTTGCAATTCCTTAATCAATAAATGAAACGTTAACTTTCAAACTTTTCGTTCGAAAAGTTTAAAAGTTGGTCCTAATTAAATATTCACGTAAATATCAATTAATGTCTAGATTGGTAAGAATTAACACCGACTAAGAAATTCTGCATATGATTAGCAAAGGAATGAGCGAACGTTCCAGAACTTGGAACAAACAAAGGCAAGTTAACAGTTAATTGTAAACGCCTCCTTGATGAGATGAAGAGGACTTATTAGAAGCAGGGCATGAAAGACGTAATGTATTTGCTAACAATAGAGTTCCGTTTTACTAAGATACGAGCATGTTCCACACTAAGAACTTCGGCAAGAATCTTTAATCAATGTTGCATAATTTAAAGCGAGAAGATAAGATCCGAGGAAGTTGAAAGTTGTTCCTCACCCCATCCCCGGCCGGCGCGGAATATATTCCCGCTACGTCATCACATTGCCTAAAATAACTATAAGCCTTCAAAAGCGAAATTAGGGCAAAACTATGTCTAAAACTTATTTTATTATAGTGTTATTAAAAATAATATTTATCCACTGCCGGTCAAAATTGGAGACGACCCTCTAACGATATCATTAAATTAAAAAGGGATAAAAATGTAAATCAACTGTTAGTGTTATGAATATTTGAATGTTTTCAATAACTTTCATTATTAAATATTTGTAAAATTGTAATTTAAGTTAGAGAAATCTACTTCATAAATATAATAATGGGAAAAAATATTCCAGAAATGGGAATTCTTTCTTCATAGATATCCCTACGACTGGATAAAACACCCTTTTCCCATATCGCACATTCTGCAGATTGTGAGAAGGCAGTGTGTATTCGGCCGACACGTGGGTCTACTACCTGAACGAGCACACTGAATATATATTAGCACTGAACAATGGCGTAGGAATATTTTTCTCTCTTTTGGGTTCATAGGATCTTATAGGGGGTTTATATTTTATTAGAGATGCAAGCTTCCTAAATGATAAATTGTTTTCGATAAATTTGCCTAGATTTTGATCTTAGGCGTTTTAAAATTATTATAAAAACTATTGAAAAAGTTTTAAATGGGGTGTATACAACTTTTATATTAAAAATATGATTTTAATTACACCTATCTCAGACACTCCAGTCACATATCACATCCCTTGAGGAATAGTGTAATAACTGGAAAGTTGAGATCGCAGTAAATCCTAGCAAATAACCTTTGCCCTGCGTCGAAAACTTACCTCATCCTGTCCTCCTGTATCGTTTAGTGGAGTACCGTTAAAGAATGTGGAATAAATACGATACCTTAGATTTTAACTAGCCGAGAGACTGACCTGGAGCCCTCATACAATATTGAAAAGGCAAGAAGCTGCAAGTCGATTTCGAATGTTACAAAATTTATTTGACAAACGTTCAAATCTCCCGATTCACTACGATGACGATTATCAGACCTATTTGCACTTACAGTATAGAGTTATGGGGATCCACCAAAACATCGAATTCTTCCCCATCCAATTACTCCAATCCAAAATCCTTCATGATTCTTACTTTGTCACAGATAAACTGTTCCACAATAACCATAATTATTCGGTCCTTCTAACTCCTCCGAGGTGTCTGAAAAAAAGATGGCCTAGGGACTTTCTAAGGTAGAACAGTTATTGGAGTATTACTAATGAGTAGTTGTTCACAAGGTTTTGACATTTAATTTTATTAAGTTGTACCGCACATTTGATTATTGTATATTGTTTATAGAGTTTTAAAAAACTATCAAGTATAAATATAAAAAATAAAAAAAACACCTCCTTGTAATCATCAATGGCACTACTGGTGAAAAAAAAAATATATATAATGAGTGAAATTGGACAAAAAACTAAGAAAAATGCCGCTGATCTCACCTTTCTATTCGAATCCGCTCCAGATATATGATCATTGAAAGATTGTTTTGAGTAAGCCAAGGTTTTGCCATAAAAGCTGTAATATTTCCACTTTTTTTGACGTTTTTTTAAATTGTGACCATATTTTCAAATTTATCATTTCCTATAAGACCATAGTACATTTTACTTGAATTTTAAAAACTTGGGACCTAAGAACAACTTAATCTTTACCTTATCTAGAAAAGTTACGATTTATTATAATACTAATGATAATAACGCACACAGTATTTCGAAAAAACAATCTACAAAACTGCAAAACAATCTACAAAATGTAATCAGCTTTTAAATCATATGATCACATTAATGGTATACACAACTATACAAATCTTGTACTCGTGTACATAAGGCATTATGTTATAATGAGCAATTGTTTGATAAAAAAAAATCACAAAAATACCCAATTTTTGGCCGCGAGTAACCTATGTAAAATTTGTATGAATAAATTCATTGGAATAAAAAGCGAAGAAAAAAAAATTATTGTTTAGAAAAAAAAAAGAAAACTGTCAATACAGTGTCGTCTGATCAAGATCCGTTATTAGATATTCATTCAAAACTTGTACTTACCCATTTTATATCATTGAAAAGAACAAACAGCATGCCAGAAAAAGGGGTTATTTGTACCAAAAAACTGGTTCCCATTGTAGAATAGGAAAACAGAATTTCCATAAACTGCATATATTATAACAATTTGATTGTTTACAATTGGAGTAGTATTCTCTACAGAAACGTTTACCTTATAATCAAATTAGTAGGTTCAATAGGACTGAATATTCCAGAATAGTTTCTAAAAACTACTTCAGGCTATCATCACAAATGTAATTTCAAACTATTGTTTGATATAAAAATGTCTAATTTTTAGCCCCCAACCCTAAGTTGTGAGAATAACTAATAAATATTCCAAATATAGATTATTCTTACTAGCTGGTTTCAACTATCTTTCAACCGTTGGTTGGATGTCATCTTGGAACTTCTGTGTATTTCAAACTACGAAAATTTACGTTTTCGTTTTTTAATTTTTCATATTTGTTTCATTATTATATCACAATTTTCCTTTATATTATAGATGTATACTTATTATTATTTCTTTCATTTGAAATTTAAGATCACTTATTTCTCTTATTGCGGCAGATAGTAAAATTTATCAAATTAAGTTTTAGGCATGTTTAAGTTTAGGCATAACTGCTCTCTGCTTTTTCATCATCTCCACTTCCTCAGTTCTATCAATCTATTTTTTGATGAGTAGGTGAAGTATCTCATCCTGCTATTTCTCTGTAAGAGAATGGAGAAGCACTTCAATGGAAGCAAAAGTCACGCAGTCTACAAAGATGTTTGAGACCTTTTTCTTTCAGATTTCGGACATTTCTGTACACACTATTTTTTATGATACTTGAACTATATAAGAAATAAAATATCCTTAGCAAAATGTTAACAAGGTTGATGTTAGAAGATCATTTAACACGCCTTAAAATCGATTGTTCTAAACGCTTGATCGATTATGAGAGGGATACTAGACAAGGCTATAATGATCCTAGGTTGTGGTGGCCTAACCATCACTCTACGTCCTAGAAACCATTAGTAACCAAACCACCAGCTGCACTACCCGCACAATTCTCAGTCTATTGTTCCATATATATATGGCATCAGCTACATAAAATAACTTTTACTTTCAAAACTTTGTTTGTGAAATTCATCTCATAAAAATGTTTGTCTGCCATTAGTTAGCAGAAAATGAGTAGGGAATTACCTAAAAATACTGAAAACCTTAAACTACAATTCATCCGAAATAAATTTACTTCGATGGAAACAGAATGGTTGGCTGTTTGAATTATAGTTCAGGTATGCATTCAGATAAATTACATATCCAAGTTAAAAAAACAACATAAACTTAATAACGAAGTGCCAGTGTTTCGACTTGCCTTGCAAATCATTGTTGGACTTGTCTTTGACCAGACATCACGCTGAAGAAGGCCCCGGCATGGTAGGTCGAAACATCGGCACTCCGTTATAAGGTTTTCTTAATATTTGGGTATGTAATTTACGAACCTCACTACATCCCAGACAATCTCAACTAAATTTACTTTGGTGTTCGTATAGTTTACAAATCTCTAATAATGCTTGGTTTTTCATTATCACTACATGAAAGCGTGACGTACTAATATGAAGAAGGCAAGTTACTATAGTATTTAATATAAAATGGTCAAAGACAAAAAAAACATGCAGTAAATTCTCACTTATTCGTCTTTACCTTTACTGTTGAATAATTAACTTGTTTAAAATGTATAAACGAAAAATTAACATTTGAAAAAAAAATTTACTGAATTAAAATAATATTTGATTATAATTTACCATAAAGACGAATGGGGAGTTGGGTTGTTAGGTACCTATATACATTTTGATCCTTACATTCGATAGCCAGGTAAATGACCATGCCTTTAGTTTTCCCTATAGTTGGTGGGTTTTTATGTTCCTAATGAAAACAAATTTAAAAAAGAACTACAGGAATTATTCATTTGTTCATTATTGTTTGTTCTTTGTTCTGATCATCTGGTTTTTAACGTGTGCTCACATTCGTTATATTTTAGATTATTTTTGGTTCAGCTTTTCTTGAAAAGTCGATTTAGCCAGAACAGAGAGGCTTTTGATGGCGATTATTTAAGCTGAAGAAACAAGAGTTCAGTTCAAGTATGACATATATTTCTATTTGAATAGACCAACAAGTGTAAAGCGATTAGAGGGATGTTGCTTATAAAAAAAAAAAAATAAATAAAAATAAAAGATTTGACTGTACTGAATTTAAAAATCTTACAACATCACTGATTTTGTTGTTATTTTTATATATTTATTTTTTCACGTAACGGCCACTAAGGACCACGCGAATATAATTGGTTAGGCTTCTTTGGAAATCTTTCTTTCTTCCCATCGCAGTTTCATGATTTTCGACTGAATTTTTTCTTTTTTCGGACCACTTTTTTCTCTTCTAATATTCGTGAGATTTTTCAGTGTTTTCCTGTATGTGCCTCTATCCTATCTCTATCCAGACAATCGACATCTGAAATTTTAAGGTGCTTTAATTCTTCTCTTTTTTGCTTCGTATATGATCCCATGCTTTTGTAGCTAAAGATCTTTTTCTTCAATCCTTCCTCCTTCATCCTTTTCATGTTCCCATAGAACATCATCGTCCTCATTCATATCTTAGTTTCCAGTTCTTTGATTTCTCTGTAGATCTCTTCATTAGAACTTCGCCTGTAACCTTTCCGTGTTTTCCTGGGTCCATAGATTTTCCATAAGATCCTCTTTCCTATTCTTAACAGCTTTTCCAAGTTGGGTAAGCATGTGGTCGCCATCCCATACAAAATCATAGGCTTAATTATATTTTATTATTAATTCAAAGTAAAATTACTGAACTGTACATAGAGTGATGTAATAGAATTATTATGTTACCCCAAAAGGGCCTTATTCCTAGAAAAATTTGTAGCTTTAGCCATTACAAGACAAAAACTTGTATTGGAATCATTGAACAGCGGTCATTAGGGAGGCATTGACGAGGAAAAATCGAGCTTCCGCATGATCGGAACTGTTATAGAAGACCTTGATGAAAGAGTGTGGTGCCGAGGATCCCGGGCAATACATACTCCATTGTTGGCCCTCCCATAGCTCTGATAGAAACCTTTGTCCTTGGCCGAGGATTAACCTCAAAACGCCAGCGAGATCAATGGGCCTGAATGGTCCTGGACCGGAGGTTGTGGTTTTGACAGGGAAGAGGCTACGGGCTGTCAATAGATAGCCTTGCCTCCGCTATTCTATCCCTCCCAGCTCGTTTGTCCCTTTTCTTTTCTATTCACTGACCATGGTCACCTCACATATGGGTATTTATGTGTCAGCTTCTTCGTCTACGTCTTTTGTATTCGTTCACCATGATACCTCAACATTTAGGGTGATAAGAATTACAAAATAAACCACTAACATTTATTTTTATATTTTCTCTGATACGGTATAAGGGTGTAGTGGTTTTACCGACTACGATTATGGTAGCTCTCCGAAAAAGATGTGGTACTATTAAACAGTACATTTTTTTTTTTTCTTCCTTGTACTGTAACAGTTACATTTTAAGGAATTTATGAGTGATAGATTTAAATTTGAAATTTTTTAAATTTTATTATTAGATGATGAGGGTTAATTTTTTCTTTGAGTCGGCCTAACCTACATAAATACTAAAACTAAAACCTTAAATTTATTTACACGTGGTTTCATATTTCTGCAAACGTTGGGGAACTGGACTTTCTTTAATTTTACTAAAGTTATTCCCAGACAGTGGTAATTTTGATTGAAAATTTAAATGTTTTAGGTTTATAATTTATTTTACTGCCGGTAATGGAAGCTCTTTATTTATTAATTTTGCCTTTTTTCTTTTTGAATGCTGTTTCCTTTATTTTTTTACTTATAATTTCATTTTGGAATGATTCCAACCCTTTCGTCATAGTTTCTGACAAATGCAGGAACATCGGTGCTCCATAGAGTAATGCCTATCTTAAAACGCATTTATAAATTATGAGCCTGAACCGTAGTTAATTACTCCTTGACAGTAATAGATGATTTCGCCCGTACAGTTTTTAGTTTCTTTTCAAAATAGGCCGAAAATGTCATATTTCTGTCAAAGTAATTGCTATAAGATATAATAATTTAATTTAAAACTGACTGGAAGTTTTTTTCTTTCCCTTTTAAAATAAATATACTACACATTTAGTTTTATTACCATTCACATTAATATGAAGTTTCCTTACCACAAGACCGAGGGCCCTTGTGGCATTGAGACTAAAAACTTGTGATAGCTAAGTCATCAGCAAAAGCGGTTACACTGGCTTTGTGGAATTTGTCTCCAACAATGTTTGCTGTGTAATTAGAAAAAAGGATCGGGGACAAAACCGCTCCTTGTGGGACACCACAAGTAAGTGGTACTTCTTTAGAAGAGGCTTCTCCAACCTTTGCCACTGTATATCGTTGGCTGAGGAACGACTTAATAATCGAGAATAGTTGCTCTGGAAATTCATTGTCAATTAGTTTTTGGCGAACCACGCCGTAATAGTTGTTTTATTATTTTTTATTGTGTTTGAAATTTGAAAGCCACTATCTTAACCCGAGAATAAAATATGAAATATAAAAGACATAAACGAGCTTATTTTCTGCTCTAACTTTAGAAATTTTAGTTAGGCTTACTTTATGTAATTATTTATTTAGTTTTATAGTGATAATATGTTTTACTAGTAAAATGAAGAATTTTCCAAAGTAATTTCAAATATTCCAAATGTGACAGCTTAAATCACTTGTCATAACCATGTTCTCACTTTCCTTGGAAATTCCTCTACCCTTAAACACCTTTGCGCATTATCAAAACGTTTGGTTTATAATCATCTGTTAGTTCTCTTAATCTATAAATGTTTAATTATATAATGACAAATAATACTTTTAGATAATTTGTGTTGGATTGGTGGAAAAGTAATAAAGGTTTTATTAGCGAAAAAAAATAAATATAATTTTAGTGGTTTATGATGTTGAATGGTCAACACTAACATCTCTCGTAGTGTCCTGAGTAATTTTGCGATGGTTTTCTCCTACCACAGTCCTCAGATGGTCGTAATCAACAACAAAAAGGTCTAACGCGATCAAAATCTCCATGACGAATTTTTAGAACCATCTGTACATTCACTGATGCTTTACCCCAAATAACATTGATGATGCACTACGACGGAGTTTGAATTCGTAAAAATAAATTTGAAGGAATTCTTGTTTGTTCATGTTGAATTTCAGGGATTCTTACTCATAGAAATTGTTACACAAACTAAAATAATCTTTGAAGAAAAGAAATAACAATAGCTATTGTTTATAATCCATTAACTAGACTAGAGGATTATGTTTGTTTACTTGGCGAGCATTTGCCAAAACAAAATGAATATCTGCTTCATTTTTGTAACAACTCAATAACATTTTCTTATTAGATTTGTTCATTACCCTTCTTCACAATAGTCTTTTATTATATTTTATTCAGTATCTGTATTTATAAAACAGAAGAAGGCATAAAATACATGTTGAAACGACGACACTCTATCACAAGCTTTTAACTTTGATACGTTTTAAGATTAATGTGTTTCTGAAGTGTTACCTTCTTTATGCCCGTTGAACATTTTTGGGATGGGATAAAAAAATCAAACTCGAGTCAGTACCATACCGTACTCTATACTTGTAGATTAAGATTTCCTATCTAGATTTAGATATTTTTGCTATATTCCGGATGAGCTAGATACGTGAAACTTGGAACATATCTTAGGATCAATATACATATACTTATCCAGCAATAGCAATAGGAGCTAAGACATAGCGGTGAAGTGTGCAACCCTTTTGGCGTCTTCGTCTGTTCTTTTCCTTTTAATTCTTTGACGAAACGAGCTGTGATTGACATATCCATACCGTTTTAAACAAGAAGAACCCTGATATATTTCGCTTTAACATATTATCGCTCTAGCATTTTTACTTTTTCAAATATTTTAATAAAAAGTCGGAAATCACCTCTGTGATCTTCGGATTGTTATTTTCACAAACTGACTAGCTGAAATAATAAGTGGCCGAAATGAGGCCTGGTCCATTCTCCTAAAAGCGGTATCTTATTAGAAACTGTGGCTCATTGTGTTGAGGAGCTATGAGGTGAAGAAAATCGGTAGAGGGAAAAAATATTCAATTTTCTAAAAATTATCCTTTAGCATGTAATTTTTGAAATACGACCACTTTAAAACCTAAAGGGATTAATACTTGATCGAACGACTCATCAACTTTCCAGTCGATAGCTTTTTTAGGAGATATTTTATGAAGCAAGTTGTGTCGGAATCACGCATTTGACTCCAGACACAGAATTTATCCTGCCATTTAAGCCTAACAACTCATATTTGTTTTTAAATAGAAGATCCCAAAATATTCAATAAGTAAGTAAAATAAAAATAATTTAAAATAGCAACTCTCTGGATTTTTCGTTGCTGAATTCACTCTATTTTTAAAATTTAAAATAATGTTGTAATAGTGAGAAGTAACCATTGCCGAAAAATTATGTGCTTCAGTGCTGCGATCTATTGTCCCAGAAGCACACTTGTTTTATCCTTATTGACCTTAAGGTCCGGAGAACCTACTTCTCTTAATTTATTTTATTTTATCAAGTCTAGGAGGCCTCATAAAAGTATGATTACCAATTCTATATTGGCCATATTGGTTGGCTTAAACAATTTTTATTTTATTAAATTTGATATTTTTCAAATTAATTATTTGTGGTAGCAACCTGTTTTTAGACAAGAGAAAATTATTAAGATTGAGATAAATAAGACTGTTACATAGACGCATTTGCAATATACAGGGTGTTCAATATTCGATGGCGACCTCCTTTTTTTTCCCACAGTAATTTTTTTTATCCGGGGCACAGTTTCGCCACTAATCGCGAAAAATCATTTTAAGAAAATAAGCAATTTAAAACTGGTATTGCAAAAATATAATACACATTGAACAAAAAAATAAAATTAAGGCCTTCCCGAGACTGGTACGACGAGCGGCGAGAACAGGTCGACTTAATAAGGTTCCCCCGAGAGGCTCAAATCGTCGACCAGCCAGTGATGAAACTAATATCATTTATGTATTGGCCACGGTGGAAGCGTATCCTCATCGAGGATACATAGCCATATTCGATACATGGCTATATATTCGAGACATAGCCAGGGATACCCACTTAAGCATTAAAACGGTGTGGACCATACTAAAACAACACCGTATGATGCACCTCACCGAAGCATTCGTGGTAGCCTGGGAAACCCATTTAATGACAGAATCTTCACCCCAGTCTCTCAGCATCTTGGGGAGTTAGAGTGAAATGCGGAACGGTCATTTTTAGTATGGCCCACACCGTTCCAATGTGGGTATCCCTGGCTATGTCTCGAATGTTCCTGTGAGGATACGCTTCCACCGTAGCCAGTACATAAATGATATTGGTTGATATAAAGGGCTTGTTGACGATTTGAACCTCTGGGGAGAAACTTCCCAAGTCAACCTGTTTTCGCCGCTCGTAGTACCAATCGCGGGAAGTCCTTAATTTCATATTTTTGTTCAAAGTTTATTTTCTTCTTGTAATACGAAACGATTTGCGTAGTTTATTTTCACGATTTGCGGCGAAACGATGCCCCGGATAAAAAAAAAAATCACCGGTGTAAAATCGATTCAAATTTTTATTTTCTATCAAAATCCGTCATAAAAATACCACATCCAATCGGGAATTCCAAAGTTAGGGTCGCTGGAGAAGGTTGGAGAGCAGACTTTAACCTGAAAAGAAATTTTATTTGACTCAGTAAAGACCCTGAGAGTTTTGTTTCAAAATTTCAAAAACCGTTGAAAAAAAAGGGGGTGGCCTTCGAATATTGAACACTCTGTATATTTTCATATATATACCTATTTCATTAAAAATTTGTCTTGAAAGAATATTCATTTTAAAGAAATTAATTCAACTTCTTCTCGTCTCCTTGTATCTTTAGATTTATTTGTGAATGTAGATCGGTCAAAGAGGTTTACACTTCCTGCGTGTGGTCCTAAGTACAACTTCATTAATTTTTTTTTATTACCTCTTACTCCGTTCCAGGTTATTTTCCTAATGGAATATTTTTCGTTTGTGATCACTAACCGCTAAAATTACTGATTCAATCTGTACCAAGTTTTAACCACATCATGTGTCAAATCATGCTTTTATCTTATGTTTAATTACCTAATCTGAGCAATTTTAACCAGACTAAAAATTACCATCTGCCTGAAAATACCATTAAAAGAAATAATGCTCCATTGCATAGGACTTCAATACACGATTTTTATCGATAAACAAATAAAACTACAATTATTAGTTTAAATTATCCATGTTCTTTACTTAGGGGAGCCGGCGAAGCCGCGACGCTGGGTGCTAGTTAAATAAATAATTGTATACTTTGAATATACTTGATCCTTTGAGGCTAAACGGGTTTGCCAATACACTTGGTGCATGTAATTCCTTGGGTGAGGATTGAAGAGGCTCTGGCCGGGGACTTAAGGGACCCCACAGCACAAGGGCCCCCTGATATTGAGGAAGCTTCTTGACCTAGTTAGTTGGGTAGCGAGTATTGTAGGCATTCTCTTCCAGTTATCTCAGCCATGTAATAACCATACCCTCAGGAATACTTAATTTTTAAAGATTTAACCCTCTAATTCAGGACTTGATAAAATTTAAAAATAAATAAAATTTTAGATCCTTTTCAGAGAAAATTAACAATACAGATTTTATATTTTTGCAATATAATAGTTTTTTTTTTTGTAATAAGATGATTATTTTTATTAGTCATGAAACCCGCAATCAACGTGTATAGTAATTAGACTGTGATTATTAAAGAAAAATCTTCAGTTTATTATAAAATGTATAAAATGCAATAACTTATTCCATGAATATGAAAATAATTCGAGGCTGTCTTACCAAAAGGGTGGAGGGCTAGTTTCCTGAAAAACTGCAACTCGGTTTCGATGAAGAATTTCATCCGTCCAAGTAATTACTTATTAGGGTGCAATTATAAGCAATTTATTAACATGCAAATTTACTTCACAAGATATTAATATAGAATTAAAAATGGTCATGGTCAGAACCTATGTATTTTCTATTCTGTTATTAGAATTTATCTCTCAGCCCAAATACTGAGAAACGTATTGAGGCCTTCGAATACTAAAAATATCCTGTATCCAAAAAATAGAAAACCCGGAAGTCTTGAACAGAATTTGCAAGAAAAAGGAATTACTGTACTGCATTAAGAAAAGAAAGCCCCTTTATTTTGGGTACATTATTATGAGAGGATAGAAGTAGGAAAATTTAAGAATGATTATTGAAGGAAAAATTCCAGGCAAGAGATCAATAGAAAGAAGGCAGAACTCTTGGCTGAAGGATCTTCGCCGTTGGTATGACTGCACTAATAATTACTATGATGGACATCCTAAAACACAGAATGAACTTTTTTTTTTCCTTTTTAAACATTAATTTGAATATGCAATACAATATTACGATTAGTAAATATAATATAATATACAATAATCATGGTATAAGTTAGTATGAGGGTGGCTGCATACAGTGGTGCATACTCCTGACCTAGTCCAGTCAATAAACTAATTGTAGAGTACATGAATATGCAATTATTTTTGACCTCAGGGCTCCTTTAGGAGTAGTTAAAAGATAAATATATAATAATTTCCCGCTCCTGGGGGTGAGCTAACTGTGGGAAGGGAAGGAGGTCCCATTTTCGGGTTTTTTGATTATATCTCGAAAACTGTGGACTCTAGCAAACTATGTTACATAAAAAATTGAAGCGAATTAAATTTCCTATAAAATTGTTTATATACACATATTGGTCGAACTTTTAACTGTTTACGAGGTATGCGTTATTAAAATTTTTACTTCACTTTTCGTCAAACATTTGCTTTTAGTGCCTTCCGCAATAATTTCAGAAAAAAACTTGTAAAAAGTTGTAGAGCATTAATTTTACTTTCATTTCAGGCAATTGATGATTTTTTAGGAAATTTGATTAGCTTTATTTTGATGAGTAGCATATATTCCTAGAGTCCACCGTTTTCGAGATATAATCGAAAAACCCAAAAAAGGACCTTTTCCCCCCCGTAAGTTCACCCCCCAGGGGCAAGGACTTTTAGAATGTTTATCTTCTAACTACTTTTAACGAAGTTGTGAATTCAAAAACTATCGCATGATTCATGCTATCTACACCCCTCATTTCAGATAAATTAAAGTGTTACTATAGGTGACCTCTTAACTAGCCCATCTGTAGATTCCGTCGTGCTACATTAGAGATTTGACTATGATGATTCAAAGTTCTATTTAGGTTATAAAAATACGACGCTTAAGCGAAATGCAACAGCTCATCGTTTTTGAACACTAGAAAACAGCTCAATCTCCCAATTAATTATAGAAGACGTATTTACAAAACAGTGTAATTTAGACATACATTTTTTGTACCCATTTAGACATACAGAGTTGAGTTCCTGTACAATCCTTACAATCTAAAATCCTCAATGATCATTATTATGTCCAAATAAACTTATCCCTAATGATCTAAATACTCCGAATGTTACTGATCAGGCCCGAACCAGATACTTATCATTACATGGTTAGCTCCAAACACACTCGGATCCACTAGTCCTCTAATTGTTTTCCACTGGATTCTCGATAACTCTTCGAGGTTTTTTTATTTTAGAATATTTATTAAAGTGCTGGTAATTGGTATTTATTAACCGCTAATTTATTAAGTTACTTAGGTTTCATTATAGTCATTTAAACACAAATTTATTATATATATATACACTGTAACAAATATATGGTAAGTACGGTTGTAAATATCAATAAAATATATTTTAAAAAACAAGTATCACAAAAGATATTTTTTATATTTATTTATATAATTTAAGTGTAGAGCTAATGGCTAATGTTGCTCCTTTAAAGGCCAGTTGGATAACTGTTATAGTAAGGCATGTATGCTTGAATCAGTTTTAAACTTGGTAAACAGGTATCAACCAACAAGTTTATGTTGCTAACATACAAAAGCAGTTTGTAGAAATTCAGCTTATTTAGGTCAACATGGGAACTTTTAACACATTTTTTTTGCAAAATAAGACTTCTAAGATGCTAAACTTTATTAAGTATATCAGAGCAAATTTTAATTTTTCCCATTCTTCTCTTATCTAACCCTTATAATCCCAATTCCTCAATGCTTCTTTTTATATTAGTAACAGACTTTTGAGTAACAATCTAAATGTCTCGTAGGTTACAAATTTTTTCCTTGTTTCCCACTCGATCCAATATAACCCTCCGAGACATTGGAATGTGAAATATTTATTGAGTACTAAAAAAAAAACTCTCAGATCATGCTGTTTCAATGATTCCCAGTGACAGATGTAGTAATTATTGCGTCTGAATCTTTAATGTTTTAAAAAGCGACACTATAATATTTATAGCCTATAAAACCGAATTCCAGTCTGGATATAAATTAGAGAAGAGGCTTTTGTTGCCACTCAGTGACAAATGGGACTTGGATGTCCTAGTTCTAGGATTAAAGGCTGAAATATAAGCGTCACTATGAAGTAGTTGATCTCGTTAATTTTGCATTGATGGATTTTCTCGCTTCTGTCATGGACTCTCTTTTGTTTACACATTCTCTCTGTAATCTATTACTTGTTATTAAGACGGAAAAATTGTCTCTATATATCATCTTTCAAAAATACCGGAACGTGTTTTTTTTTTTTTTTTTTTTTTTTTTTTTTTAAGGATATATTTCGTTCATTAATTTGAAAAAAAAAACTTTATCTTATTTTTTTAGTTTACTGAACAAAACGGAACGCCCTACCACTATAATATGATAAAAATAAATTAGAATTAATATTTCTCGATTTTTTTTTTTTTTTTTTTTTTTTAATACAGAATAAATATGTGCTCAGTATTACTATAGCTTATTTACTTTGAGTTTGGTAGATGCAGTAGATATAATTATAATAAGGAAAAACATAAGCTGTAATTTTGATTTTTAATTACGTTTAACTTTATTTATTTATCCATACATGTTAAAAACACAAATCCACAGTAAGCGGTAATTCTTCTTCGACATTCATTTACTTAAATAAATTTTGAAAGTATATCTCTCACCCACCTTTCTCTCAGTCTCCTTTTGGTGTTTTCAATTACAGATTATGAATATTGCTTCTATTAGTTTGTTTCTGTGTCCTTGTGAATTTTTATGGAACTATTTGTACCAAGAAGTTTGAGTCTGAACTAGAAAGAAGCTTAGAAAGTCTAATATTTTTTTATTGGATTGTATGCATCTTTTTTTTAATACCAAAAATCTATGAAGCGACTTCCAAACGGATTTTACTAAACATATGTTTGTATGAAGTATATGTTTGAGTCTTGACTCATACTGTCGTCTGCGTACATTAGTTTAAATTTATGGTTTATGGTTGGGGATAATTTATTTATTTATTTATTTTTTTATACTGGTATTGTCATTCTAACATTTCATAGCTGTTTTACCTTAAAATACTGTAGAAATGACGCACTTAGTTGTATCATTCAAACAAAAATAAATCAATTACGAATTGTATCATTGTACTAGATTTTGATACTATTTCATATTCTTAATGTAATTAACACATTCGATATATTTTGCAAATTAATTTTCTTTGTTTGTTGATTTTGTATCATTTTAGTCACATCTATTTTTTTTGTTGTTATTTTTAGCCCTGAAGAAGACCTGAAAGGAATGTCGAACCGTCGGTACTTCTTGTAGAAAGTATTTTAAAAACTAGGATTTGTAGTTTATTAAACCTGACTGCATCCCTCATCATCTTTTTCTACCATTTTATCATACAGTCAAACATACTTCTTTCCTCGGTTCACGCTATTCTTTTTCTCGCATCTCTCTTTCCCACAAGGACCTTAATTTCTTTTAGTCTTTTCCTATAGTCAACCCTATCGAAACAGTCTTTTTCTGTTATTTCCAGCCTCTCAGTTTCTTCCTTCATATGTTTTATATACCCCCAGCACTCTTGTATCCTCTCATTTTATAGAAGATTTTTCTATTTAACCTCTTTGGGTGCATCCTCACCATTAGTGATGGGTCGTTCTAGGTGGAACGGAACTTGGAACTGGTTTCAGATTTGAACCCGTTTTGGACGAAACGAATCGCCCAAGTTTTTCGTTCCAACCGGAACGAAAACCAGAGCCAAAAGATCTCTCGTTTCGTTCCAAACCGGTTCAAAGCTGGAAACCGTACCAAGTTCCTTCCCCCGGTGTAGTAGAGTTTAAATTGCGTCTCTGGCTTCGTTCCACCCGAGGTCATTCCAACTGCTTTGTTGCGTTGATCCTGCCGCTCTTGATTCCATCCTCCCTTACCATCGCCCCACCACCCCACGCATAGGCATCTTCAAAATAAACCGCTTTGTTTGAAATTTTCTATTCTACCGATAGAGCTCGGCTTTTTCTTACGAACCACACAACGTTTTACTGCATATGTAATTAATATTTCTTTTATTATTTATTCAAAAGCTGTCCACAACAGTTGATTACTCATTTTTTCTCGGAACCAATGTAATTGGAAAATTCTCGCTCAATTGTGCACAATACTTGAACTAACATTTTTCCAAAAAAAAAAAAAAAAAAATTATTCATTGAATAAAACTATTTTAAAAGTTCACATTTTTTAAATAAGTATACTTAGCTATTTAAATCGTCTTAATACTATAGTACCTATACAATGTTTAATTATAAAATTGAAAGAGATTAACAGCCCGCAACCACAATAAGAAACTGCATAGTAAGTAGGTAGTAGGTTAGTCAAACTGACGTGGAACGAAAAGTGGAACAGACAGTAAGATCTTATTCAGCTTTTAAGTCGAGACGGCCCTTTACTTGCAGGTAGAAGGTTAGTCAAACTGGCATGGAACAGAACGAAAACTGGAACTGGTTCCAATAGTGGAACAAAACCGAAAATCTCATTCCGCTTTTAAGTCAGAAACTTCACTACTCACCATATGCCCGTGGAACCCATTTTTCTTATTCTTATGTCCGTTTCCAAATCATTTATTTCTTTGTATATTTTCTTATTAGGTCTCAACCTATAGCCTTCTTGTATCTTCTTTGGGCCCTTAATTCTTCTTAGTATTCTTCTTTCTATCCCTAACATTTTCTTTAGGCTGGGGAGGGAAGCAGTATCCATTCCGTACAGAATCACCGGTTTGACGACTATATTGTAGTGTCTTATCATAGCGTTTATTGACTGGCTCCTTTTCCAACACACTTTTATCAAAAAGATTAAATAATAACGGCAGAAATTAAATTTAAATCATTTAAGTAATCTGTTTTTTCATTACGTCATCCAATATTATGGCTATAACTATTTACTTTATCTGGGATTTATGTAAGAAAAAAAATAGAAAATCTGACACACTTTAAAGTAATAATACAATAACACACATACTATAACTAAGAGGATCCTGAATGAAAAATTAAAATAAAATATTTAACACTCTTAATAGAAGTGGAATTTACTTTTTAAATCCTTGATCCTGAACATTCATCCTCTTTTACAGCATAAACGTAGGAGAGACAGAGAAGATAGGAAGATATAGAGGTGGAATCCTATTTGGCTTAGGGATTCGTTGTTGCTTCTATTGACCCGGGAGCTCTTGACATGGATTGGTCTTCGCTGAATATTTCATTCCTTTTACATCTGTCTTTCCTTGTCTTTATATTTGATAACCGAGACGTAATGAATTGAAATTGGTTATTTCCTCATCTTTCCCTGAAGACGTAGCTACTACGCAGGGAATACAAATAAGGGAAATCCTGAGTTTTCCGACCCCTTTTCCTCTTCTTTAATAATTTTCTTGGTTATATGATTTTGTGGTGAATGGGTATATTTCAATAGTTCATATGTAGCTACTTATTGTCTTCGGTATCAAAGTTTATGATAATCTTATCTCTACTTTATATTAACTTCTTTTTTTTTTCTTTTTTTAAAAATAAATTATGAAATAATATCTTCTTTTTTTTTTAAACTTTAATTTTGACAATATACCCTTAAGACTCCATTAACCGAATGATATGCCCTTAATGCTGTCGCTTCGGAGCAACATTGACCTAAATGGATGCCAGCCAGGACTCACTTGCCTGGCAGATTATAAATAGTTTCAGAATAATTAGTTAATTTACACGATATTCTCCAAAGGTTTGATAAGTGGGGTTAAATAATCGAGGTAATGTATTTAAACAAGAAAGTTTTTAAAAGAAATTAATTCGATGGGTGGCGTTAAAAGCAATGTATATTCAAATAAAGGTTGAGATAAAGAAATATTTTTATTTATTTTATTGAAATGTATATATTTATTGAAATTTACAACAGTACATAAAAAAAAACCCAAAAAAAACATACATCCAGTAAATGTGATTAGATAAAATAATAAAATGACAATTGCTTGTGATACAACTACCCACTGTAGCACTTCAATGAATATTATATTTAGAAGGTCCCGAAGCCATCTTTTCAGACGCCTCGGAGGGTTGTCCGAAATAGAATGGGAAGCAAGTTGAGATCCAAGTGGATTTGATGGTTATTGAGTTTACTATGAAAGGATAGGTATCTGGTTTTGGCTAAATCAGCAACATATTGTTTGTATTGTATCTTACTTGGAAAAATACAATACAAACATAACCTAGACATAGATTCTTTATTTCTTGTCAAGGGCTGTGAGGAGTTGGCTCACTGTTAGACCAGTATTTTTATTGCTAATTAAAAAAAAAAAAATAATAACAAGAAGGGGGGGGGGATAAAGAAGGGTTAAAGAAATCAATAGGCTGAGATCTGGTATTCTAAAGATGAATGGAAGAACGAAGGGCAAAGATGTCGTAAATGTACAAAGGTTTTTTGGACTTTAAGGATTGGAATAGAAAGGAACCAAGGAAGTATTGTCGTCGAAAAATTGGATAAACCCACCTTAACTCAGAATACCAGCAAGTGATGTGAGAACGCCTGGGGATCCCAAAAATGAAACGAATTCATTAATCTTTTCAGCTTCATTTAAAGCACGCCAGACAGTTCTCCGTAAACTAAGCATCCATAATCGAGATGGGGAAGGATGAGGGAGGACACTAACAATTGACGGGTATAGCGAGGTAAAGATTCACGGTATGTTAGAAGCTGTTGAAGAATGGAGATGGTTATTCGGGTAATTTGGGAAATATGGTTATTCAAAGACAAATGTTGATCGAGTACTACTCCGAGGTTTTTGACAGAGTTTGTGAACTGAATAGGAACGTTATTGAGATAAAGAAGTGGATAACAGAAAAGGGAATCAAGGGAGGGTTTCGATCCAATTAGCTTGCCTTAGTTTTTTCTGGGTTCAGTCGTAACTTATTCTCCACTGCCCATTGGTTAGTGCTGTAAATGTCATCTTGAATCTTACGAGATGCCTCAAAAATCTGAGAAGGATGAAACGATAGATTCAAAATGTCATCAGCATATAAACGATGTTGAGAATTATAAAAAGCGTCTTTCAAATCATTAATATAAATTCAAAGAGAGCTGGTGAAAAAGAAGATCCCTGAGGAACACCTCGTGTTAGAGGTAGAAGTGTTGAAGGAGGTTGGTTAGGAACGATAACTGATACATATCACGACGTGCCTGAGCCAGGATAGGATTGAACAACCAAATACTTGGGTAATTTAGACCCTAAAAAAGTAAGCGAAATACATAAGAAAAAATAATGTAAATTGTAATAATACATATATCTTTTTATAAACAAAATAATACTTATTATGTACGCAAAATAATATACATTATAATATATTAATAATATACATATAAGCAACATTATAAATGTTTATAGCTTGAAATAAATCATTAATTTTCTTATGTTTATGTAACGAAATGTCATCTGCCACCGCACGATCTCTTCAACTACGATTTTGCATCAGTCCTGCGCTCCAGATATTGAAATGCCTTCTCCAACGCGAGGAATCGTTTGTGACGATTAATTTACTATTTGACCGTTCTCCCCATCCCATTCCATAGTAATCTTCGAAGATTGCCTAAAGTTTTGTTCGGCAATAGATGTTTTTTAAATTAAAAAACAACAAATAATAAAAGGAAATAATAAAATATAAGGCTCGGTTGATCGAGACCTCAGTCGTTTGAGAATCAATTAATCGAGTTCCGAGTGTATTATATCAGATACAGCCACAGTTATGGGTGATAATTAATATTTCTATTAAATAAATTTCATGCCTTATCTACAAGATTATTAAATAAATAATAGGACTATTATCCGATAAAAGTGAAAAAAAAAAAAAAAATGTGTTCAGTAAAATAAATAATAATTAAGTAATGATAATAAAATAGAACAAATAAGAAAATAAAATTAACATATTACTTAGGCTAAGGATACCACAGCTAGCTCCTCCCCTCCATATGAATGATTAAGCATGGGTCTAGCCTGGAGCCTCCAGGAGATCCTAGTTCTGTTCTCCCACCTCTTCATTGTTTCGTGGTCATCTAGAGGCAGAATTATGAAACATTATCGTGGAGAAGTGAAACAGTATTAGTAAAAAAAATTTACAACTGACATTAAGAATAGCTAATTACTATTACAAATCTCAATCGCCAAGGGTGGTGTGAACAGGAGGAAAAGAGGGGAGTGATTCAGAGTCTCTACAAGGCCAAGTTTGTTTTCTCAAGAGCACGAAAGGAAGAACCGCAGGAAACTGGTTTTAGTTATGCGAGAGTCTTCCGATTTTTGACGGTCGAAGGACATCTTCAACCACTCTACTTCCGACAGATTTTTGGTCCTTTTAAATTGATAAAATTATTTTATATTTTAAAAAGACATTTTCTCTTACCGATCCATCATTATCAAAGGACAATTAAGAGTACTGTTTTGAGATCTACCAGGATCTAAAGGTTTTTCAACCTTCGCAGGATAGTTTGCAATTGTTGTCCTTTTGAAAATTACTTAAATATTTTGAATTTTCAAAAGGGCACTCTTCCTTCTTGCTTAATCCTTTGGATTTTTGTCTTTTTGACCATTGTCTAAAATATTTATTTGAAAGCTGGAAGTAAGATTTCTCAACCATGTTTCCAAATCTCCATTGTCGAAATTTAAAGTAGATTTCGAGACCACTGTAATTTCAATTAGTTATAGTATATCAAATAATTCAATAAATTTTCTTATCAATTCAGCCTTCATTTTACCTTGTTTTGAATCTAAACAATATCATAATACATAACGTTCTTCTAAGAAGACGAATAAGAATGCTTGCGTAAATGCTTACTCCCCGTTATAGAAATTTAATTGAAAATTTTTTTTAAAGGTCACGTATCTCCTAATAAACAATTTTACCTCACTTTTTCCTTTTTACAATATAGTAAGTCTGGATGTTAATAATATTCACTTCATTGTTTTTAATTTATATTTTTCCCCATATTTTAATTTTTTTTACGGTATTTTTAGTTTAATATTATTTCATGAACTCTTATTTTGCTTTCTTTATTTTTACGGGCCACTGTGAAAAAAAAAAAAAAAAAAAAAAAAAAAAAAAAAAAAATTACACCAAAAAATTATAGCCCCAGTCAAAAGACATATCACACCATGTCAAAAAAAACAAACAAAAAAACAAAAAAAATAAAATAAAATAAATGCTTCGCTGTAAGTTGTACTTTCTCTGAGAAAAAAAAAAAAATTACAATTTTCATTTTAAATAGATAATCGAAGATGAGTCCGGTCAAGCATGGATCAGTTCATACTTGGATCAGTTACCACTAACGCGGGTTACTACTCTCTAAGGAAGACTATATTGCCTGTATGACCTTCCAGGACAGGTTACATACCCACTCGAACCCACAAGTCTCCCAACTTTCTTCTCACACGATTTCCGATAACACTTCGATGTGTCCGAATCTAAAAGCATATGTCCTAGGGAGTTTCAAATGCACAACAGTGAAGTACTACTAATGTGTAGTTCATCACCAGTTATTGACATGTCATTGTTTTCATTTTATCGCACATTTACTTGTTGTACATAGTACAGTTGTAATCATCAAAAAAGAATAATATATATAATGAGCAGCAAAAGTTTTCGGACACCTACTAAATTCTCTAAAATACGATTACTTTTACTCGCGTTGTCGAAATATAATTTTTTTTTATGATTTCATATTCTTCCTCATGCACGTGAGAAAAACACCTAATGATTAAAACCCCCAAAATATGGATATATTTATGTAATTACTCTGTAAATAGAAGAAATTTGTAAACTGACTGCAACAAAAGTTTTCGTAAAGCATCAAATTATATCACTTAATCCCTTAAATACTTAAGGTCTGATGTAAAGAAGTTAAACAGTTAATCCTGCCTCTTTCTAGCTATATTCCGACCAGTTTCTACTCAAACAGTGTTTTATAAACAGCCACGGCCCAATAGTCGGAATACCTCTTTTCAACAGCGGTTACTTGTACTTTTCCTCAGATAACAGCGATATTCGTACGTACCGATTAGTTCAATGAATAATTCACCTTGTTAAAGGGTCCAATACATAATCGAACGTGTTAAAAAAGCAAAAAAAAAAACGAAAGGCTAGACGATAAGGGTCCATCGGAATGGCCGAGAATTTGCTCTCGCCAAAATGGAAGGAGTTTGAGATGAGATGAATAGAGAAAAGTTAATGCTGACCTCAAAATAACGTCCAGAAAGACAGCAATAAAAGTAAATTTTGGATTTCAGATCATCTGGGAGACCTAAAACTATTAGAAAAGGCCTAGGAAGAAATTGATTTCAGTTCAGAGCAAATAGTAAAGAAGTAATATTCGTCTATCTGTTCCTTGCACATTATTTTTTTTATTGTAGACTGAATAAACGTATTTGCAGTAGTCGGGAGGTTTTATTTTAAATGTTTTTAAAATATTTTCTTTCTTTTAAGACTATTTTTCTTAGTTCTTATAAATGTTTTTTTTCTATTTACTGAATTTAATGAATTTGGTAGGTGTACGAAAACTTCTGCTGTTCATTGTACATATCTACATACATGTAATGTATATGTATTTACATATGTACAAAAAAAAATTAAACAAATAAATACTATTTTACTTAAGTGATACTGAACGTAATGATTTTTTTTATTTTAATTCAAAATTGGAAGTATCGGGTACATTTTAAATTTAGTAGCATGTCTCGGTTCGGTAGCTTCTTTTTTATTTTTTTACGAGTTCCATTTTCATTCCCTCGTACTGAGAACAGCCGTAAAATAAACGAATAACACTTATACTTTATGTCATTGCACGAGGATTTCATTATTTGATTCAGTTATGTTTACATTGCAATGCAGAATGTATTATATTTCTGTTTAAATTTCTGTATTATGCATCCTATTAAATTACGTTTATTTTCACCCATAATAATGCTCTTTACAACGTAGTAAAACAAAAGATTTGGAAGGCACTCACGATTATCTTCATCGTCACAGTAAAATACGAACGCAAGCATGTTTATGTTTATGTGACATTAAAATCAGCCAGAAAATGGTTTATATATCATACTCTTCACATTGCCGTTCTTTAAAGTTAGGTAATGGTTCGGATCGGCGACACCAACCCCTAAACGCGCTCAGAATACCTTTTATCGATTCTAACCTTGTACCGATTTATTTCGATGTTCTAGTCGCTGCTTTTAGAAGGGAAAGGTTATTCTCCTACATTTACTGTGAAGCTCTAAATCCTTGTTCAAAGTAGTATTAACTTCTGTTTACCTTCTAATATTAAAATGAGAAATAAGGAAATATTAAAGTGGAAATAAGGAAATATCAAAATATAAGACACTAAATCAATTTTGAATTAATATTAATTTAATCAACAATTAATATAATACTGAACCACCAGTAAAGTTAATTCCTGATGAACTTTCTGTCAGAGAAGTGAAAATAACAAATTATAAATATAAAAAAGACAGAATCCTTAAGTATTTATTTGGCATAACTCCTATTTATTTAAAATTTGTAGCTACATGTTTCAGAGATAATGTTCCATCATTAGGCTTCTAATTTTTTTTTAAAACACATTAATCTATAACATTATACCAATAGTTCTACAATTATATAGTAATGTGTCATTTACCTCTTAATCTGTGATTATTTTCACATTATCAATTCTCCATGTTATAAGCCATTATATAATATAAGACAGAATCCTAGTTGAAAGTGATGATGTTAATTTCTGCTATATTTTCTCATGGGAAGTGGAAATAAGAAAACATAAAAAACCTGTGATATACTTTCTCACATTTATTTATAAACTGATATGTTTTATTGAATTAATTATACAATCTGTCTTACTTTAGCACAAAAAGTAATATGGATGACAAAGAATCCATTCACAAAATATGTATACTGAAATTTAAACAACAATTACAAATATATAAAACACCAAATCCATGTACAAATAAATCTTGTTAAGTTTCATAACACTTTTACAAGTTGTAAATTTTATCACTTAAATTGATAGAACAAATATAAATATGTAAAACACCAAATCCATGTACAAATTAATCTTCTTAAGTTTTATAACACTTTTACACATAAGCTTAAATGAAATAAGAAAAAATGAATTGATAAAACACTTAATCCTCGTGTTGTTAACTTCTGTTTCACTTATTTACATTTAAGAAGTCTAAATATCAATATAACAAACTGAAAAACACAATTCAAGTTGAAACTGTAGAAGTGATTGTTTACATGTGAGGTTATAGGAATGAACTATCGAAAAATGTAAACATGAAGTGAAGCGTAAGGATCGAACTAGTCGGTGTAGCGCGGGTCAACCTAGTTTGGTAGTGTCGCCGATCCGAACCGTTACCTAAAGTTATTTTTTAATACGGTTTTGATTCATGTTGCTCCTCCATTCCTCCTAAGTAGCGGTCTTATAAATCTTTTTGGCCGATAGAAGGATTATTCGAAACGATATCTCCCTTTTAACTTTGGCTCCCCATCCAGAAATGTCATTTTAAATATTTATAACACGTTGCTTAAATAGAAATATAATTATAATCCTAGAAATGGGTAGTACAGTATACTGTTATTTGTTATATATACTTTTATTTATACTTATTGACAAATATCCCAATAACGGATCCAATTCGATACTCCAGCTTTTTTGACGATTAATTAATCTTTCGTGATTGATAGATTCAGTTACATCGAAAAATGCATCCAAAAAAACTAGGAATCCACAAAAGTTCGGGAATTTTAGCGTGCTGACATGGCTATTTCAAAGGGGTTGATTAAAACTTCATAAATAGTGTCTAGTAGTAAATTAAACTACCTTAAAGGTAGGAGAAAATAATTTTGGATCGTACTAATAGTTTCGGTGTTATAGCCAAAAAAGTAAGAAGCGGGACTGACTGCATGTTGGCCTATTTCTAAAGCCGGCTCCACACATTCGTGTTATGTCATAACACGCAACACGAAACAGCTTCGCCGAATCTGTTTCGTGTTATGTGATAACGCATAACACATAACACGAAACAATGAAGAAATAGTTCTCTGTTATGGCTTAACACATAACACATAACACGAAACAAGCCCAAACTGTTCTCTGTTATGGCATAACACATAACACGAAACAATAACGAAACAGTTCTCTGTTGTCATGACAATATATCAACACCTACTAAAATAAGCCAAGTTCGTCAAAATGCATGTATCTACTATTTTTTAATATGTTGTTAGGACCCATGAGGATAGTTAAAATCCAAGTTTTCAAACCTCAAAATTAGGTGGGTTGTTCGTAGTACTCAATAATCCTCGGAATTGTAGCACTATTTTCGTTTTTCATTTATATCTCTAAAATATGAAAAATTTGCTTGACACAGCATTTACTTTTTTAAAGAGTACTAAATGTGTGACAATTTAATTCTAACAGCAGCTATGTAGATTAATTGGTTGCGGAAATACAGTTCTCCAAAAAATAGTGATTTTACACAATATTCATAAATTTTCCGTTGAGTCAAGTTCTCAGCCGCATTCTAACAAAAGTACTGGTTTCAAAATAATTTCTTCAAGAAAGAATTTAAAGGAAATTTAATTAGCTTTAATTTCATATCTAAACTGTACCTGTAGACAAACTTTTTTTAGAAACGGGAAAAGATTACAAAATCGGATTAGAGCAAAACAATTGCATTGCTGGTTTTAAAAGTGAGTGAGAGAATTGGCAGGAATCTACCTGTTTCTTTTTCAATTTAAAAACATGTACAAGTATCTATTGCTGTATTTAAAAACATGTATTTTAGTCTGGTATCCTTCGATGTATAAATCGTCTGGGCTATGATCTATTGTTTTTCCCTGTTTAAGAGAAATTGAGTTTTACCTTTCGGTCTCCCCCTTTCTTAAATCTTATATTTTATTTTGCCATTGTTTCAGGACTCTTTAGTCTCTCAAATACCATTTTTTTTAATGCGAGGCTACTTATGTCTATTACGTCTCCTGAGAATCAGCTCTAATAAAGTTAATAAAGTTTGCATAAGCTTTATTTACGCCATGATCTATTTACTTTCAGACTGAACTAATAGCGAAAATGAAGATAAGCTACGAAAATCTCTTCTTGACTAATTGAATAGACGAAAAAAAAACTCTGTCAAAACTTAGTTTCCCATTACAAATGCTACCGTAAAAAAAAATATACCTAACATAGTCCAGTTCAATTCAAAATGTATGAAATTAGTTACCGATTTAAATTTAAAAAAATTTAAATCGCTAAGTGCTTACTTAACGTTATTTATCATCAAATTTAGTAGTTTTTCATTTTTAAACAGCTATTATTGAAAACAATGATTTACTGGTCTTCACGATTATTCACTGTTGCTAAGCAAATTCGTGAATAATCGATTGTCTGTTTCGGCTTGTGTTATGGCAAAACAAATTTCCTTTGATGTGTGTTAAAAACCGCCTCCAATAGCGATACACCCATAACACGAGCAGAAACAACTTGATAACACATAACACGAGCCGAGTGCCCATCCACACATTCGGCATCTTCAACGAGCATGTCTGTTTCGTGTTGCGTGTTATGACATAACACGAATGTGTGGAGCTGGCTATGTGGCTATAGCAGGATCAAAAACACAATATTATAACACATAACACGAGCCGAGTGCCCATCCACACATTCGCCAATCTTTGACGAGTATGTCTGTTTCGTGTTGCGTGTTATCACATAACACGAATGTGTGGAGCCGGCTTAACATTATTCCCGAGACCATGACTTTGCGAAAAATGGTCTGATTTCGGCATTTTATCATTTTGTAGGTTCCGGTTACAACTAAAATTCATTTACAATGACATTCTTCAAAAATGCTTCCTTGTCGTGTTATAGGAAACAAGCGAAAACGGTCTGTATTTTGATCTGTTTTTTTTTTTTTTTTAGGTATAAAGCCGACGGCTGCCTCTGCAGATTCGAATTGAGCACCCCCAAAAAACATTAAGATCCGTATAGAAAAAAAGTTCGGCAGTTTCTTCTTCAAAATGGCCTTTTAGAGCCTTATGTTACTGGCCTATATATTGTGTTTTGTTCTGTACTCAGTGCACAGTGTATTGAACTCAGGAATCCGGCTAACATTAATCATCATTAACAAGACGCTTCGACCCCGGGGAGATAATTTATCAATTTTATATAATAACTCAATCTATGATACTATATTTATAACGTATCAGAACATATTTATACTATTATATATAAGGATAAGCCAGTTTGAGATCACTAACCACAAAACTATCGAACCAATCTATACTAAATTTTAACCACATCATCTTTATACTAGTTAAAGGAAGGTTTAGCGATAGTAAATCTACTGATTTTAAATTAATTTGTTATTCAAAAAGTGATAACAATAAAAAAAACATCAAGTAGATGGACAATGGAGACTGCTACCTAATGAAATAGTCTATCAGGAAAATGAATCAATTACGGATGCAATGCTAAAAAGGAGGACTGCCTTTATTGGCCACATATCAAGACTACTAGAGACCAGACTACTGAAACAATTATTCAATTTCTTTTGGAAAAGTCAAACCAAGAACAACTGGTTTATTGAGGTTCAGAATTATTTAAAAGAGCTGGATATAACAATGAAACAAATTTCAAAGAGAAAAGAGAAGTAGAGATACAGGACTAAAATTGAAAACAGTCAAACGAAAACAATACGCCATTACGGATGATCAGATAGACGCGGTCAGGTCAGATAGAATGAGGAAGTTCTGGGAAGAGGAGAAGAGGTTGAGAAAATATCACAACCAATATTGTAAAGACACACTGCAGTCTATGGATTGAGTTTCAGTGTTTCAATGTAGGTGTAAACTATTTAAAAAAACAAAAATAAAAAAACGATAAAGTGGATAATAGTGAAGTTTGAAAATTGACCGATAGGTGGCCAGCGCGATTTTATTATTAAAATTTACTCAGTTGTTTCAGATTCATTAAGTAAACCGTACTATTGTTTGTACGAAAGAAATATAATATCACCTACAAATATTATGGCTAAAATATACATACCTAAAGCCTCAATCAGTTAAAATTATCTTTTATATTTTTTTTCTTTGGAAAATCTGGATACAAAAAAAAAAAAAAGAAAAAAAAGAAAGAGGTATTTAGGAAGCTTAATGGAAACAAAACCTTTCGATGTTGCAGTTGAACCTTTAATATTGAAATGCGAAATCCTTTTTTGAGCCCGGCTGAGTAGGTTTTGTCAAAAGACGTGTGGTTTTAATAAAGCCGCTTTCAACGTCATCTCTAACGAACTACAAAGGATCTTCCTAATTTAATGTGATTATTTTTTTTTTTAATACTCTTAATCTCTGTGTCCTTTAAATTTTAACCTTTTTTTTTGTTTTTAACATTTATATTCTAACTTTAATGTTATTCTGTTATAATAATATTACTTAGACTGTTATTTCTAAATACTATTTCAATTTAAGCCTCACGGGGTATTCAGTCTTAATATTTTAAAACTAAGATGTTCCTATTTAACAAAACATCAACAATTCAATATATCTACAGGGTGAGTATCTCTTAGTGTATAAAAAAAAATTGGAAGAAACTACATCAAACATGTAGCAAAATGCCGCAGATCTTATCTTTCTATTCCAATCGATTGCAGATATCTGATTAAACAAAGACTTTTTTGAGGAAACCACGTTTTTTTTCTATAAAATCTGTAATATCTCCATTTTGCTTAAATATTTTTCAAATTTTGACCACATTTTCGATTTTAGCATTAAAATTTCTATAATAGCTGAGTACCTGTTACCATGAATTTTACAAACTTGGTATCTAAAGAACAGCTTGATCTTCACCATATTTGCGGAAGTCACAATGTCTTATATTACCTCAACGCTCACCGTTCTTTGAAAAAACTATCCACAAATCGTCAAATCTCACAAAAACTTTAAAATTTAAGAAGCTTATTTTTTTTTAGAAAATAAAGGAAAACTGTCAATAAAGCGACACCAGATAAGAGTATCTTATGTTATTACATTTATTTCTTTATTACTATAATTATTTTATTAACTTTTCAATGTAAGGTTTAAAACTCAATGATAATGTACATAAACCATAATTTGCTATCAGCTTCTGAATGTATAGTAATAAATAAATAAATGTAATAACATAAGATCCTCTTATCTGGTGTCGCTTTATTGACAGTTTTCCTTTATTTTCTATTAAACAACAATTTATTTATCCAATGAAGAGTTTATTATGATTAAAATTAACATTTTCATTAAGGGATTGTCATAATATTTTATTTACACAAGTAACTGATTTGTATGCCAAATTAGAACACCATGTTTTTTCGGTTTCAAAATTACATTTCTCCATGAAATCGAAACAAAATCATTTTTTTTTAACATATCATTCGAAAGCTTATTAAATTTGCAAGTTTTTGTAAAATTTGACGTTTAGTGGATAGTTTTTTAAAAGAACGGTGAGCGTTGAAGTAATATGAGTTTGTGAAATTCAAGGTTACAGGTACTCAACTATTATAGAAAATTTAATGCTAAATCCGAAAATATGGTCAAAATTTGAAAAATATTTAAGAAAAATGGATATATTACAGCTTTTATAAACAAAAACGTGGTTTCCTTAAAAAAGTCTTTGTTTTATCATATATCTGCAATGGATTGGAATTGAAAGGTGAGATCTGCGACATTTTGCTACATGTTTGATGTAGTTTCACCCAATTTTTTTTTATACACTAAGAGATACATACCCTGTATATAGATTAGAACAAAAATTTCAAATTCCTATTGTATTAAAAGAAAAAAATATGTATATATATATATATATATATATATATATATATATATATATATATATATATATATATATATATATATATATATATGGATAAATGTCTTGACTGTTACTTTTAAATTTTTTGTAAGGTTCTTGAGGTTCAGTCAAGAAATACAAATAACTATTTTGGCGACGTTTCGAGACTATGTTGTTCTCATAACGATGCCAATGTTACTAGTGGATATGGAATAGATAATTTACAAACAGCTATCATGTCAGTAAATTAATGGAGAATACTTTTTGTCATACAACATTTGTCGCTATGAAATGCCTTTAAGGAGCTAAATTAGTTTGAATTAAGAAATGCAAGTTTTGAGTGCATTTTTTTTGTGTTAGGGCTTCTTTGACACGCTCTAGTTCTGTTGGTATTTATTTGATATTTTAAATTCTACATATCAAGGATTTTCTGATTTTCAAATAAAATAACTGGCAGAACTGAATGATGAATGAGAAAGAAATGAAAGGGCTTAAACACGACACAGTTTTCACTAACACTAAACCCTTGGCGTGGCCATACTCCAGGCTACATAAATCAGACGTACGGCTCAGCTGTAGGATGTGGAAATAGTTTTCCCGCCTCTTGCCATATTTTCTCACTCTTAGCGATTTGTCACCGTTGGCCGTTAGGGAGTTTGATCAGCTAATGATGATGTATTTTATTGGGCCATTTTCTCGGTCAAATGCTACGGTGGTAGAAATAGTGTTATCGCGCTCCGGACAGCTTTAATAAATATTAATGGGTTTTTAAATGCAATGACTTAAATTACCGTTTAAAATAAAGTTCGCCAACTTACGAAAAATTATAAATAAACAACTGACAAAAAATTGACTTTTAAAAAAACTTCTTATTAATAAACACAGAAAGTTACCTTCTTTTTGAAGAAACATCAAATAATTATCACCAGCTAACTGGGAAATTGAAATATTATGGTTATAAATTAATATAAAGTCACGATGAAAGGGAAGGTTATTTGGTTTTAGGTTTGATTATATTTTATGAATTATTATTTTATTTGAGATGTTTCCAATTGTATATAATACTAGCTGAATGTACCCTGCTCCGCTACGGTTTAATATCATTAGGATGCAGGACAACTTAAATTAGTAAAAATCAAGCTTAACGTTGATAATTATTATTACTTAAATAAACCTAAAGAATTCCATTTTTAGTATAATTTCAATAAGTAAATTGTACAATTTACAAAAGTTAACTTTATGTTATTTTGATAGTCCTCCAGTGAAGCTTCGAGGCAGCACTACCATCTTACCCAGCTCTGATACCAGACTATCAGCTCCTCTTATGTCATGTTTATATTAAATATATTTATAAATAGTTGAGTTCTATTTAATAGAAACCATAGACTCATCTGAACTGCGAAAAAGGTATATTCTAGGTTCAACGAATGAAATTCAGAAATGTAGGTACAACTTGTAAAATGCAACTTGTGCCTGGTTGAGAAAAGCCGATTACATTGTGACCGGAAAAACTGAAAGAAGGGTAGTTGAGGACGAAACTACTGGTGAAGCAATGATGGTGGCTTGCTCATAAGGAATATGTACATCGAACTGGTCTTACATGTCACCACCAGAGAACATAAGTCTTTTAACCTTCTCTTTAACAGTCTTTTAATAGCTTCTCGTCACGAAACAACTCAAACATGTAAGGGTTCACCTCTGCAGCCACCATGAGGTCACAGAAAGTACCATATTATAAGGTTTCGACATCGATCGTATTTTTGTTTGTTTACAATTATATGGAACTTAATTAGTGGTGTGCGGCTTAAACATCTAACCTATTTTTTAACTTAGCTTATCTCCAAATACCATATGACAATTAATCTATTATTATTCACCCAATAAAAATTGTAATCGCATATTTCGCGAATTAGTCCCGATCCAGGCTGATTTTTTTAAAATTCCTTTCTTAGCGAGCACCTACGGCTTTAGAGGAAGCTATATATCGAATTTCATTCCAATCCGTTCGGTGGTTTCTGAAATTTCGTGTTAAATGAGTGAGTGGTATTTGACAAATATATAGTAGTTTACATCTATCCAGTGAAAAATTATTACAGTAACTTGTAAATAAACTACCTGCTGGCAGCAATCACATGAAATCTACATTAGAAGTTCCCAGGGCCATTTCATTAAAGGAGGAGTTATTCAGAATGGAGTGAGGAGCAATTTGTGACACCAGTGGATAGAAAACAGTTTTAAATTAAATATTAATGAATCATTAGAGATAATAAAATCGTTCAAAACCAATCCAGATTTTCATTTAAATGGCTAGTTAAATATTTTCTATATATCCATTTTAAATTAGCGTCCAGTAGAAACAAAAAAAAACCCGGCATGTCATAGGGAAAACCTAAGGAATTGCCCATTGACCTGACTGCCTAACTCCTAACGGTTCTCAAAGGCATACCGTTTTGAGCAGAACGCCGTAAAACTGCATAGTTCTTGTGATGCTATTACTATTGTAATTGGTTGACCACAGCAGTTGTTATGGCCGTTAGAATTTGTTGATAAAATCTCTACTTCAAAAATGTTAACGTCCTCGAAAGGGGTAAAAAATCAATAATTATTGATTTTGAAAAATTTTCACATATAAGGGTTTGTGAGGTGAATGAACTATCGATGAATGTAAACTCGATGTGAAGCGTAAGGGTCGAACTGTTCGGTGTAGGGCGGGTCAGGTAGGTTTCTTGGAGACATGCTTCTGTAATGGTACCATTTTTTGTTGCTGAATTCACTCCAAAAGAAGTTTACACTTCAGCGTATGGTCCTATGCACACCCACTTCTTTTTTTCTTTTTTTTAAGGTTCTTTACTAATTAAACTCCTGGTCTTCAAGTGAACCGAACTGAATGATGAGCTTTAATATTTCATTTTTTTTTTTTTTTTTTTTTTTAAGAACATAATATGGACGGTGAGTTAATTTTTTTTCATCATATTAATCCGGCCCAAGGAGGACCAATTAGCGCGGCCTAGAGGCGCTAAGAGGACTAGATCCTAGATAGTTAGGAGGACGAGATAGGGCTGAGAGATGGAGGCGTTGCATGCCAGGCCCTGTTGCTCCGCCGGCCAATGACAAATCGCTCCTTCCGAACGGTTATCGCCCCTCATTTTCCGCAAATTAAAATTAATGCCCCCCACTAAATCTACCCTCCTCTTCCTTCCTTATCTCATATTTTTTATTTATACTTAAATCATCTCAAACCATTATTTTGGTCGTCGACTAGATTGGTTTAATTTACTTATAATACGTAACATAACAAGTTCGTAAAACCCGACTTTTAATTATTATTATCACAACTTTAAACTATGAATGATGAAAATTTATATTAGTGAAAGTTCTTTTGAATCATTAGTTACAAGCTTAAAATGACAAGAAACGTATTGTCGTTACAGACTACTTCAACATTTACTAGACAAACGTTCAAAGCTCCCAATTAATTATAAAATACTTATTTACATGACTGTGATTACGTCTATTTGGACGTACCGAGTGAGCTTTGGGGCTCCACTAAACCATCCAATTCATCTCGTATCCATTCCTTACAATTCAAAATCCTTCGAAAAATCTATTTAGGAATATATCTATCCATCCTAATAGGTCTATCCAGGAAACCGATGGAAGTTCGACAAATATGTATGGAATTAATTTTATAGGAAATTTAATTAGCTTAAATTTTTTTTTACAACATAATTTTCTATAGTCTACCGTTTTCTAGAAATAATCGAAAAACCCCAAAAATGGGACCTTCTCCCCTCCCCCCACCATAAGCTCATCCCCCAGATGCGGGTACTTTTAGAATGTTTACCATCTAACTACTCCTAACGAAGCTATGAAATAAAAATAATCGCATATTTCATGCACTCTACACCCTTCATTTCAGCACTCATTGACTGAACTGACTGACGCTCTCAATACATCGATGCTCCATAACAAATTTTATTTTAGTATATCAGAAATAACATCTCATTAGTCTGAATTCACGACTTCCTTCAGATAATGTTTTCGTTTACGTTGATAATCTTCCTATATTTTTCATTATAATTTTTTCCGTACCCACTCTGCTAGTATTGTTTCTTTGTATCTTTTAAAATATGTTATATCAGAAGTTAAACGTCCTTTTAATTTTATACAAAATTTTTATCCTGTTATGACTATTTTACTTTCTTTTTTTTCTAACCTGTATATATTTTTCTTTCCGTTTCACATTATGTAAATGTTTATTCACATTTATTAATATTATCTTATTTTAAAACTCTCTAGGGTGTATATATGATTTTACTTTCTGTTATGTATTGTTTTTCTTTAGGAATATTGTTCCAGAATAAAGTTCTGTTATATTCTATTCTGTATAAAATTACTTCTATTGGAGATATATTCACGAATATTGTTTAAATGATTATACTGAAAAAATAATAATAATCAACTATTAGTTAATTACATGTAATTATTTAAGAAGCCGACACTGCTATTATTCTAATGCTTCGCTGAGATAGATTTGTCGGAAGGATATTCTTTCCCCGACAGGGTGTCCTTCCTAAAAACGCTATTAATCTTCGTTTATAAATGGATCTACATTTGTTCGTATCTCGTTCCGTTGTAGAGACACCCAACTCCCCTCCATTCCCCAGCCCACTTCGAACCTCTAGCTGCAATTAACCTCTCCGAAACAAACTTTCATGGGGGGGGGGGGGGGGGGGGGGGGGGAGTAACCCTGCCAGAGGGAAAAAGGAACTGCTGGAGAAAAGAATCGCAGCAATTAGTCAAACCAGGTTAGCAACTTGTTCAAAATGGAAGGCATAAATTTCGGAAAATAAAACTTAGACATCTTTTATGAGGGCTGGTAAGACTTTTTCAGCTGATATAAGGGCAGTTTGGAACTGAGATCTCTTAAGGGTGCTGAAATAAATTGGCCTTCTCTTTTTAACTGTTCTTTTTTTTTTTCTTCATGGTTAGTCGCTAAACAATTTAGTATCGTGCGATTTATTCTCCTTTTTATATTCCTGAAATATGGAAGAAAAAAGCTTTCCAATAAAATAATGAGCCACTTATAGCTGTACCATTACAATACAGCCATAAACAATGTATAAACAATTTATTCGCTATGATTTTATTCTAATAATACTGATTTAAAAAAAAATACATTTGACTATATATTACAATATGCCACAGTTTAGAACAATATGAAATTATCTGTACTATTATATAAAAAGCCATTTTTCGTTTGTGATCACTAACCGATCTTTACCAAATTTTAACTACATCATCTTCATTGATCAAGAAAGGTTTAGCAATATTAAAATTTTCAACTAAAATGGTTATTTAAACAACGATAAATATGAGGTGCGCAGTGAAGGTTGAAAATCGACCGATCGGTGGCGATTTCCATTTAAGAGAGGTTATAATGATAATGTGTGATTTAGAGCTTAAATTGATAATTCAATTTTCTTAATTCATTTAAATTTTTATCAAAAATGCTATAAATATGCGGCGCGATATCTGGATCTCTGTGAAGTTTTAATCTCGAACAATATGTCGCTAGCGCCATTCTGTAACCGAGTTTGCATTGGTAAAACTATTGAACCTATCTATTATCAAATGTGAACTACGTGCTAGGAAGGTTTAAAATATTAAACTTTACTTTAAAAATCATTTGAACGAACAATGTTGAGCGACAGAAACGAGGTTTGCTACCCTGCCATATACTTTTATGGTTAAAAATTAAAATCCAATAAGATGGTATCGATAAAATTATTTCTACCCGAATCACTAAATGAAATGTCGATCTTATGCTTTTAGAAGCACCACCTCATCAGTGCAATTGTACCAGGTAATAAATACAGCTATGAGTGAAAATCACATTGTGGACATAATTCTCAATCGCATACTTCAATACAAGATTTTAATCAATAAAAGATTAAAATCTCAATTAGGTAAAATCAACTAAGTTCTATACTTACGAGAACGGGCGAAGCCACGACTGGGGATGCTACCATATTTTAACCGCATTACCTTCATAGTTCCAAGAAGGTTTAGCAATAACAACATTTACTGATTTTCAATAAAATGTTTATTAAAAAAGCGAAGACATGTTGATAACAGTGAAATTAAAAAATTAAACGATTGGTGGCGAGCGCCATTCTACATGAGAGGTTAAAAACGTAATGTGTACTTGAAAATAAAATTTACCTCTATCCAAATAAATTATTTAAAAAATACTAAAATATGCGGTACAACATGTGGATCCCAACAAAAGGTTTTGGTTGATTTTGGATAAACTGTGTTAAAAATGCAAACAAATCATGAATAGCACAGGGAAATTAGCTTGGAACCTTGAACTCAAAAAATTAAAAAGTCTGACTGCTGCAAATTGTTCAACACAGCTTTTAGTTATGTTTGCTATAAAAGCTTGTTTTTCTAGTTATTTGTACTATAATTTTTTAAAATATTATTTTACTTTCAATGTTAAACTTTGTTTACGTACTTTTATACAAAATGTAGGAAGTAGGAGACACTCTTCATCGAGAAAGGTCATTTTTAAGCTTGAAGTTTTCTTCGAAAATTCAGGGTTTTTTTTAGGATCGAGTTCTAAATTTACCGGAATTCTAAATTTTATTTCTCATTTTAAGTAGATGTTTATTTTATCATCAGGCTAAAAGTTTTCTTTAATATAGGATAAAACGTTAGGCTTTCTTTTTCTTTCCTTCTTCTCTTTTCCATTGTTCTTAGCCTTGTTGTGGTTATATTGTTCAGTTTAAATGACTTTTTTCTTATTAAAAAATTCTTCGTCCTTAAAAATATTTTTTTCTCTTATATTTTAGCTCTTTCTGAATGAAGCCTAAAGTTCTCTTATAATTAAAGGGCCTGAAAAAATGATCGTGGTTTATTTTTATTATTGATCGAGTCTGCTGAAATTCCAATAACAATTTCTGATACAGTACGATATCATGGTTTCATACAAGACAAAAGACTCATACGAGACCTAAAAAAAGAGAAGTTAACTGAAGATTCAGCCAACTATACCGAAAGAAGGACCTGTATTCAATAGGTAAAATATTAAAATTTAACAAAACCGTTCTAAAATCCAGGCTCACCAACGCATGCAATACTTCCATGATATTTCGGTCAACGAAGTTAATATTTATTTTGACTGCCACTAGTAGTGATGGGTATCGAAACACGATAGAGATATCGATATTTTTCTTTCGATGTATCGATTTATCGAAACATACCTTACAATACATCGCTTCGAAGAAAATTGTGATAGTTACTTTTCCGGCAATCCACTGATAACTAATTATGAAAGTGAAATTGTTGACATCATATTATTAGTTTTAGAAGGAATCCTTCAAGTATTGACCAAATATTTTCCCTTTGGCGAGTTTTAAAGAAGAAATTTGAATATATTAGCGTATACAGTTGATTAGCGTATTGCAACTGGTCAAATATTTACATATTTACATATTTTAAATTTTAAAATAGACTTATATAATAACTTTAAAGTAACAAGATGTAGTTAAAACCTTCATAAAAATTCGTTCACCTCAACCGTACTTCTAAAATTTTAATTAATATGATATAGCTTTATAACAATTAGTATTCTATTGTAAAATAAATAATATCAATATTAAAACATTACATAGACTGAGGTATATTTAGAAAATCTCAAAGTTTTTGAATAACTGCTCTTATAAATACATATCATATTCTTAAATAATATTTTCTACATATAAGTATTTAAATTTGTAGTAAAAATAATAAAAGAAATACTTTTTTTCATTCAAATCAATATAACTAACTCCTAAACGGTAGGTTCTACCGACAAATACTATAGGACAAAAATGTGTTTTATTTTCTGATCAGGAAATGGTCGAAAAATTTTCGATCCGAGCAAAACCAACAGAGCTTCAGCAAGTAAAAAAAAAATCCCAATACTATAAATAAATGACCTAGACAATAAAAATCCCAAGACAATAAATGACTTTTTTCATTAAAACCAATATAGTTCCTAAACGGTAGGCCTTAGCGACAAATGTTATATTGCAAAAAATATTTACTATTAAAATCTTACAAAAATACGATAGTCAAATTTTCGATCCGAGCAACACCAAAAGAACTAGAGCGAGTCAAAAAATCCTCCACAATTAACAAAAATAATAGGCGTACATGACTTTTTTCATTCAAACCAATATAGCTCTAAAACGGTAGGTTCTAGTGACAAATGATATATAACATTGATTAATCATTGATAAATTTTCGATCTAAGCAACGCCAACAGAGCTATTGATTGCAAATTGTTACATTTATTAATGTGAAAAAAACATTAGACCAAAAAGGTAAAGACCCCCAGCCAAAAGATATATCCATGTAAAAAACTTAATAATCAAAATTGAATGTTGTATTTTAATATATTTTTATGTTCAATGTTTTATTTGTGTCAAATATTGTTGAAGGGGTGTTTAGTAACTGTAATGTAATATTTGTTGTAGCAGTAATTCAGTTTTTATAATATATTAATGCTATGCTGAAATATGTATATTAATAACTTAACACCTAACTTAACACTTAACACCTTGACTGCCAACTACGAGATTACTCGTAGATTGAGTTCTTTTCCAAGACGCCAACTCCGAGTTATTCCGTAAATAGCACAGGACGTGTTGACTTGCCATTTTGTGCAGCTACGATTAAACTCAAAATATCAGTGCTAATACCGATGGATTGCTTCTGGGAAAATCTATGATTGAGCTTTAGAGAAGCGACTGGTCGAAGCGTGTCTGCGTGCGGATTAAGTCGTAGTTGGTTTCCGCGAAGAGATTTCTGTTACAGAACTAGATAATTCGAAAGATTTTTTTTGTTTTAACCTAATTTTTTATGCTTTTTTATAACTATGCACTAGAATTAGAGTTTTTAATAATATAATGTGATTAAAGCAAATTCTCATTTTAGGCAAGATTTCTGAAAATTGCGGTGGCAATCTACGTGTTAAGTAATACTCGTAAAAAAAAAATACTGAAGTGTTATTTTATAAACTGCGAATTTAGAATTATCTATTTACTAAATGTGTAATTTTATCTTGTAACTATCGCAAAGTAATTCCATATAAAAACTGAAGAGCAATAATGACGTTTTTTTTAGATTTTCTATCTTTTACCTTATTTCGACCCTCATATTAAAACTATAAGACTATACATATTAAAACTATGTCTATAACCTTATATTAATATGCAAGCATCTTGCGATTCGATTGACCACTTTAAATTATTTTATTTTAATATCTACTACTTCTTAACACATGGGTTTTTTCGGTTTAGTACTTGATGTTATCTGTATAAACGACAACATATTTTCGACACCAATTAAAGTTAGCCATCCTATTGAAACTGGATGTGTCGCAAGAAGGTTTCCCAAACTCGAAGTCGATCTTGGGATTACAGTTCCTTGTATTGTGAACAGCCCAATATTCATTATACATACAGATTTTATACAATAATATTGAAAAATCCTGAAGTTCCTATCCGACTAAATGATGAAGCTGGTAATCAATTCTAGATAAGATTAATATCGGAAGTGCGGCCGGTGAAGGAGAAGGGTAAGGAGCTAATCTAGGAAGACAGATACCCAGAGCCCACCCCAGTCGGGCCAAGAGATATTGTACCTGTTTAAATGCAAAGTGCAACCTAGGCCCTACTGCCGAATTCTAGCGCCGTTCGGGCTGCGATTGATGGAAGCCTTGTTAATCACGTAACAACTACAGATAAGTCAAGCCAAACCTATTAATTTATTGTCATCTACAATACACCTAATGTCTTTCTTATTAATTAGGATTAAATTTAGAAGAAGCTTCATATGTGAATAACAAATTATGTACTGGTATTACGAGATGGTTTCAATGCCAATTTAAAATGGAATTTTTGGTTATTTTTTTAAATTGATATTTAGAACTGTTTTTTAAATTATAATAATGCAAATTGGTCGGGAACAGGAATACGTTGAGGTATTTTGCAAGGGTGAAGCATTGAAATGGTAGACGACTACACTTACCTAGGAACAGTGATAAGCAGGAATGTAAAGGTAGACCAGGAGATATCCAATAGAATAGAGAAGGCAAACTCAATCTACTGCCACTTCTGCAACATGGTTATAGGGAAAAGGGAGGTGGAGAAAAATGTTAAGTTACATATCTTCAAAGCTGTTTACCTGCCTACTCTCCTATATGGAAGTGAAAACTGGGTACCGTTAGGGAAGCACCTAAGCAGAGTTACTGCAGCGGAAATAAGGTACCTTCGGAAAGTAGCGGGCCGAACCAGAAGGGATCAGATCAGGAATGATAGGCCTCGAGAGGATCTAGGGGTTATCTCTCTAAAGGATACCCTTGAAAAGAGGCAACTTAAATGGTTCGGACATCTCTGCCGGATGAATGAGGACCGAGACCCGAGAAAGTACTTTGATGCCAGACCAACAGGAAAACGTCCCAGAGGGAGACCCAGAACTCAATGGATGGACTACATTTCCAAGGTGGGAGAGAAGAGAGGCAAAGACTGGAATGCCATAAGGGCGCTGGCTCGGAATAGGGAGGATTGGTTTGCCTGGACAGAGGCACTTCCACGCTGAAAGGCACTAAGGTGGAAAAGAAAGAAAGAGCTGTTTACATTATATACAACAAGTCAATTTGAGGAAAATAATTTTAATGTTACTTCAAGACTAAAGCAACAAGAAACTGCTCGTCGTTACAGACTACTTCAACATTTACTAGACAAACGATCAAACCTCCAAATTCATTACAAAACTTACAAAATTTACCTTTTATATGTACAGAGTTGAACTTTGAGGCTCTACTAAACCATCCAATTCATCTCGTATCCAATCCTTACAATCCGAAATCCTTCGAAAAGTCCTAAATGCCCCTTACTTTGTCACCAATAAGCTTATCCATGAAGACTTAAATGTTCCCTATGTTGCCGAGTTAGCCCGAATCAGATACCTATCCTTTCATAGTAAGCTCCAGAACCACTCAAATCCATTAGTTTCTCCACTTGCATCCCACTCTATTCCCGATAATCCTCCAAGGCGTCTGAAAAGAAGATGGCCTAGAGATCTTCTAGTGTAGAGTTTTCAGTAGAAGTTGCTATTGATGAGTAGTTCTTTTCAAGTTATTACAGGTCAATGTAATAATTATCAGCTCATTTACTTGATGTATATATTTATATAGTTGTGAATTTCAATAAATTGATATATTAAAAAAAAAAAGAAAAAAAAAATGTTTACTTCAATAACATGTAAAGATCTATTCACTAGTAGCACTTCAAAAGTTCTAAATTAGAAGGTTCCTTGGCCATCTTCTTTTAGAGGTATCGGAGGATTGTTAGGAACAGTGTGTGGAAAGTTGGGAGACTGGTGTGAAGTTTACTATGAAAAGATTGGTATCTGGTTTGGGCAAAATCAGCAACATATGTAACGTTAAGATCTTTATGGTTAAGTTTGTTTGTGACATAATAAGATCATTGAGGATTTTAGTTGTAAGGATTGGATACGAGAAGAATTGGAATGTTTAGTAGAGCCCCCTACTTAGGATGCCAAAATAGGTCTAATTACTGTTATGTAAATAAGTCTTTGGTAATTTATTGGGAGCTTTGAAAGCTTGTATAGTAAATATTGGAGTAGTCGAAAACGACAAGCAGTTTCTTGTCTTTTAATTCTGGTACGTCCTAAAAAAAAGTAAGCATTTCGTTATTCTTATATTATGTATTGAACTATTAGATAGATAAATAAATAATTTTATTGTTTGTAGACATACATCTCATAGCAAGGAGCTAGCCTAAATAACTAAATAAACTAATAACATAACTAAATAAACTTTAAAAATGTTAACTAAATGATAAAATAAACTTCAAATTGTAACAAGTTTCATATAAATATACATATGTACGTTCATGCATACACATATATACATACACATACACGCGCAAACGTGTACATGTGCATTTAAATGCTAAATACATCATTAACCATAGATAATAATTATTCTAATTATAATGGTTATATTATTCACAAAAATAACTATATATATATAATTTTTAATTCATTCCTTAAAAAACTTCTTGTTTTTAGTAAATTTACAATAAAATAAAAAATGAGGTTCAGCTTTGGCATGCTATCCACTTCCTGTACAAATACCAGACAATCCCTATTATAATTTGGTCCTACGATTGGATTAATATAATTATCCCTTAACTGAGCATACTGTGGGCATACAAATGAAATAAGTCTTCCTTCTGTTTAAGGTTACAGAGGTTACATTCATCCTCGCAATTTATACAATATGTAATGCCTTTATGATATATTCGAATTAGTTTTGTGTATTGAACTATTAATAGGTATTAAAGTTATTTTAAGGTTATGTAAACAACATCTTCTATAATGTTGATTTTAAATAAAAACTGCTTACTTATCCCTGTTTACCTATCAAGAACTCAAACTGGATAATGGTTTTGGAATCCACATTGAAGACTATAATAAGAAAGGTTTCGTTTTTTTTTTTACTTCTTTACTTAAAAGTAACTTTTTTAAACTTTTTACTTCTTTACTTTCGTTTTTACTTTTTACTTTATTAGAAAAACGGTGTAAGAACCCGATGAATTACACAAATCTTATTTCTATGACAGTAATTAGGCTTATTTGGACATACGGAGTTGAAATATGGTGCTTCTCTAAGCTATTTAATCCACCACAAATCCAAAATTCATCCAAAAAATCCTTACTATCCCTTGATTTGTCAAAAATAAACTCATTCATAAAGACCTTAGTGTTCCATATGTTATGTCATTTTTCACACTTCTTTTTCATATGTTGTCATTTTACCTTAGTGTTCCATATGTTGAAGGCCCAAACCAAAATCCTACCGTTTCATAGTAAACTCCATAGCCAGTCAAATCCACTGGTCTCTCAGCTTGCATCATCTAATTCCCTTCGAAACATCTGAAAAAAAAGGTGGCCTCGGGACCTTCTTATATCAAACTTTCATTGAAGTGCTACTAGCTGTGGGTAGTTGCTTTTACGTTATTATGAACATCATATTTACTAGACTTTTTTTTTTTTTTACACAGTTTTAAATTGTAGAGTTTTACTTCTATACTTCTAACTTTATCTCTCAGCGCAAACAGTAAGGAAAATACAATTTCGCAGAATTCCCATAAATACTACTGAAACAAAAAGTTTTTTGTTGTAGGCTTGTGAACTTTCCTCATTTCAAGTGAAAATGCCCAATTATCTAAATACTTCATATCATAAATTTAAAACGCGGAAACTCCGCATGTTAAATTTTAAAAGCATATCGTGGCTTCTAGAAGTGATGAATAAAGTAATGAAGTTTTAAATCAGACTTAAAAAAAAAAAAAAAAAATTGCATTTCATTTTTCTTTGGGACATTATTGCCCGGTTGCTAGAGCATTAGATATCTCATCAATAACTAACAGTCTGCTAAACCTGTGAGAAGCGTTGCTAGAACACTAGCTAGCTAACTTATTGCTTTGTTAATCGTTCCCTAACTTAGCGATTCGCTAAGTAGCTTCTTTATAAATCCAACAGATAGAGCTACTATAGTTGTTACATTTATGGAGCCTCTTCTACGGTTAATATCTTATATCATATTATCGTATGATGCTTCTCTCAACAATATTTAAAAATACCAGCTTGAGAGTTGGAATTTATCATTAATTTATCATTTCTAGAACGAAAGGTATCTTATCAATATCCATAACCTATGAAAAGCGTTGCCTGGATCATTAATTTATCATTTCTAGAACGAAAGGTACTATGAAAAGCGTTGCCTGGATACTAGTTAAGGTTTGTTTAATCGTCCGATAAAGTTATAGGATTGAAAAATTATGAGATTTCTCTTAGCTCCCGGTTCTAGACCATCAGATATTTCAGCAAAACGTTGTAACAGTCCTACAAACCTTCTGCTTCGAAAACAAAAATTATCAAGCCAAAATAAAGTAACCATACTTCCGCTCTCAATCAGCTCCAAAACTCAACGAAATTTATGTCTTGGTCGTTGCTATGCTATCTATAAAAAAAAGTGGAGTTATAGAACCAATAGCTAACTGAGCAATATGTTTATTGATTCGACAATTACATACGTTGTTGTTATAACATGACTATCGATACAATACATTCGTTTAGTTTTGATACAAAAAAAGTTGTAAATGTTCACTTTTCAATTTATAAAAATATATTAAATATTTCATTGTACTTAAGTTTGAATAAAAAAATATTTGTTTGTAATCATTTTATTGAAAAAATAAATCCTTAATTAAATAAATTGTATTTATTCATTACAACTAAAAAAAATTGTCTACTATTGCTCTTCTATGGTCATTTCCAGATTTGTTTCTCGCTGGTGGAATATCATTGTTAGGGTGATAGGTACATTCTGGGGTTTCATCCTCATTTTCAGTACGAGCCATATTGTGCAGTACAGCTGTGGCCACAATTACTGCCAATGCTGTTTCTAAATTTACTCTCAATTTATGTGACAAGCAAGGAAATCTTCTTTTCCATAAACCAAATGATTGCTCTGTAGCAATCTTAGTCCATACGTGTGCCGCGTTGTATCTTGCCTGGATTTCATTGACTGGGTTCAATATAGGAGGCAAGAGGTAAGGGCAGCAAGGATATGCGCTATCCCCCAATAGATGGCCCCTAATTTCACCAGCTGCTAGTTTGGCTCTTAATAAGAGTTGTTAAACACAGTACTGTCGTGTACTGATCCAGGCCACCGTACAACGATATCAGTAAATTTTCTTGAATGGTCACACGCCGCTTGAATATTTATTGAAATTTCATAATTTATACTTTACCTCTTGCCTCCTTTTGGCCTACCTGTATCTATAGTATTATCACATGTGCGGTATCACACTGCGATCCTCTCCTCAGTAACTGCTCTCAAAACCGTATTTTTGATTTATTGGTTTTTGATTTTTGTTCCTTACTAAAATAAAATAAATTATATAGCAAATCAACTCCAGTTTGCTCAATTTCAAAATTTGAATCCGTTTCATATCAGGGCTTTTCAGATAGGTACAACGCACTTCACTACGTAAACAATTTTTTTCATAAACACTTTTCTATTTCCATTCACGCTACGGGGTGTTCAAGTTAAGGTATCTAATGCCAAATACTAATAAATAAAATCTTAAGGATAAAATTAAAAATAGGTTTATTATTAAAAATAAATTTATAAAACGAAAAAACTGACTTTTGGAGTTTTGAGTGTGATCGCCCTATTCAAGACCTAAGTGTGCCTAGTCAACTCGGCGCTTGACCGCTGATCTTACGAAGCCTAGATCGTAACTCTGATGGGAGGGACTTTTTTGTTTTTAAAATAATTATTTCACGCATATATATAAACACACACACATATATGTGTATACATTACAAGGATCAAATTTGGAATCGAAGCTATAAGCTATCACGAAGAAGCTACTAGGAATATCTGGTTGTTTAAAGAACTGGGGAAGTTAAAGGTTGTAAAATGCAATTTTTATTTCCTTAGTCATGAACTTATTAAAAAAAAACAACGACAATCAATTGAATTTTCCAAAAATTTACGTATAAATTTAATTTAATTTTAGTGTTCAATATATTTTTGGCACAGATATATGATTTCTTTCTTTAAGATGTATGAGTTTTATTTTTTCATATGTGACATAAAATATTTTTTTAAACTACATAAAAAAATAAAAAGCACCCCTCAGATGTTTGTTGAACGTAACATTTTTTTTTTTTTTATATATCCTATCTAATTAATTAAACATTTCATATTTTTAATTTTATTTTCCTTTAACCCAATACAAGTTTTCCCGTTTAAAGTTTTCCTTTGTCTTATTTTCAGTTATTGTTAATAAAAAATGGCGTTTTCATCATCTTTTGACTAGGAGATCATCGATTTTCTGTAGAGTGTGGAACGGCCATGACTCCTCAGAACTCTTACTGACTGGTTTTCATTATCATCAGTCAGAGAATTTGAAGAAAGATATAGAATGTCTAAAGATAAAGTCATGGTTTGGTAAATGAGTTTGGGGATGCCTTACAACCGAAGTCGCCCTTTAACTCCAATGGACCAAATCTTACTCTCCTTAAGATTTTATGCTACTGTATCTTTTCAAATTATATTGAAGTGATTGTGGAGGAGTCCACAAAAGCACGGCTAGTCGTGTTGTAAAAAGTGTCAGTAGCATGATTGCGAGATTGAGACCCCAAGTTATTAAAATTCCGACAACCATAGAGGAAATTCGAACCACCAAAGCAGGATTATTTGCAATTTCTGGATTTCCTAAAGTTGTAGATTTTCTTGACGGGTCACATATTTGCATACAATCTCCAAGCCAAAATATAGGAGAAATTTATAGAAATAGAAAACCTTTAAGTTAAGTTATGTTAGCAAAACAATAAGTTAATGGGGTCACCTGTGGTGTAGTGGTTAGCATAGCAACCTACTAAGCCCAAGATCGCGGGTTCGCAGCGCAGATGACCTTAGGATTTTTTAAAGGGAGTAAAAAATCCTTAGCTATGCCGTCCTTCGGAAGGGACGTAAAATGGGTGTCCCGAGCCTGTGCGATGTCAGGTACTCGTTAAAGATCCCTATCCTAATTATACCTGGATAGGCAAAATTTAGGACTCCCACCGTAGCATCGTCCGATTAGCCATAGCAGCATAAACTGACGTTAAACGAAATAAACAAACAAACAATAAGTTAACAAGCTGCTAAAGTTAGCGAACGAATTAGTTAACCAGTATCTAGGCAACGCTTTTCTGAGATTAGGGATATTGACAAGATACCTGACGTTCTAGAAATGATGAAATAATGATCAATTCCAACACTGAAACTTGAATTTTTAAATATGGCTGTGAGGAGCACCAGACGACAATATAACATACGATATTAACCGTAGAAGAGGCTCCATAAATGTAACAACTATAGTAGCTCTATCTGTTGGATTTATAAAGAAGCTACTCAGCGAATCGCTAAGTTATTCAGTTGTTACAAATTAACGAACAGTATTTCTACTTGGCGATTCAATAAAGTTATCGGTTTGCTAGCTATTGGTTCGATAAGGTCATAGTCTAGCAACCGGGTATATATCTGGTAACTATAACTATAACGCTATAACTAGGAAAGTGTTATTAGCTGGAAATAAAAATAAAACGGCTAAAAATAGTAAATGGTTATTTAAATATGTGTAAAAAGTGTAGTACATATAGGTATTGTATATTTGTAGACAAATATTGAATTAAAAAATAATGATAGCTATCAAGAAATATGAAAAAAAAAAAAAAAAAATCATTGTGTTAGAATAATTATGTACCAACGATTAAAATTACTTAAATGAGCACGTTGGTTTAAAATATTTGTCTTTTCTTTTTTTTACACAAAAAATATTCTTTTTTTAAATACAGTAATTTAGTAATTCGATAGAATTTTTTTAAAATTTCCGTATTGAACACAAACAATGTTCGAATTGTCTTTAACGCATCCAAATATTCACTATTCTAAATATTCGAAATTCGAATTGCAAAGTATCGCAGATTATGCAGACACATATTGTAAGGGATTAAATAAAATAAAATTCTGCTCTCAGAATCGATTAGACCACGGCACGTGTTGTTTCTTTTCTGGTTATAATTTAATTCTGCCCTTGATTTATTTTTGTGAACACAAATGTGATTTAATTTTCACACAATGTTGTGTAATAATAATGGAAATGTTCGCTGAAATGTGTTTGTACCTTTCATTAATGCGTTATAAACGGGAAATCGGAGCGTTACATCGAGTGAGCATTTCGAAAATTTCCTATTGGGACAGGAGCCCAGGTAAAAAAGTGTTATATCCAGGAAATCTTTATAAACGGGAGTGTTTCATTGAAGTTTTACTGTATCCATACATTATATAATTTGTTTTTATTAGTGATCATCCATGTAAAAATAATAAGTGTCATCTAAAAATAAAAGATATTAATGAAAAAAAAAGTAAATAGTTATTTCATTTTCGGGTTTACACTGTAAATTTCTACTAATTATTGGGTTGCACTGATATGAAATCCTGCATTAGTGTTCGGATAACCCAACGCGATTGTGTATTGTTTTAAGTATTTTTACACTTGGAATATTTTATGGGTTTTCGTAAGTGAAAAAAAAATACATTTATAAAAAGTTAAAAATACATTTCTATCCATGACTATTTATATTTTTAAACGACTTCAAAAAAGTGGAGGTTCTTAATCCAACTGCATTTTTTTTTTTTTTTTTTTTTTTTTATTTATTTATTTATTTTTTTTAATACTTGTTAGGCGATTAATCCGTCATTACGAATCAGTTATAATAATTCTTTTTTTGGTCGTTAGGTCATACTTCAGAAGTGGTCCCAGTAAATGTTTATTGAAATCAACTCATCGCTTTTGATGGAAAAAACAACATAACCTGACTTCAAGATTAAGCCTACATGTACAAACTTGAACTAATAGTCTAGTCAATAAACATATTGTCGAGTGCATGGAATATGCGATAATTTTTGACTTTATAGCTTCGTTAGGAATAGTTATAAGGTAAACATACTAAAAGTCCTCGCCGCTGGGGGCGTGAGCTAACGGTGGGAGGGGAGGGGAGAAGTTCCATTTTTTTGGTTTTTCGATAATATCTCGAAAACTGTTGACTCTAGAAAAATATGTTACAAATAAACATAAAAGCTAATTAAATTTAATATAAAATTTGTTATATATAAATTTGTCGTAATTCTAACTGCTTACGATATATACGTTATTGAAAATAGGTGATATTCGGGAAAAAACAAATGTCACCTCACTTTTTGTAAACTTTTGCTCCTATTACGTTTTACAATCGTTTCTCAGAAAAAACTTGAGAATCAAAATTGTAGACCATTAAATGTAATTTAATTTCATATATACGTTCTGGTATTTGCTTCAAACGTTTAACAAAAAGTGAGGTAATTTTTTTTCATTTCTAAAAAACCGCTGGAATTTCTACGAATACGTATATAATTAATTTTATAGGAAATTTAATTTTGATCTTCTATATTTCAACAGTTTTCGAAATGTTATCGAAAAACCAAAAAAATGAAACTTCTCCCCTCCCCCCACAGTTAGCTCAGCCCCTAGCGGCGGGGACTTTTAGTATGTTTACCTTCCAACTATTACTAACGAAGGTATGAAGTCAAAAATTATCGCATATTCCATGCACCCAACACCCCTTATTTTAGCACTCATTGACTGGACTATAAGAAGGAAAAAAAATACACTCAGCACTAAAAAAAAAATTTTAATTTTAGAAAAAAAAAAACGAATTGGAGATTATTTTTTTAATTACTTCAAAACAAATAGCGTTAAAGGATAATCAACGAAATTATGGAATACGTTTTATTATTTCTACATTATTTCTTTCTTTTTCATTTAATTTTTCAATTTAATTTGTATTGTGTTATCATTTTTATAAAATTCCGTTATTTTCTTTTGTTATTTTCCATTAGTTTTTTTATTTGTTGTAGTACTATTGTTTGTTTTATCAATTATTATTTGTTCATCATGTTCATTATTAACATTATTTTTATTAATTTTTATGTTTTTTTCCATTTATATTTTTATTCCATATTTTATATATTATTTAATTTGGTATCATGTTATCTTTTAAATTATTTATAATTTCTTTTATATAAATGTTATTCTTTAATTTTATTGCTGTCTGTAATATAATTCTCTAATGTGTTTAATTTTCGGTGTAGGGGGAGGTGGCTAAAATAATTTAATAACCTGTTACTAGATTGCGTATATAAAAATAAATTAAATTATTTATTACTTTTTTATTTCAAGTTTGTCATATAGGTTTAATCTTGAAGTCGTTTTTTTTTTCTTTTTTTAAACACTAACTTTATTTAATGATACATTCAGCAACACTTTAGTTACAAAAAAATATATATACAAAATAAGTAAGGACCCCAGAAGGATAAAAATCCTTTGGAAGGAGAGAAGGGGAAGTTAGACAATATGCCGAGAGGCCCCATCTGGCCCCAACACGTCGACCATATTGCACCGGCCCCTTACTGGATTTAATTCTCACTCTCCACTCCCTCCTCTTCGGCTGAATATGTATCTCTCCTCCAATACCTTCCGTCTCATAATTAAATAAGACTCATCCTTCCGATGAGGAAATGAAATGGAGTCCTCTAGCGATTACGTTCCTCCGATGAGGAAACACAGTTTGGCCTGCGGCAAGGATCAAGAACGAATTACTTCTATTTTTTCCTTCTGTTTTATGTTATTTTATTTTATTTTTATTTTTTTTATAGGAAATCTGCACGAGATTAATTTTATTCCCGCAACAGATCTGGGGAGGGGGGGGGGGGGGTGAAACCAATCTGTTTAAACTTTCATTTCTTCCGTTGTAATGCAATTCTTGTACTATGAAATAAAATACATGTACTAGGTACATGATTGTTGGTGGAATAGGTTAAAAAACTTATAAAAGTTTAAGTCTATAAACATATTATAGACATATGCGATCATTTTTGACGTCACAGCTTCGTTAGGAGTTGTTAGGAGGTAAACATACCAAAAGTCTCCGCCCCTCGGGGGTGAGCTAACGGTCGAGGGAGTTGATAAGATCTTTATGTTATTCGATTATATCTCGAAAACAATTTACTCTAGAAAAATATGCTACATATAAAAATGAAAGCTTATTAAATTTCCTATAAAAATGTCAAATTTTAACCGATTTTTGAGATTTACGTTATTAAAACTCGATAATTATTGAAAAAAAAAATATATATACCTTACTTTTTGCCAAAATTTGCTTCAAGTTTCAGAAACGTATATATGAAATTAAAATAAATTTAACGCTCTACAACTTTGATCATGACATTTGTTCTGAGAAACGATCGCGGAAGACACTATAAGCAAATGAAAAATATCGATTTTCAATAACGTATACCTCGAAAACGGTTAGAAGTTCGACAAATATGTCTATAGACAATTTTATAGGAAAGTTAATTAGCTTTACTTTTTATCTGTAACATATGTTTCTAGAATTCACCGTTTCCGAGATATAATCGGCAAACCCAAAAATAAGACCTTCCCTCGCTCCCCAGAGGTGGGGACTTTTAGTATGTTTACCTTACTGCTCCTACCGAAGCCCTGAGGTAAAAAATAATCGCATATTCATTGCAATCAACATCCCTAGTTTCAATATTCATTGAATGGACCACATTATCTGTGAAACGGAAAATCATTCCGTAAAGTTGACCGGATCAAAAAATCAAATTAATAAAAGTATCTTAGAATTCATGTCAAAATGTATGTCAAGTATGGCAGACGGCCAATTGACAATAATTTGTTAATAATAAGTTATTAATAATAAGTTATTAATATCACTACTGTCCCTTAAGAAGTGGCTTCTCAAATTAGATGTTTACACTTTATCGTTGGTATTGACGAAGTTTCTAATTCTATGAATATAGAACGAATTATTTGAAGAACTAGTTGAAAATGAAAACGAAAAGTTGTCTATTAAGATCAGATATTGATCGAGTAGTTAACCTTACTATTATTTATATTATAGAGATATGTATAAGAAATCTATAAGCTAAGGGGCTATATTTAATTTTTTTTTTTACTCTGGTGTTTAGTTAGAGCGAATTTCTCAAGAAATTTAATGAAGAATATTTTTTGTTGAAATTTTTTGAACATTTGTCTATAGGATATACTGTTTAAGCTATATTGTTTTGAATAAAAGAAGTCACGCTATTTTCTTTAACTTTGGTTAGTTCGCATAATCGTTAACTATCATTTCTCGTCGCAGCTTCGTCCTCCCTCGTAAGTAATAATGAACCGAGATAATTTTAGTTAATAATTCAAGTTTTATTTGTTTATCGATAAAAATCTTGTATTGAAGTATGCAATTGAGCATTATGCATAAATAAAATCAAAATATAACCCGAAAGTATAATTAGACATGTAATTTTTAGACATGTAAGTTTCCAGATGTACAGAGAGCTAAGAAACTCTTGCGGATAATGGACCTCATTACCAGTGCTCACAACTAATGGCCCATGAATCATATTTTTACACACAATATCAGAAACCGAAGTAGTCAGGATCGAAATTTCGTTAGATAATAATTTTATTTGGCAGAATTTTTTTTTTTATTTATTTTAACCATAAAATCATATAACAGTGTGACAAATCACGTTTCTGACATTTATCATTACAGATTTAAATTATGATCACAGAAAAGTATTTCTAAACCTTCCTAGAACTGTAAATATGATTTTGTCAAAACAAAGTGATAGGTTAAGTAGTTTTACCATTGTGGACTATATTCCAGAACAAAGCTAACCACATACCTATTTTCAAACCACTTCATAAGCCACACCACATATTAAAATTTTTTTTTAATAATTTAATTAAATTGAAGTAAATTTTATTATAAATGTTTAGCTGTATATAACACCTTATTTCTGTAACCTCTCTTGAATGGAGCTCGCCATCTATCGGCCAATTTTCAAACTCCACTGCGCACCACATATTTATCGTTTTTTTAACAACAATTTAATTGAAAATATGTAAATTTTCTTATTGCTAAACCTTTCCTTGAAATATGAAGATGGTGAAGTTAAATTTTGGTGCAGTAGTTTTCGTGGTTAGTGATCAAAAACGAAAAATGGCTTGTACTTTTAAATAGTAGTATAGCTTGTTAATTTAATTTGATTTTTAATCTAATTATAGGATTTTGGATTAAGCATGGATGTGTTATAGATCTATTCTCGCAATATGTAAAATAGAATATAACAGGAAAAAAAATAAAGAAAGAACCTCAAAGAACAATGTACTTATAGCAGGTATTTGTATTGTAATGATATTTAAAGACTGAAGAAAGCCATAGTATCTAAAAAAACATGTGTTGTTATTATTAAGTCTTTGTCAGTTAATTTAAAAGGTTATATTTTATTGTAATAGTTTATATTAGAAAAATACTATAAAAACCGGTTTATTAGTTTATAAGCTGGGTTTCTTCGATTTCAAGACAATAAACTTCTTTTTGGATAGCTACAAATACAAAATCTTTATTTACAAAACTATATAATTTCCTTCTTAATAATATACAAAATTTTTCTTGTTTTCCCTCTTACAGTAACCCTGTAAGAGGGGCGTGTATTTAGATATCTGTACATGCTCCATGCAATTAGCTTATTACATGTATCTAACATGTTTAGTATTTTATAAAATATTTTAAATTTAGAAGTAATTTACATTTAAGTAAGTATTTATGTTGAATTTATGACCGCCAGACCGCTCGATTCGTGTTTAGAAAGGGACTTTTAAAAAAATTACATCAAACTCAAGAATATGTCTTTCCAACCTGACTATACAATTTTCTCTCCACTATCCGATTTTCTGATTTTCCAATCATTTTCTGTTTCTGAAAAAAAAAAATAATATACAAAATGAATACATAAATCCATTCACAACTTCAAAATCGGTTTTTGTAGTATTTTTCTAATATAAACAGATATACTAAATTATAACCTTTTAAATTAGCTCACAAAGACTAAATAATAACACACGTTTTTCTAGATACTAAGGCTTTCTTCAGCCTTTAAATATCATTATGTATATATATATAGGTTGGAATAATTACAAAGTGTATAGACCATATCAAAAATGAAAAAAAAATAAAATAATAATTTTAATCAGATATTGCTTTACGATATTGTCAGACACAGCTTTGAAACCGTAGATTAAAAAAAGCAAACTGATCTTAACATCTTTGCCTGCCGAGTGAATGCTAAGGTGAGAGTGGTAAAGTGAGTGCTAAAGTAACTAATAAAGTTATGGTCTAGTTATTGTCAGTTATGTGTCAGCCTGAGAGAGGGGAAGTTGTCCCGATAAGTTGGGACATTGCGGCCATTCTTCGGCTAACTACAAAAGACGGTTTTGGACCTGAAAGTTTCAAAACCGCTATAGAATGGGATATAGCATTAGCTACCATTGTTAACCCACCCTCCACCCCAGCCCCCAACCTAACCTTCTTACCTCAATTCATCACCTTTTGCAAGGACCGGTATTACATTGTTCGCTACAAGTTTTTAGTCTTGTACAAAACTAATTAAATTTATTAGTCTGAGATTATAATTATTCTGTTCTGTTTGATAATTTATTTTACTGATTTCATAAAACATACCGATATTTTCTTACAACTAAATTTCTCTTACTAATACATCTTTTATTTTATCTTATGTTAGTCACACTGTTGTCAAACCTGACTAAACAATTTTCACTCAACTATCCGATTTTCTGGTTTTGCAATCATTTTCTGTTTCTGAAAAAAACAATTAGACCTGCGGCCGAGAAAAATTACCATTCTTTGGAAAGCTGTATCTCCGTAACCAATTATTCTATAGAAATGGTGCATAGGGGTGAATTGCCACAAACCTTGTTCTCTTTAATATTGTAAATATGCTATGTCAAGGAAATTACATATTTTGCGAGATATAAGCGAAAAAATGAAAATGGTGCTGAAATTTCGCGTGTTTTCGAGTACTACTAAAATTGCACTTGGTTTTGAGGGTTACATACTTGGGTTTTAACTACTTACAAACAACTTGGGTCCAAACAACATATTAAAATATAGTAGGTATTAATTTTTTTCCCACTTTTCGGTTTTTCTCGCCATATTATTAAATGAGCCTGGCGGCATATTTCCGACGACCTTTGACCACCAGACCGCTCGATTCGTGTTTAGAAAGGGACTTACACTAAAAAATTACATCAAACTCAAGAATACGTCTATCCAATTATTTTTTGCGATTTTTAGATGATCTCAATTTACAGGTTTGAACCAGTTTCAATTAGCATGCGATATGCTACTTCTTTACTTACTAGCCATATAATTACACCATTGTTAACCTTTATTTTGTATGATATATATAAATAAGATTTATATAAACTGCAATAAATAAACCTAACTAATCTTTGTAGGACTGTATATTTGCCATGTCGCCATCAACTGTATCACCCCCTTCTTTACTTACGGATGTTATCCATGCCCCAGTTGTCAAAGAGTTGTATATCCATCCTTCCCTTTGTGCCGTCGACCGCGATGTTATCTCTCCATGGATCTCGGTCAGGTTGGGTTCTCCACTCCGTTATCTTCATTATCCTTATTGCCATTTTCCTCATTGCTCTTTGACGTAAATACAATATTGTGGGAGTAGAGGAATATATTGAGAATGGAAAGTTATTTTATCTTACCCAGTCCAATTAAACTAAATTGTTTTGTTCCAAACCGGCATCGTTTTTAACTCCATCGTGTAGGTGGTTTTGAATTATTGAACCACAGTGCCAATTTTACTCTTTTATATTTTCCAGCAGGAGGTTTTGATAAGAAGACATTAAATATAGCTATAAAAAAAGAAAAAGTTATATTTTTTTTCTAAAACAAGATTATTCATTGTTTTATTTATTTTTGTTAGCTATTTATTGTAATTTAAAACTTTATACACATAAATAAAAATAGATCTAGTAAATGAGATGATAATGCTTGGAATAACATGATGATTGCGTGTAAAGCAACTATCCATTTGTAGCACTTCAATAAGCTCTAAGTTAGAAGGTCCTGAGGCCAACTTCTTTTCAGACGCCTAGAAGGATTATTTAGAATAGAGTAGGAAGCGAGTTGAGTTACTAGAGGATTCGAATGGTTATGAAGTTAACTCTTCAGTTATCTCTTAGACCTCGTGAGAACTGAAGATGAATTTTTAGCATTCGAAACTAGTTTTCTGATAAAATAATCCCAATAGAAGTGGCCATTAATTCGTCAATCCTAATTAAATTGATCCTTGCGATCTTGCGTACCTCAAGTGATGAAGTTTACTGTGAAAGGATAGGTGTCTGGTTTGAGCTGTCAGAAACGTAAGGTATTTTAGGGTCTTTGTGGATAAGTTTGTTTGTGTCTATGTAAGAAGAATTGACGATTTTTCGAAGGACTTTGGATGGTAAGGATTTGATATTAGATTTGTTTGGTTTAGTGGAGCCTCAAAGCTCAACTCCATACGCCCAAATAAATCTAATTACTTTTATATAAATATGTCTTTTAAAATTAATCGGAAAGGTTGAAACGTTTGTCAAGTAAATGTAAGAAGGGTTCGAAAATTACAGACAGTGTTTTTATTTAATTTTTTTAAAAATTCGTTGGTCTTATATTATTAAAATCCATATTAATATGTTTTCTAGTTATTGAATGTCTATTAACTGAAACGAAGAACTGCATTATCCAAAGTGTTTGTAGTAAACACTAAAAATAATGTTGGTTCTTTTACTATTAGACATAAAAACATTATTTAATTACCGCTGATATCTAAACTCATCCTACCACTGTCCGCACCACTTACGTTGATGATACATGTATGTTATCAGTTAACAATGATGCATTCAATGCCTCCCAAGCACTCCAATCCCACATCTTAAACATTCCAAAATGGTAATAAAAAAGAAGAATCAAAATAAATCCAAACGAATCTGACCAAATAGCCTTTACCCATCGTAAACCTACGACTTCCTGTCTTATAGTATCCTTTGATGATATTCCACGAGGTCCTGTTAAACAGATCCGGTATCTAGGACTACACTTGGAGACTTACTTGGAATACATATACAAGACTAAAACGACAAGAAGCTGCTCGTTTTCAACATTTTCTCAACAAACGTTCAAAGCTCCCAATTAATACAAAAGACTTATTTAAATAACAGTGATTAGATCTGACTAGGGCGTACGGAGTTGAGCTTTGGGGCTCCACTAAACCATCGAATTAATCTTATATTCAAATCTTTATAATCCGAAATCCTTCGGAAAATCCTCGGTGCTCCTTACCTTGCCCCCAAACAACTTATCCATTAAGATCATAATGTTCGATATGTTGCTGATTTAGCCCAAACCAGATAACTATCCTTTCATAACCATTCAAATCCACTAGTTTCTGAATTTTCTTCCCACTCCATTCCCGATAATCCTCCGAGGTGGCTGAAAAGAAGATGGCCTAAAGATCTTCTAATGTAGAATTTTTATTGAAGTGCTAGTGATGAGTAGTTCTTTTAACGTGTTGACATGTTATTGTAATTGTTATAAAATTAATAAAATAAAATTAAAAACTTATATCCTTGTTGAATAGATCCGCTACCTAGGAGTCCATCGGGACTTACTTATTACCTAGAATCCAAATACTTTCCATACAAAGATATAGCTGATTTTTATCCGAATCAGATATTTATTCTTCCATAAACCTGATAATCAGGTACAGTCACTAGTCCTTAAAAAATGATATGAAAATGATTTTTAGAAAAACAAAACAAAAACCCACTTCAAGATTAAACCAACATGAACTAAAAAGTAAAAAAAAAAAGAATATTTTAATTACTTCGAAACGAAGAGAATTAAATCAATGAAATAATCGATAATTATATTCCTATTCACAGTTATTTTTGGAGTTGGTACCAGTCGTTGGCGGTTGTGCATAAAAGTTTTGATGCACTTCTTTACAATTATCAGCTTTACATCGATTTCAGTTTGTTTTGGCTGACAGCGGCTTCGGAAATAACTAATCATATTTTTTTTTTATTTTTTATTTTTTAGTGAGTGTATTGATGTTTATACAGTCAGATCTCGATAAGTCGATCTTCAAGGACCTGAAAAATAGTTCGACTTATCTACAGTTCGACATATTGAAAAATATTCATAAAATGGGAAAATTGGGACTTCAAAAATAATTGATCATAAATTGCAAATATAAGTATATGTATATAAGTATCGATAATTTCGCTGATTACTTTTTATTTCAATTTTGTACATATAGTTTTAATCTTGAAGTCAGTTTTTGTTTTTATTTCCTAAAAATTAACATTTAAAAATATGTTCAAACTTTTGGGTTTTTGACAATTGAATCTATTGACCTTAATTTTAATGTTTGACGTCGTCCGCAGTTAATATTAGCTTCTATGGCCCTGCCATTTCAAACCGGCTCAAAGTGCAAAACCCTCTTATATTTGAATAACCAACGCTGCAGTGCCATTTTAATGCCGTTATATCAGTTAAATCGCCAAGGGGCTTATGGCTATAAAACATGGAGTGGCTGTGGAACAACAAGGGAACGTCATCACATTAGCATATGGTTGAAGTGCCCTAGGACAGCCGATCGAGAGGCAGATCTGTTGATCAAAGGGGGCTCAGCCGGGTGAGAGACTATTAGAGGATCTCTAGGTTCTTAGAGCTAAGGGGGTCCAATAGATCGCTAATTGTAATAGTGCTGTCTAATTGTCAGCGCTCCTAAGCGGGATAATCAAACACTATTAGTGTACATACTGGGTCTCATCAGTCGACTCCGATGGCCGTCTTATCTAAGTTGATTAAAGATGGAAAACCTAAAATGTATAATATGAAATTAGGGTGAGAAATCTGCATTCCATAAAAAAAAAAAAAAAAAGTATGGGAGTGATACCTGGACGCTCACTGCGAAGAATGAAGGTTTTATAAATAGATGGGGAAGGCAAATTTTGAGGAGGATATATGGCCCAACTAAAGATGGAGATGTATGGAGGATAAAAAGAAACAAGGAACTAAGAGACCTGAGCAAAGCTCCAGATTTGGTTGCTACAATAAAGCAAAGAGCATTAAGATGGCTGGCCCATGTTCATAGAATGAGCTCTTACAGAATGCCAAAAATCATGTTGAATGGGCGTCCCGAAGGAGGGAAGAGAGAGAGAGAGGAAGGACTGGATTGCGCTGGAGGGAAAACGTAGAACCGAACCTATTTAGACTTTATTTAGTAGACCTTTGGTGTAAGCTATTGAAGATCAGTTGGTAAGGTGCTAAGGCTCTGCATGGTAGTGTAGGGCCATTGTTGTTAAAAAAAAAATTAACTGTAGCTTTGAAAATTTTTATAAAATGGTGGTTTTAGAAGAATGCTAAATTATATATATATATATATATATATATATATATATATATATATATATATATATATATATATATATATATATATATATATATAATTTTTGAAGAGAAATCAAAGAAAGATTTGACCCCGGTTGGGATTCGAACCCAAGTTTCCACCTCTCTAGCGTGGCGCCTTATCCACTAGGCCACCGAACTCGTATCCGAACCAGGGAAATCCTTTCTCTTCACTGATCCATACCCCCTTTAAGTAAGGGGGGTAGTGGATAAGGCGCCACGCTAGAGAGGTGGAAACTTGGGTTCGAATCCCAACCGGGGTCAAATCTTTTCTCTTCAAAAAAAAAAAAAAAAAAAAAAAAAAAAAAAATAATATATATATATATATATATATATATATATATATATATATATATATATATATATATATATATATACTTCTACGGCCTCCCTTCGCGTCTTGGCTCAGTATCATAATTAAGAATTTAGATAATTTTAAGTAATAATTAAGTTTTATTTGTCTATCGATAAAAATCATTGAATTAATTAATTGAGCATTATTTAATCAATGATATTTTCACGCAGTAATTTTTAACCTGGTTAAAGTTACACTCATTAGGTGTTTGAAGATTACGTAAAATCAGAATTAGACATCAAATTTTTAAATTTAAAGTATGAATTGGTAATCCAGGCGAACAGAAACTATTAAGAAACTCCTGTGGATATGGACTGCAATAACAGTGCTTAAAACTATAGGCCAATGAATCATATTTTTATGTACAACATCAAAAAGAAAGGATCGCCATTTTGATTTGGTAATTATTTTTATTCGAAATAACTAATTTTATTGATTTCATCTGGTTGGATTTTCATTTCTAAACATAAAAAGTATATGACAGTGTGGCGGGGTCATCTGTGGTGTAGTGGTTAGCATAGCAACCTACTAAACCCAAGATCGCGGGTTCGCAGCCCGGCAGATGACCTTAGGATTTTTTAAAGGGAGTAAAAAATCCTCAGCTATGCCGTCCTTCGGAAGGGACGTAAAATGGGGGTCCCGAGCCTGTGCGATGTCAGGTACTCGTTAAAGATCCTATCCTAATTATACCTGGATAGGCAAAATTTAGGACTCCCACCGTAGCATCGTCCGATTAGCCATAGCAGCATAAAGTGACGTTAAACGAAATAAACAAACAGTGTGGCAAACCTCGTTTCTGCACACATTATTGTACATTCAAATTTTTATTGCTTCTAAACCTTTCTAGAAATGTGAAGATAATGTGTAGATACAATTTAATACTTATGGGTTTAATAGTTTTACCATTTTAAAGTCTATTGCGGAATGTTGCTTACCACATATCGGACGAAACTACACTGGGATCCAAATGTCACGACATATACATAGTTAAATATTTTTTAGTAATATAATTAATTGAATGGGCCCGCCGAAAAACGTTCTAAGCGACAAATAAAATTTTGAGTAATCAATGAAAGAAAATCATAATCTAAAGTTCTTGTTAGTTTTGTAAATTAGATTTTTTTTTTCACCTCGTAGTTTGTTATATTTAAATGTATAATAACATAATGGATATTATGTATTTACTATATTATACTATGACGTACTATTTATCATACATTTAAAAACCTTTTAAATCGCCACTTCTGAAATTTTGTCGCTTAGAACGTTTAATTATTTGTAAATTTTACTATCAAAGTCAAATTTTACTACCGTAACCTCTCATGTAGAATGGCGCTCGTCACCTATGGGTCAATTTTCAATCTTCATTGTTATCCGCATACCATCGTTTTTTTATTGTTAAACTAATTAAAAATCAGTAAATTTTATTATTGTAAAACCTCACTGAAACTGTTTAGATGATGTGGTTAAAATGTGGTTCGGATTGGTTCACTAGTTTTTTAAATAGTGATCACAAATGAAAAATGTCTTGTCATTCTATTTAATAGTACAAATAAAGCAGTGACGTTGATGTAATGTTTAAAATCCAAAATATAATATTTTAATAATCAATGCCATATAATTCTAAGGTGACCTTAGTTTCTTTAAAAATGCGATAGATTGCATTTTGTTTATTCGTATTTTAACATTTAAGTGAAATATGTAAAGTGAAAAAAAGAAAATTGAATGTTTTTTTTTTTTCCCCATGATTATTGATCAAGCTGTGTTAGAGCTCTGGACTGTTTAAATTTTTGTTTCACTCTGTTAGAAATTTATTTAGAATAGATTATTTAAATTCCCTATATTTTTTTAATATATGTATGATTAAATTATTTTTATGTATTTTGGATTGATAAAATCGATCGTTTAAAATTGATATCATTGATAGAAGAGCAGTATGGGTAAGTACATACGTTATTTTTATCTTTTATACAGTTTATTTTTTTATTATGATTTTACTAATGTTTTTAATAACGCGGTGTTGTGGATTACTTTACAAACATTTAACCTGTATTTATGAAATAATAAGATTGTAACGTTGTGAAAGATAGTTTGTTTTTATGGTTAGAATCATTATTTTGACAGATTTAAGTATAATTTCCTTAAAACTTCCACAGTGTTTATGTTGTTCTAATTATTTACGGATTATTATTTGAATAAGATTTTTTTTTCTTTTCTTTTTTTTTTTTGTGTTAAAAACGCTATTTTAGATTTAATTCGCTAAGGTTACAAAATCTTTTTATTCAATCTAAAATGGTTTTCATTCCGCAAAGTGAGGTCGGGAAAATCTCATTTCGTTTCTTTTTACACGACACTGTCTACTTTCGAATTAAGCAGTAGCTGAATATTGTCACCTCCAAGTAGCTTTCTTCTTATTTATTTTTTTTTTTTTAAATCTAATAGCAAACGATTAACTTTTTTAATTTAATTTTCAGAAAACTATTATATATTTTCCTATAATTCGATAAACAATAATATTTTATTTATTCTTAAATTCTCTAATCTTTATGGGATTTATAACCTTTTATGCCTTGGTCATTGTTATATACTCATTTTAGAGACAAAATAGCATTAAACAGATTTTTATTTTTATGCCTGTCCTTGTTAATGATTAATTTAAAAAAAAAAATTAAATTGATTTTTAATATAATTTTGCTGTAAACAGTCATTATTAGTGTAGTATTGCCAAATAAGTGCTCAATTTAAGAAAACATATGATTACTCTATACAATTTTATTTGTTGAGGTTAGTCAAATGGGTTTTTCGATATTGTTCAATTCCTCTCATATAATGTTGTTATTACGTATTTAGCACTCTCTGACTACTAATATTCCTCTTGGCATTGCTTGATTTAATGTAATTAGATGACATACAAAGACGTGATGTTGTGAAGCATTGAAATATGTACGAGTTTCAGATAAAAACTATACTTTTTTCGCATGTAAATATTACTTTGAGAAATAAGAACTCAACACCAAAAGGTTTTTTCAAGTAATTGTGAGTTCACAACAATATTTATTTTTGTTTCCAATAGCCAGTGATTTTGTCTAGTAACAGTCAGAGTTGGACAAAGTGTAGTTTTAACTAATAACTACCAACTATAACTACATTGGTTTGATTGTAGTTACAACTACTTACTACAAATGTAGTTGGTAGTTAACAGCGGGCAACTAAATTTTTCTTAACTAGTAGTTAGTAATTAAATTTTTCCAACTACCAACTACAAGTTAAAAAATGTTTGTTTGTTTATTTCGTTTTACGTCACTTTATGCTGCTATGGCTAATCGGACGATGCTACGTTGGGAGTCCTAAATTTTGCCTATCCAGGTATAATTAGGATAGGGATCTTTAACGAGTACCTGACATCGCACAGGCTCGGGACCCCCATTTTACGTCCCTTCCGAAGGACGGCATAGCTGAGGATTTTTTACTCCCTTTAAAAAATCCTAAGGTCATCTGCCGGGCTGCGAACCCGCGATCTTGGGTTTAGTAGGTTGCTATGCTAACCACTACACCACAGGTGACCCCAAGTTAAAAAATGTAGTTAAAATTATCTTAACTATTAACTACAAAATGTACTTGGTAATTGCAATTATTTAACTTCTAGCTACTGATAATCGTACAAGTACTAATAATTTCGAGGTATTACTAACAATAAGTCAGCCTTATTTGGGTTGCAATCATTTGAAAAAGGGGGGGGCAAGCTTTTGTAAACAGTCCTTATATACACCCTACCAGAAATAATCAATGATATTGGTAAATTACCTGTTAACAATAAATTGTTCAGATTTTATCACTTTTTTATAAATCAATAACATAAAGAGGTAGCTTTTCTCCACCAGTTGGTGTAGTTTATTTGTAAAGAGTAGGTACACGCAAGAGAGGGAATGTTAAAGAATATTCAATAATAATATATTTTGGATTATAAATAAATAATAAAGCTATTGAAAGAGTTTTCATCTTCCTTATTCTTGATTGCGACCACTGTACTGTTTAACAGATTCAAAATTATTTATAACCTCGCTAGAACTTTTAGCAGATTTGCTGAGTAACCAAAACACACCTATAATCGCAGTAGGAAAAAAAAAAATAAATAACTGAGATTAAAGGACTACAACACCGTGAAAAATTGTTAATAACTGCTTCAAATTAAGAAGAAAAAATATCAAACATCACAGTCAATATACAAGTGACTCTTAAGGATTTCGTTATTGCATGATGGTTGATTGTCGAAAATGTTTATTTTTCTTGATGATTTATTTTCATTTTTTGCATTAGCAAATTTGTTGGTTTAAATGCTACAATACAAATATTTATAAGTGTGACTCATCATTTTCACTGAACGAGTGGTTTAGAGAAAAAATAAAATAAACTAGTAGTTGTTAGTTGAAAAATATTAACTATTTTTTTTAACTAGTAGTTGGTAGTTAAGATAGCCAACTACTTCTACTGTAGTTTTAAAAAGCAGTTGTTCATTTTCAACTACCAACTACTAGTTCATAGTTGCTCAACCCAACTGCTTAACTTTTAGTTAATAGTTAAAAAATAAGTTAGTGAACTACTTCCCCACTCTGGTAACAGTAACCTAATAATAAATTAAAAGATACGAATTAGAGAAACATATGTTTTTATTTCATTGAAATTTTATATAAAAACATTTTGAAAAATAACAAAATAAAGAATTTTAACTTGCTTTGACATTGCCGCGTATCACTATATTTACCACATTCATACCGGCATTGCCTTTTAATGCACTTATATGTCAGACGATCTTAATAAAATTTCATGATACCTTGTTTGCAATGCATTACTTTCAGTAAAATTCCTCCTTTTTTCCAAAAAACCCTTTGCTTGTTCCTCTACATTGCATAATTCATCCACTTTCAAAATATTCATCTTGGTTGCTTTATTAACCGCAATTTCACTAACAGTAGTATATTAAAATTAAAAAAAAAAACACGTGTATAATTTGTGTAACAATGGATTCAAATCACATATCAACCCCAATAATAACTAACTAACCGAGTCTGGCCTATTATTTTGTCGGGGAGTGTATATAACTGAATATACATTCATATTTTATTGTTTTTGGATATAAATAAATGTAAAATAATTTATGTTTTCTTCCAATAATATCATCCAACCCACACGGCCATCCAGCTTTCCATTATTGTTTTTAAGACTACATGAATGTGAAGTTCATACCATTTTGATGGTTTAATTTTGATGCTAGGTTTTTTTTTCTTATAATCCCCTTCAATAAATAATTTATTTTTCTAACTTAAGGAAATAGTAATCCTTATTACATCCTTTATTTAATGTATAACAATAAATATACATTTATAGATAAGGAAAAATCGAAAAGTAAAATAATGACATATAGTGTATGATGTATGTTACTAAGTGTATTCGTACCAATGTAATTTTAATATTTCGCTCATGTTCTTAAATCATTCATAGCCCAAGTTTAACTAGTAATCATGTATTATATATTTGATTTAAATGGGCATGATGACCTGGAATGCATTATATGCCATATATTTATATATATAAATGTTTGTGTAAGTGTATTTAATATAAATTCAAATTTAAATGAAATTAATGGATGATGAAATTATTTACTGTTAATACCATATTTACCAACTGCATTTTCTAAAATTCAGGAAGACCTAGATGAAATCTGTGCCTGGGCAAGCCTGAATAAATTAACGTTAAACGCAACGAAAACTCAAGCTATTGCAATAGGATCCCATTCCCTCCTTCGATTGAACACCAACTTCCCTACTTTATACCTAAATGGTCACCCTATATCTTTTAACTCCTCTGTTAAAAACTTAGGTTTAACCATCGATCAAACCCTCTCCTGGAAATCCCATGTTGCTCAAATTTCCCGACGATCAATTAGCATCCTGAAATTATTTCACCGTTCCCGGCATTTACTTCCTCTAACCACTCGTAAACTCCTAATATCCTGCCTCATCTTCCCCCAATTTGACTATAGATGTGTGATTTATGGTGGGCTCTCGACGACTCTTGAGAAAATATTAAAACGTTTCATGAATTCCTTCATCAGGTTTGTCCTCGGATCCTCAAGACGCTCTCATGTGTCCCGTCTTTACACCGAGTTAAATTGGCTTTCCACTTTCTTCCGTAGAGATTACTTCCTAGGTATATTCCTCTTCCTAGCTATTAACTCACACCACCCTCCTTTTATCCATAACACCCTACACTTCAAGTCCTCAATCCAATCACTACATACAAGATCCTGTCTCTCCGATCTCTACACCCCATCCTACAAAACGACTGTATTCAAACGTTCCTTTCTTGCCCGTTCCGCTATTCTTTGGAATTCTCTTCCTCCCTCCATTCGCAATGCATCTTCCTTAGGAATTTTTAAGACACACTTCTTCCACCACCTTATCTCCCTCTAGACGGATCCTATTTAATCATATGGATGATTTATAACGAATGTCATACCAACATATTAAATAAAAAACTTTCTCAATTCTTTCTTATGATAATGTCTTCACTGTTACTCAAATATTTTTTCATTTCTAATTTTTCTTTATCATTTTTGTATGTTCTCTCATACAATCATGTTTTTTCATAATTCACTAGGTGTAAATCCAGAAATTTTATGTTTCAATCAACTTTGTATACAATATTTTTTTCCTTTACCGACTGTATATATGGTTTTGTGTGTATATAAGTGGGTTTGTTTGTATATTTTTTTCTTTAAATTATTTTATTATAAACTAGTGTTTACTTTATATTATCTTATTTCATTATTTTATTTAAAATATCTTTGGCAGATGTGATTTACTTTTTATAATTCATTTGTTGTTATTCTTAAGGGACTTTGTCCCAGAATGAAATTTATATTCTATCTATCTATCTATATATTTTTCCTATTTGCTTCTCTTTGCATACTGTGGGTCAGGAATCAATTAAGATTTTCATGTTTTTATTTCTAAATAATGTTGCAATAAATAAAAATAATTAAATGAAGTTATCCTAAATAATTTATCGACAATTGAGTATAATAATGTTGTTTGTTACTTTGGACAACTTTATAGGCATGAATGGACTTTTGAGTGCAAGATGCAACTTTTTTCTAGCAACTTCCTTTAAGCTCTCATTAAATTATACGGAGCATGTTAGGAACCTCTCTAACAAACAAAGTCATTTTAGAAAATAGATCAGATTCAGGATGTACAGTCAAAAATCTATAAGCCGAAACTCATTAAGTCGAAAAACTGGGTATGTCGAAATGAATCCCATTTCCCGATTACGTTTATATAAATCGTATTCATTTGCTCGAACAAACAATCGTTAACTCGAAGTAAAATGTGTGTCTACACAACTTCCGAGACTTAATAACTCAAATTTCCTGAGGCGGGAAGTTCTATAAGTCTAAGTTTCCTAGAACCATGAACATGTATAAAGCAGTCTATCTAAATCCTATCCTTGCTTATCCTCAGTACTGTTTCATTTCGGGGCAAGACATACGTTTATAGTGTTAATTGTTTTTTATTAGCTATGGCTACCAGGGGAAGAAGCTGATGTCTTTGCAGCTTTGCAAACAATTCAGCGTGTGATAGATCTATATATATATATATATATATATATATATATATGCTTAAGAAAATTACAGACTATTTTAAATTATGTAATTTATTACATTATGAAAAAAAAAAATATACATCTAAATAAATTGTTTGTAAACTCGATATTTAGAAAATTTGTTATCTAGCAGCAAATTGGTTCACCCTTCAACTTCAACTCATCGAATTTTGATTGTATATCGTAAGTTAGCGCAGTCTCCAGAAAAGGAATTGAACTAAATAAACCTGCCGAGATTGCTAGTAAAGTTTTCCCACGACAAATTAGAAATAAAAACACTAAACTTACAGGCTTATTTTTCATTATTAAAACATTAATTATATTATAACATTAATTCAGAGGATATTTTGATTTATAATTATTCTTTTATATAATTCTAGGATCTCCTTGCCGTGGCCTCTTCCGCTCTCATAAGTAAAGAAATTAGTTAATTTTGACTTACAATTGAAGTTTTATTTGTTTAGCGATAAAAATCTTGTATTTTAGTATTCAATTGAACATTATTTTTTTAATCACATTTTTACGCAGAGCAGATATTTTTAACCTGGCTAAAATTGCACAGATTAGAATTAGATGTTCGATGATTCAGAAAAACCATAACTAGGCATCCAATTTTTAATTTTAATTTATGAAGTGTTAATCCAGATGGACAGAAACTCATGCGGATAATGAACTGCATTATTCAGTACTAAGAACTGAAGGCCCCTGAATCATATTTTTACACACAATATCATAAAACCAATAATCGACATTTTGATTTGGTAATAATATTTATTCGGCAAAAATGATTGTATTGATTTCATCTTGATGGATTTCAATTGCTAATTATAAAAGTATATGACAGTGTGGCAAACGTCGTTTTTGTCACTTGAAATTCTACATTAAAATTGTATTGTTGCTAAACCTTCCTTGATCTATAAATAAAATGTAGTTAAAATATGGTAGAGATGGGTTCCGTAGTTTTACCATTGTAAACTATATTGCCAAATGGCGCTAGCCACATATCAGTGGCTTGAGTTCATTCGTCTAATATATTTTAATTTAATAACTTTATTGTATATAAGTAAATTTTATAACACATTTCAAAATCTTTATAACACTGTACTTGTGTTACCTCTCATGAGAATGGTGCTCGCCACCTATCGGCCAATTTGCAAACTTCACTGATATTCAAATACTGCCGCTTTTTTAATAACAGATTAATTGAAAATCAATAGATTTTATTATTGCTTCCTGAAAGTATGAAGATAATTTGTACAGATTGATTCAATAGTTTTCACGGTTAGTGATCACAAACAAAAATGGCTTGTCCATTTATATAATAGTATAGATTGATTGTTAATAATATGAAAATATACTATCGCTTTTTCTTCCTTTCAGAAGTGTCTGCAGTGCCATCAAACATGAACTATCCTGAAGGCGGGGACTATGGAAACAGAGCTCCCAGTATGGGCTATCTCGCTACACCTAACGATCCCAGAGGAGACTACTATACACCAGCGCCTCGCGGCCAAAATATAGACTACGCTCAGCAGGTTCCGACTATGCACGGCTCCTGTAGTCATTGCCAAACACACTGCTGCCAGAGACCAGCTCAGCCGGCTGGCAGTCGAGGTGAGAGGTTGGAGCGGTATGTTGTTGATATTCCCAATGAGGCAACTCCGGCACCTAGTGTTCCCCAGGCGACTAGTTCAAGAAATCCGGTTCAAGAAGCTCATTACAATCCTGTAGCTCCCAGTAGTCTGGCGGAACCTCCTCCAGTGCAGCAAGCTAGCTATGACTCTGTAAGTCCTCATGCACACCCCTCGCCTAACCAAATGGAATCTTCTAGCATTCCTCAACAGCAGCCCGCTGAGAGAGCTGCCTGTCATCAGGAAGCCAGCAGTAGCCATGAACCTTGCCAGCAAGCTGCTACCGCCTCGTCTTATCTCGAGTCTCCATTCATCGAATCGACCATCCCGTCTGTTTCACAAACTAGATTGGCTCCAGTTGCTGTGTCTGCCAGCGCTCCAGCTCTTAATCCAACCCCATCGCAGCAAACTGTTAGACCACAGGGCATCGTCTATGATTCAGTCGCATCACTGATGGTACCCCCAAAACCTTCCCCCAGCAGAATACAGGACTTGGATGTAGATAAATTTAGTCCTGCTTCTTTAACGCATCTCAACTTTAAAGAAAAGCAGCTAGCTATGTCTGCGGTAAAGAAAGCCGCGACAAATATGCATTGTGTCAAAATGTTTATGGTGAGTAGAAGACAGCTTAAATACGTATAGGTTAGGAAATGATTTTATTCCCTTATGATTACAACAACTTGTAATGAAACAACCTATAAGTAACACTTCGAATTAAAAATTAAAAGGTCCCTATGCTCTCCTTCTTTTCAGAGAATCATCAGAGGGTTATGGAAATCGATTGGTATGCAGATAGATTCGAGTAGGTATGAAGCTTAACATGGCAGGATTGGAATGATTCAGCTAGATTTGGATAAGTTTGTTTTAGGCGTGATTAGGAGCATTGAAGATTATACGAAAGATTTTAAATTGGATAAGTGAAGAATCCCGAACCACCCAAAAGTCTAATGATTGTCATGCAAATGAGTCTTTTAAATTAATTAGGAACTTTATTATACAGACGTTGTATATTAAATTTTGAATTAGCCGACGTGCAGTTTCTTATACTTCACTACACCCAAAACCACTGAAGGATAATGGTTTCAGGATCTGAAAATGTTTGACGGTCGAAGGACATCCTGTCCTTCGTGACAAATAAGTTTTTGTCCTTTTATAGATTGATTAAATTTTCTTTATTTTTAAAAGGTTACTATATCGAGATATGCCAGGATTTAATGATTTTTGACGGTCACAGGATGGTTAAGCATTGTTGTCCTTTTAAAAATCCACCATTGTTTTTCTTTCTTAAAATTATTTAGATATGTTCGTTTTTTAAATAGGACACTCAAGTTTTTAATGTAGGTCCCAAGTAATACGTTCCTCCAGATGAAGTCCTGGGTAATGGATATGCTCAGCTGGGATCGCTAAAACATTTGAAAGCATAATTCTTTATTTTAGTATTCTTTTCTTCATCTTCTTTTAGTGACGTAGCAGATGCTTAGAACGATTCGGGGGCTGTTTATTTCAAATAAGACTTGTTTTGGTTCTATGCATGTTTAACAATCATTCTTAGTTTTTCTTTTTTTCCACGACGTCTCTACCCTTGGATTCTAGGCCTCAATCTATTTGGATGATTTCATTCTTAACGTTCTTTTTTCTTCGAAAAGTCATCTGGCAAAGTTTGGTTGTGTAAGATAGCGAATAAGAAGATCCTCATTTCAGCATACAACTAATTGTTCTGTGTTTTTCTTCTACGCTAGAAGCCGTTTTCTTTGAAACTTTCATGCCATGGCAATTAAATCATGCAACTTTTAAATATAAATCAATATAATGTACCCTGAGAAGTTTTTTTACAAATGAGTTTTTTACAGTGATTATCTTCCAATTAGATTTTTATTAACTAATTTTTTTTTTTAGGATAAAGACAAACAGAACTGTGGCACAATAGGCAAAAGGGATTTCCAAATCGTAATGGACAGAATCGGAGTACTAAGAGGGATGAGCTCGAGGGAAATAGACGCAGTATTCAAGGGTTTCTCAACCCAAACTGACACAGAGATAGATTACAAGAAATTCTCAGCAGCTTGCAGGCACGCAATTGACAACGACAGCAGGCTTGCTAGGATGGCACAGAAATAGTATAGTTCAGATCAGAGACGATATTCCGAAAATCAAAAATAAAGCTCTTATTTAAATAATGATTATGATTGTAGTTAAAAATAACAAAAAATATAGTTTAAAAAAAAACTAGAAAAACTCGCCTTTATAACAAGCCTAACTAAAAAGCTGATTGTGGTGAACAATTTGCAGCAGTCAGACCTTTTAATTTTTTGAGTTTAAGGTTCGAAGTTGATTTCCCTGTGCTATTCATGATTTGTTTGCATTTTTAACACGGTTTATCTAAAATTAACAAAAATTTTAGTTTTGTTTTTTACATATCTCAGATTAGGAATTGGCAAAATTTTACTTTAAAAATCCTATATCGCACAAAATGTAATGATCTACAACATTTAGTGTTATGTTCGCGCCAATCGGCGCTTTTGTGAAGGGGGGAAAGGAGAAAAACTGTAATATACCGTACATAGTCAGGCACTCTATAAAATTACTAGATAACTGCCTTTATCTGCCTTAATCCCTACATGAATATACCTCACTCTTCTGCTGTCTGCTTTCCGTTATGCACATTATCTTTGTTCAAGACAATATGGTCTTCCTGCGTTTTTCATGCCCAAGGCTAATATTAGCTTTCCCAAAGTTTTTTCTTTCTTAAAGTGTTTTTGTGTTTCCTATGACATTTAATATAGACTTAATATTCCCATTAATGAGTGGTGATTTAAGAGGAGGATATCCTGATCAAGTTTTACAGCCTGCGAGAATCGTTCGCCTGCCTGAGACTCTTTTGGAGGCCTCCAAGACTACTACGTCCGCCGCTTCAGTCAGGTTAGTGGTTTTTACTGTAATATTTGGTTAGGTTATCTTCTGATTAATATTTCCCCAAGACTGCGAGCACTCGCTTTTATACTTTTAATACAGCCCATTTTCTAGAGGCCGGTGGGAATTTAGCGGAGTCGCGTCGGAAAATATCATTATATTTCCTTAACAGTATATAACATTTTTAAATTGAATTAGCCATTTTTGCGTTATAGATTCTTAAACATTACCGAAACTAACCTTTTAAAGGTGGCAAAATTCTTCGATGTTTAAATCCAGCTTAAGGGATATCTTTAGAGGCATAATTTAATATACTTTAATTTTGTAAATAGAACATTTTTCGATTCTATTTGTTTTTTTCAACAATCTTGAAAAAGTTCAAAACTTTTAGGTTTTTTCGCCCCCCAAACATTTTTCCCTTATCAAATTAAGTTTTATTTTTTATATTTTATTCTCAGGACCCATCTGGACGATATAAAAACATAAAACTTATTACTATACCTTTTGCAAGGCAGACTCCCATTTTTGGGATAATTTAACTAGACTAAGTGGGAACATCAGAATATAGTTGTGCAATTATTGTATTGTCAATGGTCTTTGAAACGTGTGCAAATTTTCAAGTTTATCAGATTGCTATTGGTGAAAATTACGATGAAAGATTCCGTTACATACAGGTCAAGTTAATAAAAGCTTATTAAAAAAAAGAATTGTTTTTCTATATATTTATAGATTTTGATCAAATTAGATAATTAGATGTATGTAAAATAAGTTATAAAAAAAAATTGCCCTAGTAGCAGTGTGTAGAGAGTTACAAGAATAAGTTACAGCTCCATTATCTTTTGTCTAATCATCACCATCGAACTATCGATCCAAAGTACTTATTTAATGAATAATATCAATTACAAAACGTGTAGTAAGTAGGTGGTTTTTGTCTCGTCTAACTATGAAGTGGCACAGGTATTTGTGCATAAGACCAGAGAGCTGCTTCTTAGCTTGAACTAGTCAATAAACACATTGTAGAGTGCATGAAATATGTGATAACTTTTGACTTCATAGGTTCGTTAGGAATAGTTGGAAGGTAAACATTTTAAAAATTCCCGCCCCTGGAGGGTAACCTAACGGTGGAGGGAGGGTAGAAGTTGAATTTCTTTGCTTTTACGATTATATTTTTGAAGACGGTTGACTTAAAAAAAATATGTTTCAAATAAAAAATAAAGCTAATCAAATTTCGTATAAAATAGTTTCTATAAATATTTGTCGAACTTCAAATGATTTTCGAGATATACGTTATTAAAAATCGATGATTTTCAAAAAAAAAAAAAAAATTCAAACATTTACTTCTAGTGCCTTCCACGATCGTTTCTTATAAAAATACCAAAATTGTAGAATATAAAATTTACTTTAATATCATATATAAGTTTCTGGTATTTGAAGTAAAAGTTCAACAACAACGGAAGCTAAACATTTTTTTTCTAAAAATTTCGGTTTCTAATAACGTATATCTCGAAAATCGTTGGCGTTTCGACAAATATGTATAGAACATTTTATAGGAAATTTAATAAGATTTAATTATGATCCGTAGCATATTTTTTTAGAGTCCACCGTGTTCGAGGTATGATCGAAAAACACAAAATTGGGACGTTCTCCCCTCCCCCCACCGTAAGCTCAGCGCCTAGGGAGGGGACTTTTACGTTTACCTTCTAACTACTCCTAACGAAGCTTTTGAAAATTAGTAAAGTCAAAAATGATCGCATAGTCCATGCACTTAAAATCACTCATTTGAGCACTCATTGACTGGACTATAAAGTAACGTGAAAAATATTGAAATAAATAAAGGATTAGTCTGTAATTAAATGAATTATAAATAAAAAAATATATATTGTTTTTCTTTGTATTCATGCTTAAAATATTGATTTTAAGGTGACTGAGAAAACGGAGACTAGACGTCATAGATAGCAGTATATTCTTAATGGTCCACTGTTGTGTCGTTAAAGAAAGTCAATACCGAAGTTACTTTTATGGTCCCAATAGCCTCTTCTTTGTGGACCGCCCCTCTTGACTTTCCCCGAATCCATTCCCTTACAATGGCGCATAGCGCGGATCTATTCAATTCAGGAATGTCGCCTTAGGTTTACTGTAAAGATCTTTGGAGCCTAGTTTTCTTTAGTTAGCGAACGAAGGTTTTTTTGGAACAGATCAACTGATCAATGCTAATTTTTTTTTCCTCCAAGAACTATGGTGAGAATAATCTGGACCAGAAAAGACGTGAGACAGATTGTAATATTAGTTCACTGAAACAGTATATATACTTGGTCTATGCTCTTCAAATCGAAACTACACACAGCGCAGCGTTAGAAGGGAACGGAATATGGTGAAAAAAAACCCCCAGTATATTTGTCTAATCCACTGACATCAATTAAGGCGATACTTCGCTAGCCAAGTATTTCTAAGCTTGGTCTCCCTATTTCCATCGCCTGAACTTCCTCAGTCCTGTTTTTCTGTATCTAATATCTAATACCGACAATATGAAAGGACCAGATCTCCAGGCTGGTACAAAGAAGAAATAATATAAATACTATGAAAGCACTGGCAAGGGTGCAGAAGGGTGAAGAAGAAGAATATCGAAAATTTTATTTTTTTGTAAAGAGCCCCCTACTTTAGTTGAATTAGAAGTGTTCGGCTTCTTCATGGCAATGCCTCTCTTCGTAATGACAACATTGATTTCATTTTTAAGGTCTCTATGAAGGAGTGCGGATTATGAAAAAATCTCTCACCCACCCAGCAGTTAAGTGTAGATTACAGACCCCAGATAAAAGATATATCCTGGCCGGGAGTCTTAGGGTACTCGTAACCAGAAGGTCGTGGGTTCGAATCCCACCCCTGGATAGGTTAAAATTTGTTTTGTGGTGGACCTGCGGCCAGTATAAGACTTCAATGGAAGTCTTGGGCAAAAAAATAATGTATATATATATATATATATATATATATATATATATATATATATATATATATATATATATATAAAGATATATCCGTGTGAAAAAGCAAAACTAAAAACTTAGACTTGTTAAATTTTTTCACACATCTTTGCCTGACATGCGGTACTGAACTACACGTAATAGTAAAATTTTGTTGAAGAAGTTATATCTAGATAGCGGTAATTTTGAATCAAAATTTAAATGTTCATATTACAAAGCTAATGAGCTCTGTTATCGTCTGTTTTTTTTAAGTTAGGTCCCTTTTACTGTTTTTCTAATTATTTCATTTTGGTATGATTCCAATTGTTCTGTCATAAGCGATGCTAGGCAAAATCTCTCTCTATATATAATATAGAGTATATAAATATTTTTTCTTTTATTAATAGAAATAAATATATTTAAATATATGATTATTCAGCTAATAAGTTGATACAGCCTTATAAGTACCATATTCAGATTTAGGTCCCTAAAATACATTTCATGGTAGATCAAGTGATATACCGATTTAGTTAACAAAGAGGATGAACACTTATCATCTATACTTAGGGATCCCAATACCTGGTAATTTCGTACATTAAACAAGCTATGAAATTAACATTGTGCCAGAGTTGAAAGTAATGCTAAAAGTTAGCCGGTCGCAACTGACGGAAAGCAAGGTCCTAGTTAGCGTAATGCCCTCCGATAGGAGATGGTAAAACCCTGTCAGCCCTAATCGCCCTTGTAGCCCTAATCCTGGAACTAAGGATAACTGCCCCCTTAATGGAGGACCATCCCAAGGACCCGAGGACTCGCCGAAGAAGGACTCCTAATTAGGACCGATTCCCGAAGGAGGCGGAGCAGACCTGGCCTGGGGTAATTAACATTCAGGTTCCTGGAGCCTGGGTATATTCTGCCGGCTGTCCCTCGAGGTCTGTGGTTCTCGCCTGTCTCTAACATATCTCCGTATGATTAAAATGGCGGTATTTGAACACAAAGTGGATTCACATCCCAACACCGCTGCCTCTTATTAAGACGGTTTGTACACTCGGACTCGACGTACATATCTGCGAGAATAATTGAACAAACAAAAACTGAGCAGTGCTGTGGTGAAGTTCAATGTGAATAATAAATATATCACATAACTAATTTGAATCGACCTAAAAGATTTTTATGATAAATATAACTTAAATATATATATATATATAAATTTTTTTTTATTCATTAATTGAAATTTACAACTATACAAAATATATACATCTAGTAACTGGGTTGATACTGATTGCAATACCATGTCAAAACTTTAAAAGAACTGCATATTTGTCTCTGTTCCAAAGCCGTCTACGGATTTTCTGTCTTTCTACCCTTTTCCTTTGACTCAAGCATTGTCTTGACTGAAGTTTCCTACATTAAACAGTACGCTAGAAAAATGTGTTTTGTGTCTCAGGAATACACTGTATAATGTATAATGTAGGTACTGATTAATGCAGTCCTGGTCATACTTGTGAAGGAAATGTGGAAGAGCAACGATGCTGGTGCAACGATAGGGACTAAAAATAAGCACATCAAAGTAAGATGCCTGGTATATTCTAACGATCTGGCCATAATGAAGGAGTTTGAATGCAAAGCAATAGAGCAGTTGAATACTATGAAGGAAATAGCTGAAAGGCAGGTTTACAGAGAAAACAGAATTAATGACTACACAGAAACTTTCAAAAGCAGAGACAAAGAACGAGATAATTAAAGTGACAAATAATTTCAAGTACCTGGGGGAAATTCTATGTAGCAATGGGTCGGAGAAAAAAAGCATAAAAGAGAAAATAAGTAATTTGGAAAGACTAAGCTTCGCGACAAACAGTTTATATAATAAAAGGATCCTGTCAATAAGACATTACAATACGTTCGTCAAACTGGTAATACTGTACAAAATGGAAACCAGCCAAAGAAAAATGTTAGGAATAGAAAGAAGAATATTGAGAAGAATTTACGGCCCAAATAATACACAAGATGGCTATAGACTGTGAACTAATAAGGAAATATACAAAGAAACAATTGATTTGGAAACGGACATAAAAATAAGAAGATTAAAGTTCTATGCGCATATGGTGAGGATGCATCCGAAGAGATTAAATAGGAAACAAGAGTGCTGGGGGGTATATCTAACGGACGAGAGACTAAAAATAACATACCAAGACTGTTTCGATAGGGATGACTACAGGAAAATACAAACAGAAATTAAGGTCCTTGTGGGAAAGAGAGATGCGAGAAAAGGATTAGCGCGAACCGAGGAAAGAAGGAAGGAGCGATCGGAAAGAATGAGGAAGAGGTGGAAGAGAAAAGGAAGGAGAGAAGGGGTATGAAAAGAAGTGAAAATAATGATATTCGCCTGGTCTCTTAGGCCGATCTGCGAAAAAAACAAAACAAAAAAAACCTATTCTCAAAAAAATAATCTCCCTTCTTTAACACGTATATAATAAAGATATGGCGATTAATAAGGCAGGTAAGCTTATTGATTATTGACCTCATACCTGAGAGATACGTCCTTTTGTCCTTGTTGGTTTATGAGGCGCGCCTATCAAAAGGTCACCTGATTGAGTTTACTATTTTAGCTATAGTAAACTGTATCCTAGTAATTATGGTATTTTGCTATACTGGGGATGGGGTTGGATTATTATCGGTGATGGCCGAGCTGAGAGGATGGCGCCACCTGGCAGATATAGAAGGCTGGCCCTCACCTCACCGCAGTGGAACGTGGCCAATGACCAACATTTGTTAGCGGCTCCCTGCGGTCGACCTCCTCACCGCAGTTCCTATTGTGCAGCTCCACCCCCGCAGCTCCACTCCACTAAATCTCTAATGCTTTCTCCATCTTTCCTTCCATAAATATTTACAAATCATCGTTGATTGTGTACGAAATAATGCTTTATTCAGAGTAATAAGAAAAACTGGCCCCCTTGAGCTTTTCGGCTAAAGAAGGAAGAATATGGAACATGTTTTAGGGTTTTCTCCCTTTCCCGTTGATTCTCTTATGTTTACGCTTGCTTTTGATTCATTTGTCTATAAGAGATAAAAATTAAAATTAAATGGGTTAATCCTGCTGATTTTATGCTCATTATTTTTTTTCCGCTTACCAGTATGATTATATTGTTTATTTCCAGCGGAGAGTAATTTTTTATACACAAAAAGCGGTAAAAAAATATAATTTTGTTTATTGTATTATATTAGACTAGCATCGGCCATCGCGACTTCGCCCCCTCTCATAGGATGATGACGTCTTTCATTCTCAAAAAAATTGCCGTTTTGGGTTTAGAGATAAAGTAAACAAGTCAAAAAATTAACTTCATTTTTTTTAACGAATATATTTGCTATATTTTGAGTTTTTTGTTTCTTTTTAATTTTTATATGTCAAAAGAAGTGATTTTGATGTCATGGGTATTAAATAATTTCTTAAACACTATAATATTGTTTAAATTTTCGCTGGACTGCAAAAAAATTATATCATGGGATACCTAATTTTACTTGGAATTGGTTATTGCAGGGGTTCCCAAACTTTTTTGTACCACGCCCCCTTTTGTTGAAATGAAATCTTCTCGCGCCCCCCCCCCCTCCCCATAACAATAAATTGTATGGTCCTAGGAACAAAACAAAAACAAATAAGTTTTACATTGAAAACAAAACATTTATTTATACTGCCATAAGATACAACAATATCAGTTTTCATAAAATACAAAAATTATTAATAAAAGAAAAATAGATTAGGTTGGTTAGTGAGATGGACGGGCTTGCATTTTCTTTACTAGTATGCCTATTCGTGGCTGAGTTTTAGTAAGTGCACAACGCAAGTCACTATCAACATCAAGTTTATTCCGATACTTTGTTTTAATTGCGACAAGTGTTGAAAATGCTTTTTCCCACAAATAGGTGCTTGAAAAAGGCAAATATAAACGAAGAGCTTCCCGTGATACACTAGGATACACTTTGAAATATTTTAACCAAAACGAAGGTTTGTCCATTATATCAAAGTTGTATTTGGCAGAGAAATAATGTTTTATTTCCAAAGCATCTTCTTGAACTGATTCAGGCAGGGAGTCTATGTTGACATTCTGTAAATACTATCTTCACAAGTGTTTGGGAAGTATTTCTGGAACTCTTCAATTAGGTTCTCCATATGGTTTGATATTTGGATTTTCAAACTTGATCCTTCATAAATGTACTTGAAGCGTGTATCTTCTGAGATTACTTTAGGGAAATTTGAATAATTGCAGGGGTTCGCTGATATTTTAAGCCTCCAAAGTTGCAACTTCTCAATATACATCTTGATCGCATCACGACGAGTAACTAAATTTGAGTCTCCACCCTGCAGTTTTAGGTTATGGATGCTCAACGAGTCAAAGATGTCTGACAAATTATCCAATATTACTTGGGTACAAGGTTTTTTGAAGGCCACGATTAATTCATTTTGCTTTTGATGTTCTAAGAAGGTGATTATTTCATCTTGAAGCTCAAATAATCTTGCCAACATTTTTCCTTTTAAGAACCACCGTACTTCTGTATGAAATAGCAGTGTTTTTTGATCACTTCCTAAATCTTCACAAAGAGTTTTAAACAGTCGAGTATTCAACGCACTGTTTTTATGTAATTCACTACTTTAATATACAACTTTAAGACAGTATTGAGTTCGTTTGGAAGGGTTTTTGCTGCCAAGACTTGTCGATGTATAAAAAAATGTATCCCAGTCACATCAGCATTTTTCTCTCTTACTAATTGCACAAAGCCTGAGCGAGAACCAAGGATGAGCGCCATCCGTAAATACACCGATCAGTTTTTGCCAAGAGTTCATGTTTGTCAAAAAAGTCTGACACTACTTTCATAACAAGAATAGCTTTTGTCGTGGGCTCCAACTCTGTAGAAAAGAGTAGCTCGTCTTTCATTCTTTCGTTTTCAATATACCAAACATAAACAATTAACTGAGAACACTGTGCTATGTCTTTTAAAATTTAGAATTTTAGAAAGACTACCAAATTTTAATTTAATGTTCAACTATCTCGCGCCCCCCCCCCCCCCTGACATGTCTTCACCCCCCCCCCCCTGACATGTCTTCACGCCCCCCAGTTTGGGAACCAATGGGTTATTGGGTTAATAATGAAATTATAAATATATCTTTTAGTCAGGAACGTTAACAACTTTTCTATAATTTAGTTTTAATTTTCAAAAATGTTTCCTTATTTAACTTATAAGGAAAAAATTAAGGTATTTAACAAAAAAATCTTCACCTCACTGTAGAATGACGTCCGCAAGGTAACACTCCTGACATTCACCTCATTTTTCCCATGCTGATAAACTTTCATATACTTTTTCACCAATAAAAAACTAACCAAACCAAAGAAGGCTCTTTGAGAATATAATTGTTTTTTTTTTAGATGTAATAAAAATTGAGTCAAAGACATTTTATAGCGGTAAAACTCCTGGAATAAAAATACTTACTATTTTTCTCGAAACTAATTAACAATCTCTACCTAGCTAATCTCCTCAAGAAACCGGAAGTAACTGGTTTAACATTCAGACGACGATGCAATACTTTTGGAGGAAGTTTTCCTACCCTTTTTCAGGTAGAGTCAGTTTCTTGGATCTCAAGTTCTGAAAGAACAGTAACAGTTCAGATCAACATTTTCGTAAAACTGTGGGGACAGACAGCATTGTATTTTTTTTTTTTTTTTTTTTTTTTTTTTTTTTTTTTTTTTTTTTTTTTTTTTTTTTTTTTTTTTTTTTTTTTTTTTTTTTTTTTTTTTTTTTTTTTTTTTTGACTGCCTGTATACTCTATTTTTATTGAAAAAAAAAAGTTCTTTGTTATATTGTTCTTTAGGATGTGCACTTTTAATTTATATCAATGACAAAAATAAAATATTGTTTTTTGTAAACAAAATGCTTGTTTTTATTGTCATATTGAGCTGGAAACAGTAACACTCCTGACATTTTTAGTAGTTTTAAAAATCTTTTTCCATTTTTCTACATCAGAAATATACTCTGGAGAAGAAATTTCCTACAGAAATTACAAAAGACGTAAAGTAGTAAAAAAAAAAAAAAAAAAACCAAAGGCAAGCTAACACTCACTAATTTAAGTACGAGTGACAATTTTTTTGACAAATGTGGCAATTTTTTTGAGAATGACCCAAAGAACTTACAAGTGGACAGATTTTTGCCTTTTTGGCAGATTCGAATGCCTTTTTTTTGTGTAAGTAGTAGGGACCTATAACAGCGCAGAACTAGAGTTAGAGCCGTCAATGAGCATTGGAAGTGGAGAAAAAAAAATTGAAAATCACGTTTATTTTTGGGGTTTTTTTCAGCTCTCAGCGTGAGATAGCACAAATTATTAAAGTTTTTTTTTTTCGGAAATTGACTGCCTCTTTGCAATCTACTGAACCACCATGTAGTTTCGAGTTATTTGAGCTCTCATTCAATTTATGAAAATACCAATATATTTTTGTACTGGAAACATTTAAAAAAAATAAAAATGGGGGTGATGGAATCTAATAGGAACAATAATCTATATAGGAACAATTTATACTGATGTTATTTTCAGAAATTAAAAGATTACTTGAAACAATGAAAAAATATATACGAATATTCAAATATGATTAAAAACGTTGTTTAAATTTTACATAATATTAAACTTTTTCAAATTGAACGATTTAAAAATGTCCAAACCTTCTACATAAGAATTTGTTTATGTCGATTTTTTCTCTAGTAGATCGTCCTTCCCATCCATAGTATTGCCTGATTTCTTATAAGACAATCGAAGGTTTTGTCATTTAAAAAAAAAAAAAAAAAAAAAAAAAAAGCCAGTGCATAATAAAATAAAATAAATAAAAGTCTCGATTGATTGATACTTTTTTAATAAAGCCTGGTGTTCTATATTTTTTGAGTACTATTCTCTTTATACTCATCAGGTACAACATATACTGACGCATTTTTTGATGGTTTGAAATAATATTCAATGAATGAAATAATTTTATCAAAATAAAATTTTCACTCAAATTTATTAATGACTAATAGAAAAATTCCCTTACCATTTTGTTATTACCAACTATTACTACTCATATGTTTTAACATTAAAATCGAGGAATATGTTGGAACTTATTGCGCCATTTGGGGACTAGGAACGAGAGGGGGCAGCCTATAAAGGCACATTAATTCCATTTTAATCCAAAATCCTCTAAAGCAATAGCGAGATGGGAATTTAGATTTTCCAATAAAACCTTAATCTCGGTTTATCATTCCCTGTAATTTCAGAATTTCTGTTTTATGTAATCTCAATTGATGATAATTTTCTCATTTATGTAGCCTAAAAAGATCTTATATTATCTTTTGTCTATATCACGTTTCCATTTCATAGCTTGTTAATACTTTTTAATAACCTATATGTTTAATAATTTTAAGTGCTTTCCTAGTAATATATACCAATGGCTCGGCTTAAAAAAATGTATAATTAATAAAAATTCATGACAAAAAAAAAATCATAAGAAAATTGTGTAAAATTAAATATTTACGAATCAATAAACACACACAAAAAAAACCGACTTGTCACAGGGAAAATCTAAAGGACTCACTATTTACGTAACTAATAAATTTAGGGATCAAAATGTATTTTGATTAACTGCTACAATTCTTTCTTTCACCTCTCTTTAAAATTTTTAAAACTTTAATAAATATAATCTATCTAGCCAAGTGATGATGTATTGGATTTTTTGTATGTTTCTAGAACTGATGACAAATGTTTAACATTTGAAACTATTTGTTGAATAAAAAATATTTCAATAGCAGTGGAAATAATTTAACAGTTCTCATTGTATTGATCCTATACCATAATGCGTATCTCAAGTGAATAATACAATCATTTTATTATTTTTATTTATTGATATTTACAACTGTACAAAATAATATACATCAAGTAAATGTGTGGGTAGTGAATACTATGGCATGTAAATAACTTGTGAAGAACTACTCACGAGTAAAAGTTCAATAAAAATCTACACTAAAATGTCTCTAGGCCATCTTCTTTTTAGACGCCTCGTAGGATTATCGGGAATGGAGCGGGAAGCAAGTTGGGAGACTAGTGGATTGGAGTGGTTATGAAACTTACTATAGAAGGATAGGTATCTGGTTTGTGCTAAATCAGCAGCATAAGAAATATTAAGATCTGTATGGATAAGTTTATTGGTCACAAAGTAAGGAGCATTGAGGATTTTCCGAAGGATTTTGGATTGTAAGGATTAGTTACGAAATGAATTGGATGGTTTAGTGGAGCCCCAAAGCTCAAATCCGTACGTCCAGATAGGTCTAATCACAGTCATGTAAATGAGAATTTTGTAATTAATTCGGAGCTTTCAACATCTGCCTAGTAAATGCTGATGTAGTCTGTAACGACGAGCAGTTTCTTGTCGTTTCAGTCATGTATGTGGATTCCAAGTAATACGTTTGTCCAAGTGGAGTTCTAGGTAGTGGATCTGTTCAACAGGGATTAGTGGAGTAATACAATCATTTAAATCTAAAAATCGCAAAGTAATTCATGCTCTATGTTGTTACAAAATTCGTGGGGCATGAGCGAAACCCTAAATTCCAACTTTCATAATAAATCTTATCGAGTATGCTTTTGTTCTTACTATTTACGTTGATATTTACTTTGACCAATTATAGTTACCTTTATGAGATGGTTATTATAAAAACGCACGTGTAATGTCAAAAAATAAAATATAAAAAAGTCTAAACATGTAGGCAGCCACCAATGAACTTTGTGGAGTCAATATACCTATTGAGTCTGCATACCAATATGTACCAATAGTGCAGCACTTTGATGCTTTATGTAAAAAAAAAAAAAAAAAAAAAAAAGAGAAAAAAAGGGATCAATGCTTTACGTTTGATGGAACTTCGAAGACGTTTTGCGTTTTGAGCTGGTCTCCATATGATCGGACGCTGGACTTTAACCTCTGTTGTGAAAATTTTAACAGAGCTTATGCAGCTTTGAGTGCAAAGTAACCCGCTTTGGACAACAGGAACCTAACTATTTTGTAACACGACAATGCTCATCCACTCATCTAGAAATAACTTAGAATTCCTCAACTTACACAAGTACCTACCCCTTCTGTCTAGATTATTTTTCAATCCTTGTCATTAGATGCAACCAGATATAATTGTCTCTCGTTTTCCTCAGTGAGTGCAAACATTCATTTGATTTCTTGTCTTATATTTTTACATTAATCCTATAAATATCATAAAATTAAAAGTAATCCCCGCTCTTATAAGTACAGAAATAAAAAAACTTTTAATTAGGTTTGATGTACTAATCGGCCACTTCTATCGGAATTATTTTATTAGAATACTAGTTTCGAATGCTAAACATTCATCTTCAGTTCTAAAACATACTGAATTTTCAACACACAAGCACTATGTTACATAGATTATGTATACTAAAGTTTTGAAAAATGTAAGACGAGAAATGAAATATTGGTACTCACCTGAGAAGATCTAACGGATATCTGAAATATCTCCATAGTGGAAGGGGGAAGAATTAGGTAGGTTAACTTGTATTGGGTTTTACTTAAGGATTTTCCCTATGACGAATTGGATTTTTCCATTCCTGTTGAAAACAAATTTTAAATGGGGGTTTATACTTATATTTTCTGATTTATTTTATATTAACATCTTGTATAGTTAGTACACAAGTACCTACCCCTTCTGTCTAGATTATTTTTCAATCCTTGTCATTAGATGCAACCAGATATAATTGTCTCTCGTTTTCCTCAGTGAGTGCAAACATTCATTTGATTTCTTGTCTTATATTTTTTACATTAATCCTATAAATATCATAAAATTAAAAGTAATCCCCGCTCTTATAAGTACAGAAATAAAAAAACTTTTAATTAGGTTTGATGTACTAATCGGCCACTTCTATCGGAATTATTTTATTAGAATACTAGTTTCGAATGCTAAACATTCATCTTCAGTTCTAAAACATACTGAATTTTCAACACACAAGCACTATGTTACATAGATTATGTATACTAAAGTTTTGAAAAATGTAAGACGAGAAATGAAATATTGGTACTCACCTGAGAAGATCTAACGGATATCTGAAATATCTCCATAGTGGAAGGGGGAAGAATTAGGTAGGTTAACTTGTATTGGGTTTTACTTAAGGATTTTCCCTATGACGAATTGGATTTTTCCATTCCTGTTGAAAACAAATTTTAAATGGGGGTTTATACTTATATTTTCTGATTTATTTTATATTAACATCTTGTATAGTTAGAGAATTTTTGTTTTGTTTTTATTTAATTTAATAGTACAAATGGATTCTTTGTCATCCATATTACTCATTGCCCTTTAATGGGCAGTTTGTAATATTTATTCAATAGAACAATTAAAAAAAAAACTACCTTGCTGCTAATTATTAATTCCGACATCTTACGAAGTTTACTATTAATACATTACATTTGAAATAAACCCTGTTTTACATATTTTGTCGCAAATCGATTATCGTTTGTAATATCAGCATTGAGATTTGTAATTCGAAACAGGCTTTACAGGAAAGTTGTGACACTGCACGCCACCGTGAAACAGAACTTTGGCCCGCCCCAGAAAACGAGGCAAAATTTACATTATAAATCACAGGGCTATGACGTGGTATTATGTATGCTCAGTGAGGCTAATGTATGACATGACAGTTAGATATCCATATCGCATTTATCTTGCAAAATAATTATAATAGAATAAAAGTAAATTATTTGTACATCGCTTAACATTCTAATGAGTATCTATTTATATTATTAGTGATGATTCAAATGTGAAAGTTTGGTTCAATTAAATTTTTTACTAGGAAAAAGAAGAACGTTTTCTGGTGAAACGGTTTCCAATACTTGAATGATTTATTTTGAATTTGAAATAGTACAATTAATATTTCGATAATTGATGAGTCTGTTGCAAACTGAAGATAGCTCTATCTTATTGCTGTTGGGGGAAATAAAAACTATCTTGTTCTAAAAAAAAAAGCTTTTGTTCCGAACAAGATGGACCAGCTCCAATCGATATTTCCAGCGTTGCTCGAGAAATCGAGCCTATTGATCGATTGCCAATACTGTAAATTTTATGTTTTCACATATGGAACATGTCAAATCAATGCAGGAAACGAAAGTTTTAGAATAATGTGTAAGGATGTTCAACATCTAAAACAGTACCCCAAAAATATTTAACAACCTTCAACAAACATTCTCGAATCACCTACCACTCAAAGCGCTGAAAAATATAAAGATGTGAGGGATTTTTCCCACAAATATGTCGTCCAAAATGACATTCTACGATCGACTCCTGCCAGGCAACGCGTCTAATGACCAAGATGTTACTGGGGGATAATGTGATGGTTGAAACGATGTGTCATTTTCTGTTTGTAAACCCACTAATAATACTATATTTTACTTTTAATAATAATAATAAATTTATTTATTTATTCTGAGACCTTAAGTCCTTTAAGAATAAAAAATAATGTACAACCAAGGGCCTTCAGAGCCTTGAAATAAAGTAATATTTTCAAAACAAAGTAACATATAATATTAATAAAAAAGAAGAAAAAAAAAAATAATGAAAAGAGACAGAAAATTTACGGAACGGGTTTGGCGGGTAAGAATTGAGGATTTGAGTTGAAGGAGTTCAGAAATGTAAGGTTGATGGTGGGATTGGACGGTTTGAAAAAGATAGGATGCCAGGAAATACTGGTGACGGTAGTAAGGAATAATAATGTAAAATAAGGAAGGAATCTGACTTTTACAGACAGAAAATAATTTAATGTGCTTTATTTTATTTTAAGATTTTTTGGAATACAACTACATAAATACATTGTATTTATTTTTACAATTTTTTCCGAGGGATAACATATTCCATAACATAGTTATTTTCCATTCTTTATATCCCATATTTTGGGCAAGAAGGAGGTAGTTCAAAAGATCATCCAAGTACCAACGTCATCTGGTTGTTATTTTAAAAAAATGAAAATGCAGTTCGAATATGTAAACATCATAATTGAAAGTAAGAAACAACAATGTTTTAACATATCTTAGAACTAAATTTTTTTAACGTGTTTTAAAAGTTTTTTTCTTAAACGTAGATACTTCTTTTCCGCACCTTCAGTTGTTATTGTTATTGTTTACATGGAAAGTTATTTGATTAATATTAAATTAAACAAATATGATAAATATAATATGCGATCTAATAAACCCCTGATCACTTTTTGCCTAAAACGAAAACTATTTTATTCACAAACCTCATAACCTTTGCCCTACTAAAAAATACATCCAAGAAGGACCGACTTGTAAGGGCTCATTTGACAACAAGAGGGGGGGGGGAGGAAAAAAGGGAAAAAATGAAGGAAACAAGGAGAAAAAAAAGGGGATAGGAAAAGAAAGAGAAGAGAGATGGGGCCATGAATAAGGAATCGTAAGACTTGATGATATCGAAAGGGACTGCTAGGAAGCTCATTTAGCTCCTGTCTTCTGCCCTTATCTTCCTCCCCCCACGGGCTGATAAAGCACATAAGTGCCTGAGTGTGCCCGAGCGTGGGTGTTAATGCCTCTTTCAGAGGTGCCACACTTAGCGAAAATTCTTCTCGAGTTATGTATCAATCTGTCAGGGGTTTTAGGCCTATTGGTGTGGCTGCCAAGTTTGAAAATAGATGTGCGGTACCCAATACCTCAGGAATTGGTATACCATATATTTACAGCAGTGTAAATTAACTGAAGATTTAGATTACTATTTAAAAATAATGTATATTTTTAGATAGGTAGAAAAACAAAATTTTATTTTTTACATTAATTTATTGAAATTTACAACTGAACAAAATATGTACATCAAGTAAATGTGTTGGTTAATATTACAATAACATGTCAAACTTGAAAAAAAAACAAACTACTCAATCAGTAGCATTTCAAAAAAGGTCATTCTACGATTTCAGATACCAACCAAGCTTTACTTAACTTGAAATGCGTCAAACTGACCATCGACCAAGCCACATGTCATTGATTATCTATTTAGTTTTAGCATAAAGCATCCAACCCATTTGGTAGTTATTCTGAAATGTATTATTGACCAACCAACGACTATTTTTCCAGTGTAAATAGGTAAATTAGAAAAAAAAATAGTGAATCCAAAAGTCTCAGTAAAGAGTATATTTAAGAAAACAAATATTTTCAACCAACTTAAAAAAAAATTTTTTTGTGTATGTTACGTGATTACTCGGTCAATTCTGAATCAATTTTGATGATTCTTTTTTATATCTGTAGGGCATACTTCAGAGGTGGTCTCATAAAAAATATTTTGAAACCAATGAAGCACTTCTTCAGAAAAAAAAAAAACAGTTAATAAAAATCATATAATAATCTAAAATCTCCATGGTTTACTCAATTTACACATACAGTCAACTCTCGATGTGTCGTACTTCGATAAGCTGAATTCTTAAATAATTCGAACGAAATCTACGGTCGGAAGTACATTACACTTAAATTTCACCTCAAAGAGGCGATTTAAGACAGAAAACGTTAAAAATTGTTTAAATAAGTTGAACTGAAAATAGGGTTCAAAAGAGAGAACTTCTAGGACCACCTCTATGAAATGAACTACATATTAGAAGTCATCGCCTCTATAACTCGAACTCAAATTTAAAGAATTTCATGTGTAATTTGTTTTCCTGTTTCCCGTCTTTGTTTATCTTTCCAGTTCATAGTTACACCAGTCACTTATTATTATTTATTCACTCGAGTGATTTTACAGTGGCTATTGAAAATTCCTTCAATTAACGAAAAGTAAAAAAATTGATTTGTAAACTGGAGAAATGAGAAAGGAGTTAGGCGTTTGTTGATAGTGAATTTCGAATTCCGCGTAGTTCTCTTTCAACCATCTTAAAGAATAAAGAAAAGATCGCCACTGGTGGAAGGCGGTAAGTATACTTTTAGGCACCCTCAGAAAAAAGAGCAGTTCAGTTGAAAGTTATATGATAAATTGATACTGGGTATGTAATTTTCCGTATCATTGATTTTATATGTATGTACAAACAACTTACACATTAATGAAAAATATACATATTGATTTCAACTACAATTTTGTGTTCAATTTTCCCATTATATGAAGATAAGTGGAATGATAACCTTGATAATTCTTTGTTCAGTAAGTCGAACTATTTTTCAGGGTAGCTTGAAGATCGAGAATTGACTGTATAAACAAAAATACTCTCACCACTAAAAAGTAAAAAATGAAATAATTTTTTGAAAAAAAAAAAAAACCGACTTCAAGATTAAACCTACATATACAAACTTGAACTAAAAAATAAAAAATAATATTTTAATTGCTTCGAAACAAAAACCATTAAATGACAATCAACGAAATTATCGACACTTATTCACACTATTCACAATTTATGATCATTTATTTTTGGATTTGTTGCCAGCCAAGAAGGACAGTTTAATCATATCCTCTAAATTTTTACCTTCTTTGAAACAGTACCTTCTTGAAAAAAAAATAATCGTTTTCTTTAACTGTAGGTGATAATTTAAACGTAGTGGTTTTCTAAGTGTGCAAAATCATAATCTCGCATAACTTCGTGTGTTAAAAAATGTATAAAGCTTGTTTACGAAATAGTTTAAATTTCTACTGATACAAAATTATTTTAAATTGTTTACATTTTAAGACATTACCTATAATAAAATACTCGAAAATAATGCGAAAATTCGATCCCTCTCTGACTTGGAAAAACAATAGATCATGAATGGTCCATTTATAGCTTTTTTCAACCAAATTCATAATTTTTTCAACCAATTTCATAATTTTTTCAATCAATTTCATAATTTTTTCAACCAATTTCATAATTTTTTCAATCAAATTCATAATTTTTTCAATCAATTTCATAATTTTTTCAATCAAATTCATAATTTTTTCAACCAATTTCATAATTTTTTCAATCAATTTCATAATGTGTAAGATTTGTAATTTTTTGTCAAATCAAGTGTTCGAATCACGTCATTCGTTTCGAAATATGATTACAATGTAATTCTTATATGTAATTCGATTACGGATTATATATATATACATAGTTGATTACGGATTACTATTTCTTGTAATTTAAGGTATGAATTATTTTCAGAATAATTCGATTACAATATTTCTTCCATTAAATAAGCAAATATATCAGAATATCAGTTTTGACCTCCACCATTTAAATTTTAAGTTTTCTCTTATTGTTAACGGTTTTGAACTATCGCCATATTTTTCTTAGGGAGAGGAGTGGAGGCTACATTTCTAAATTGAGAACGGCTCGTCCGATTTTAATAAAATTTGATGATTATGTTTCTTTTGTACTTATTAGCATATATTTAGGGTTTTAACAGTTTTATTTATTAGCTGGGAGTGAGGGGGGGGGGGGCTATATTTCTAAATTGAGAACGGCTCGTCCGATTTTTATGAAATTTGATAATTACGTTTCTTTCGTACTTAGTAGCATATATTTGGGGTTTTAACAGTTTTATTTATTAGCTGGGAGTGGGGGGGGGCTATATTTCTAAATTGAGAACGGCTCGTCCAATTTTAATGAAATTTGATAATTATGTTTCTTTCGTACTTATTAGCATATATTTAGGGTTTTAACAGTTTTATTTATTAGCTGGGAGTGGGGGGGGGGGCTATATTTCTAAATTGAGAACGGCTCGTCCGATTTTTATGAAATTTGATAATTACGTTTCTTTCGTACTTAGTAGCATATATTTGGGGTTTTAACAGTTTTATTTATTAGCTGGGAGTGGGGGGGCTATATTTCTAAATTGAGAACGGCTCCTCCGATTTTTATGAAATTTGATAATTACGTTTCTTTCTTACTTAGTAGCATATATTTGGGGTTTTAACAGTTTTATTAATTAGTGGGGGGTGGGGGTGTGGAGGTGGGCTATATTTCTAAATTGAGAACGGCTCCTCCGATTCTAATGAAATTTGATAATTACGTTTCTTTCTTACTTAGTAGCATATATTTGGGGTTTTAACAGTTTTATTAATTAGTGGGGGGGGGGTGGGGGTGTGGAGGTGGGCTATATTTCTAAATTGAGAACGGCTCGTCCGATTTTAATGAAATTTGATAATTACGTTTCTTTCGTACTTAGTAGCATATATTTGGGGTTTTAACAGTTTTATTTATTAGCTGGGAGTGGGGGAGGGGGCTATATTTCTAAATTGAGAACGGCTCGTCCGATTTTTATGAAATTTGATAATTATGTTTCTTTCGTACTTAGTAGCATATATTTGGGGTTTTAACAGTTTTATTTATTAGCTGGGAGTGGGGGGGGGGGGGCTATATTTCTAAATTGAGAACGGCTCGTCCAATTTTAATGAAATTTGATAATTATGTTTCTTTTGTACTTATTAGAGTATATTTAGGGTTTTAACAGTTTTATTTATTAGCTGGGAGTGAGGGGGAGGGGGCTATATTTCTAAATTGAGAACGGCTCGTCCGATTTTAATGAAATTTAATAATTATGTTTCTTTCGTACTTATTAGTGTATATAGCTTATTTCAACTAAATTCATAATTTTTTCAACCAATTTCATAATTTTTTTAATCAAATACATAATTCTTTTAACCAATTTCATAATTTGTAAGATTTGTAATTTTGTGTCAAATCAAGTGTTCGAATCACGTCATTCGTAATTCCATTTCCCTCACATTGTGATTTGAATTCTTGTTTCTTTTCCATTGAGATATACAAATTTTTAAAAAATATATAAGATATTATAATATTTATATATTAAAACTTTGAAATTGAACATTAGATTCACATAATGAATGTTATAGTAAAATATATATATATATATATATATATATATATATATATATATATATATATACTCTAATAAGTACGAAAGAAACATAATTATCAAATTTCATAAAAATCGGACGAGCCGTTCTCAATTTAGAAATATAGCCCCCCCCCTTACTCCCAGCTAATAAATAAAACTGTTAAAACCCTAAATATATGCTAATAAGTACAAAAGAAACATAATCATCAAATTTCATTAGAATCGGACGAGCCGTTCTTAATTTAGAAATGTAGCCTCCACTCCTCTCCCTAAGAAAAATATGGCGATAGTTCAAAACCGTTAACAATAAGAGAAAACTTAAAATTTAAATGGTGGAGGTCAAAACTGATATTCTGATATATTTGCTTATTTAATGGAAGAAATATTGTAATCGAATTATTCTGAAAATAATTCATACCTTAAATTACAAGAAATAGTAATCCGTAATCAACTATGTATATATATATAATCCGTAATCGAATTACATATAAGAATTACATTGTAATCATATTTCGAAACGAATGACGTGATTCGAACACTTGATTTGACAAAAAAATTACAAATCTTACACATTATGAAATTGATTGAAAAAATTATGAAATTGGTTGAAAAAATTATGAATTTGATTGAAAAAATTATGAAATTGGTTGAAAAAATTATGAATTTGGTTGAAAAAAGCTATATTTTCAGAATAATTCGATTACAATATTTCTTCCATTAAATAAGCAAATATATCAGAATATCAGTTTTGACCTCCACCATTTAAATTTTAAGTTTTCTCTTATTGTTAACGGTTTTGAACTATCGCCATATTTTTCTTAGGGAGAGGAGTGGAGGCTACATTTCTAAATTAAGAACGGCTCGTCCGATTTTAATAAAATTTATATATATATATCCATAGTAATGAGAAAAATATAAAAGATAATAAAAGAAGAAAAAAAATAGAGGAAGTATAAAAAAAAAAAGAAAATGGAACTTACTTTGTTTATTTAAGTATTTCATATTATATATATATATATATATATATATATATATATATATATATATATATATATATATATATATATATATTAATGTAGAAAATATAAATGAAAATATTTATTTAATAGAATAAGGAAAAAAGTGTACTATTTTACAATAATTATTTAAGTACAATTGTATCTAATATATATATTAGATACAATTGTATTGTAAAATAGTACACTTTTTTCCTTATTCTATTAAATATGAAATACTTAAATAAACAAGGTAAGTTCCATTTTCTTTTTTTTTTTTATACTTCCTCTATTTTTTTTCTTCTTTTATTATCTTTTATATTTTTCTCATTACTATGGATATATATATATATATATATATATATATATATATATATATATTTACTATAACATTAATTATGTGAATCTAATGTTCGATTTCAAAGTTTTAATATATAAATATTATAATCTTATATATTTTTTAAAAATTTGTATATCTCAATGGAAAAGAAACAAGAATTAAAATCACAATGTGAGGGAAATGGAATTACGAATGACGTGATTCGAACGCTTGATTTGACACAAAATTACAAATCTTACAAATTATGAAATTGGTTAAAAGAATTATGAATTTGATTAAAAAAATTATGAAATTGGTTGAAAACATTATGAATTCAGTTGAAATAAGCTATATATACTAATAAGTACGAAAGAAACATAATTATTAAATTTCATTAAAATCGGACGAGCCGTTCTCAATTTAGAAATATAGCCTCCCTACCCACCCCTTACTAATTAATAAAACTGTTAGAACCCTAAATATACTTTAATAAGTACGAAAGAAACATAATTATCAAATTTCATTAAAATTGGACGAGCCGTTCTCAATTTAGAAATATAGCCCCTCTCCCCCCCCCCCCCACTAATTAAGAAAACTGTTAGAACCCTAAATACACGTTAATAAGTACGAAAGAAACATAATTATCAAATTTCATTAAAATCGGACGAGCCGTTCTCAATTTAGAAATACAGCCCCCCCCCACTCCCAGCTAATAAATAAAACTGTTAAAACCCCAAATATATGCTACTAAGTACGAAAGAAACGTAATTATCAAATTTCATAAAAATAGGACGAGCCGTTCTTAATTTAGAAATATAGCCCCATAAGCCCCCCCCCCCCCCCACTCCCAGCTAATAAATAAAACTGTTAAAACCCCAAATATATGCTACTAAGTACGAAAGAAACGTAATTATCAAATTTCATATAAATCGGACGAGCCGTTCTCAATTTAGAAATATAGCCCCCCCCCCACTCCCAGCTAATAAATAAAACTGTTAAAACCCCAAATATATGCTACTAAGTACGAAAGAAACGTAATTATCAAATTTCATAAAAATCGGACGAGCCGTTCTCAATTTAGAAATATAGCCCCCCCCACTCCCAGCTAATAAATAAAACTGTTAAAACCCTAAATATATGCTAATAAGTACGAAAGAAACATTATTATCCAATTTTATTAAAGTTTGACCAGCCGTTCTCAATTTAGAATTATAGCCCCCTCCACACCCCTTACTAATTATTAAAACTGTTAAAACCCTAAATATACGTTAATAAGTACGAAAGAAACATAATTATCAAATTTCATTAAAATCGGACGAGCCGTTCTCAATTTAGAAATACAGCCCCCCCCCACTCCCAGCTAATAAATAAAACTGTTAAAACCCCAAATATATGCTACTAAGTACGAAAGAAACGTAATTATCAAATTTCATAAAAATAGGACGAGCCGTTCTTAATTTAGAAATATAGCCCCCCCCCCCCCCCACTCCCAGCTAATAAATAAAACTGTTAAAACCCCAAATATATGCTACTAAGTACGAAAGAAACGTAATTATCAAATTTCATATAAATCGGACGAGCCGTTCTCAATTTAGAAATATAGCCCCCCCCCCCCCACTCCCTAATAAATAAAACTGTTAAAACCCCAAATATATGCTACTAAGTACGAAAGAAACATAATTATTAAATTTCATTAAAATCGGACGAGCCGTTCTCAATTTAGAAATGTAGCCTCCACTCCTCTCCCTAAGAAAAATATGGCGATAGTTCAAAACCGTTAACAATAAGAGAAAACTTAAAATTTAAATGGTGGAGGTCAAAACTGATATTCTGATATATTTGCTTATTTAATGGAAGAAATATTGTAATCGAATTATTCTGAAAATAATTCATACCTTAAATTACAAGAAATAGTAATCCGTAATCAACTATGTATATATATATAATCCGTAATCGAATTACATATAAGAATTACATTGTAATCATATTTCGAAACGAATGACGTGATTCGAACACTTGATTTGACAAAAAATTACAAATCTTACACATTATGAAATTGATTGAAAAAATTATGAAATTGGTTGAAAAAATTATGAATTTGATTGAAAAAATTATGAAATTGGTTGAAAAAATTATGAAATTGATTGAAAAAATTATGAAATTGGTTGAAAAAGTTATGAATTTGGTTGAAAAAAGCTATAATTCATACCTTAAATTACAAGAAATAGTAATCCGTAATCAACTATGTATATATATATATAATCCGTAATCGAATTACATATAAGAATTACATTGTACTCATAATTCGAAACGAATGACGTGATTCGAACACTTGATTTGACACAAAATTACAAATCTTACAAATTATGAAATTGGTTGAAAAAATTATGAATTTGATTGAAAAAATTATGAAATTGGTTGAAAAAATTATGAAATTGATTGAAAAAATTATGAAATTGGTTGAAAAAATTATGAAATTGGTTGAAAAAATTATGAATTTGGTTGAAAAAAGCTATATATACTACTGCTTTCCCCAATTTACATTTTAAAATTAAAAGGATCAAATTAGTTAGATTGCTAATTAAATTAAATTAGCAATCTAACTTTTTTTATTCAAACCAATATAGCTCCTTAACCGTAGGTCCTAGCAACAAATTTTATACAACACAATCTAAACATATTTTCCAATAATTTTATGATTAGAAAAATATATTTCTGTCAAATTTTCGATTCGAGCAAGAGTAATAGAGTTAGGTCGTGTCAAAATATTACATTTTTGGTGGTGAAAAGGTTAGTTTGATGGTTCTAGGAAGGTTTAGTAATAGTAAAACTTACAATAATAAAAATTTAAATGTAAAACGTAGATCGGAAGAAACAAGGTTTGCCGGAGTGTCATATACTTTTACAGTTAGAAATTAGAAAATCCTACCAGATAAAATCAAAATTATTATTACTGCTGAATAATTATTTAATAAATCATATATATATATATATATATATATATATATATATATATATATATATATATATATATCTGTATAATCAAATATAATTATTAATAAATAAAAATGTCGATCCTTTGCTATTTGATATGGTGTGTAAAAATATAGTTTATTGGCGTTTAGTTTTAAGCTATTGATAATGCAGTCGTTTATCCACAAGAGTTTCTTAATAGTCTGTGTCCATCTGGATTTCTAACTGACGTATTAAAATTAAAAATTACATATCCAATTATGCTTTTACGTAATCTTCAACCACCTGATTATTTTAATAGCACCATGTTAAAAATTACAGCTATGCATGAAAATATCATTAAAGAAATAAGACCACATTTTTGAAAATGCAAACTAAATTATAGAAAAGTTAACATTCCTGACTAAAAGATATATTTTACCAACCTGAGAAATAAGTTCATTATTTCTATATTCTAAGCAAAATTAGGTATTCCCTGATATAATTTTATTGCAGTCCAGCGAAAATTTAAACAAGATTATATGTCTTTAAGAAATTATTTAACACCCATGACATCAAAATCACTTTAGTTGACATATAAAAATTAAACAAAAACTCATGATAGCAAAGTATTTTTCAAAAAATAACATACTTAAGAAATGATGCATTTATTCATTAAACCTATTTTATTTATTTTTTCTATATTCATTTATTGAAATTCACTACTGTAAAAGGAGGCGAGGTAGCTTAGTGGGTAAGGCTACCAAGGGGACTACCAAACTCGGGACCGGGGAGTTCGAGACCGACTAAAGGCAGAAAATTTAATATCTGTTATTTCGATTGTAGCTCGATTTCGAGGTCAGGAGACTCTCCTGGGGCACACCTAGCCTCTACAAAGTGGGTACCCTTAAATGGGTAAAAACCTGGCGGTTGAGCGAGATTTAGGCCAAATCTCCTCCTTTCACAACCGTTGGCCTAGTAACTTTACATCCTTACCTAAGTACTGAACCCAAGACCATTAATGGGCTGTAGTGCTACAGGTTTATTTATTTATTTATTTATTTACTACTGTATAAATTATATACATCAAGTAAATGTTTTGATAAATATTACAATATAATGCCAAAACGGATGAGTATCAGTAGAACTTCAATAAAACATTTACACTAAAAGGTTTCTCGGCCATCTCTCGGAGGATTATTGGGAATAGAGTGAAAAGTAAGTTGAGAAACTAGTGGATTTGAGTGGTTAAGCAGGATAGGTATCTAGTTTGGGCTAAATCTGCAGCATATGAAACATTAAGATCTTTATGGAAATGTTTATTGGTGACAAAGTAAGGAGCATTGAGGATTTTTCGGAGGATTTGGATTGTAACGATTGGATAAGAGATGAATTGGATGGCTTATTGAGGCCCCAAAGCTTAACTCTGTACGTCCAAATAGGTCTAATCACAGTCATTTGAATGAGTCTTTTGTAATTATTTGGGTGCTTTGAACGTTTGTCTAGTGAATGTTGAAGTAGTCTGTAACGAAGGAATAATGCTTAGTTCCATACTTAATACATGATTTTTATCGACATACAAATGAAACTGTAATTATTAGGTGATAAGAATTAAGTTCTTTACTTCTGACAGCGGGGGGGGGGGGGGGGCATGTTAGTTTTATATTAAAGAAATGAAAATGCAAATATTTGATTGAAGAACGGTCAATATTTCAATATTTTGTTGCATCAACGGTGTACATTAAATTTTATTTAAATGAATGAAGTATAATTTATGTGTTTTTTTTCTACCAAGCACAGTAATGATTACAACATGAATCTTTGCTTTAAGATCCTTAGGCCCTAAGAGACCACCGGCAAAATAAACCTTAGCGTTCAAACAGACTCTTGACTTGTACATGTTTAAACGCGAGTGCTAACATGTTTAGCCCTGCCTCGTCCCACTTAGACCGGACCTCGGAGGTAAAACAACGAAGGACAAACCTCATTAGCCTGTACTGAACAGGAGGAATCACCCCGAGAGTATAACTCGGTATAAAGTCTTTCCCAGCTCCTGTCAACTCGACAAATTTAATGGATAAACAGTAAATACAGGGGCTCGGGGGAGGGGGGAGGCTAACTGACTTACCTTCAAAGTGGAACTGCAAACAAGTTTACTTTATACACTCCCGCCCCCCCCCCCCCCCTGCCTCCTCCCTACTTCTATTCTCCATCTCTTGTCTCCTTCCTTATGCCTTTTATAACTAGTTCTTTAAGCGTAAACGCCGGTTATCCTTTACATTTACTTTTATACTCGACGGAGCAAGTAAGGCATCCCTTTCAGTAAATATGTTGTTCCGTAGAATAGAAACACTGAAGAATACTTTAAACAGATTTATGAAACAAATTATTAACAATTTAGTTTCACAACAAGACATTAAGAGCTAATAAAAACAAACAAAAAAACAAAACAATTATTTGCTTTCATATAAAGATGAATGAATAATAATAATAAAGGGGGTAGCGGGATAAGATAGGTCTGGCGGCCCCCACGGATTTTATTCAATCGACCCCAAAACCTTGAAGAGGGCCAAAAAAAAAGTGTTTTGAGATTTTTTCCGACCCCCCCCCCCCCCCCCCCCTCCCCATAAGGAGAAAAATGTGTTTTTTTGATATTTGAATTTTTTTCGAGAGTTCCAATTAATTTTTAAGCGGATCCAAAGCAAGTAAAATTTTGTTTGGGATTTGTAGATGTTCCCCGAATTTTTTCATATTTTATTTTAATGTAAAATTGAATGAAACATAGCTTAATATCCAAACAAAAACGTAAATATCGGGATTTTTCAGTAAAAACTCTATGGTATTTCGGTGCAGACTCAATGAAAAAAAAAACCGGCCTAAATAGCAATGAAAGATACACACTTCCTCTTAAATATGGCCTCGATAAACTTGAATTTGGATACTTTTAGTCCGTGACAAATCGATTTTAGTGAAACGTAAATTTTAAATTATGCAATTTAGGCCTACAGAATAAATCAATATTTAATTAAATATATGAAAAATTCTTTCTTATAGGGGTTTTCGAGGTCGCTGATCACGAATTTGATACATTTATAATTAGAAACACAATTTTGAATTTGACAGGTGTCAATCGTCAAAATATATTTTTGACATCAAATTCCTGCACACCTTATCGATTCAATTTTAATCAGGTTAAAAATTACTGCCATGCGTAAAAAAATATCATTGAAGTAATAATGCTAAATTCCATACTTCAATACAAGATTTTTATTGATGAACGAATGAAATTCAATTATTAGTTAAAGTAATCTAGGTTTTTTTTTTTTTATGAGAACGGGTATGCTAGTATTATATAAAATTACAAGGGATTTTTCGTTTGTGATCACTAACCACGAAAACTACTGAACCAATATACTCAATGTTAAAACCACATCATCTTCTTGAACATATTCGTAGTTCAAGGAAGGCTTATCATTAATAAAATCTACTGATTTTCAATTAATTTATTATTAAAAAGCTATGATATGTAGATAAAAGTGAAGTTTGAAAATTAACCAATAGGTGGCGAGCGCCATTCTACATGAAAAGTTAAGAATTAAATTATTAAAAACGATTTGAATATGTGGTTCATAGTTCTAAGAAGATTTAATATTAAATCTTAAAATCCTTTTGTTGGATTTCAGTTAGGTCAAACTATCCTTCCACAGTTCTCTGTCCCACCAATCACCGTCCCTCAGACCTCTTCCTGCCATTTCCTCCGCTATCTCATCCTCCCATCTCCTTGCTGGTCGTCCTCTCCTTTTATTTCTCGGAGGGTTCCATTTTCTTACCATTTCAGGTAATCTTCCAGAAGGCATTTGACGTACATGTCCATACCATATTAATTTCTTCTTTATAACATGTTCCGTCACTCTCTCCGTAATTTCCATTTTCCTCCTTACATCTTCATTTCTTACGCGATTTGCCGTGGTTTTCTGGATACACCTCCTCCAGTAGTCCATCTCGACTACATTTAATTTATCCCTAATACTTTTGGTGAGGGACCATGTTTCTGCGCCATATGTGAGGATGCTTTCAATCAATGATTGAAAAATCCGTGTCTTATTCTTTTGGGATAAGGTCCTGCTCCACAAAACCGGATGTGCAAGATGCGAATTGTCTTCATAGCCATTCCACATCTGCTCTGTATTTCTCTTTTACATCCTCCTACCATATCCAGAATGGAGCCTAAATATTTAAATTCTCCTACTTGTTTACATTTTGCTCCTTATATCCAGATATCCTCCTCCTCATTCCCCTCTATACACATGTATTAGGTTTTGTCAAAATTAATCTTCATTCCCCACACTTTGTAACATCACGTGAGCTTCCTCATCATCAACATCAGGTCTTCTTTATCCTGAGCCATAACCACTTGATCGTCCGCGAAGAAGATTGTACACAAAAGATCCTCTTCATTAGGAATGCCCATCCTTTTACAATTCCTAAACCACTGCTCCATCACTACATCCAAGTATATTTTAAATAAGGTTGGTGATAAACATCATCCCTGTTTTAAACCTTTCGAGGATTCAAAAGCAGCTGACAAGTTTTTCCTTGTTTAATTTTGTTCATACTTTTTCTGTACATAATCTGCATTGCCCCTATATGGCATAGTATTTTTTTTTATCCAATTGAGAAAAAAAAGCAAAAAACAAATCATTCAGTAACTTTAAAAAACGAAAAAAACAAGTGATAATCCGAAATCTCGCTAAAACATCAATTCCGTGAGCTAAATGGAAAAAGAGCTGTTTTCGCTAGATGAAATCGAACAAGTGGTTCTCTGCATAATCAAGCCGGTCAAAATACATTTTATTTACATTAAAACATTTATTTAAATATGGTTGGTACTAGAAATTCTAGGTCATTTTTCACTAACATGGAAAACCGTTTTAAACACAAATAATAGATTTTATCTATTTATAAGAAAAATAAATCTGATATTTTCCTTTCCTTTCAAATACATAAAAATGATCATATTCCATCCACTCAACCGCTCTATGCAGTGTAAGGAAGTCTTTACCCTTTTCTGCTTCTGCCGACCCTCCACCTGGTCCCCTCATCGTTCTATTCAATCCCCTTCTCTGAGTCATATTTCACCACATCCTCAAATTCCTTCAAATACATATACTATTATGATATATGAGTACAATCGGGGTTTATTTATGAATATTTTACATCTAAAGTTATTTCTAAGCAACTCCAGAACTAACACACTAGCTTTCAAACGTTATCAGGAGAAATACATTGAGACGGTTGTTATTCTTCTTTGTCTTTTCCTTAAAAGATAATACCATTAGTTCGCTTTGTCATCACATAGCTGCAAGATACTACTTACACTTTTCGATAGGGCAACCATTTTTGTCTTGAATTGCTTTATAAGATTTGTTTTTGGAACCTCAAGACGCTCTCATATGTCCCATCTTTACACCGAGTTTAATTGGCTCTTCCGTTCCTTCAGTATAGATTACCTCCTTGGTACATTCCTCTTCCAAGTCATTAACACACATCACCCTCCGTTTATTCAAAATATCCTACATTTCAAGTCCTCAATCCAATCACTGCATACAAGATCCCGTCTTTCCGATCTCTACACCCCATCGTACTAAACTACTGCTTTGCAAGGTTCCTTTCTTGCCCGCTCCGCTATTATTTGGAATTCTCTTCCTCCTCTTATTCGCAAAGCATCTTCCCTCGGAACTTTTAAAACACTCTTTCGCTTCCTTATCTCCCTCCAGTCGGATGCTATCTAATTATATGGATGCTTTAATGAATTTTACCCAAGCATGTCAGATATAAAAGTTTAGCCTGTATCAACGATCTTCTTATGATGATGTTTTCTCTTTCATTCCGTTTCAACAAATATTATTTATCTTCATGCTTTACTAAGTTTAACATCTGAAATCTAATGTTCAATCAATTTCTTATATAATATTTTTCCTATACCAAGTATATATAGTTTATGTATGTATATCTTGTGTATGTGTTTATATGTACGTATAGATGTTGTTTTTTTTCATTTTATTACTTATTTATTAATTATCTTATTTTATTATCTAACTTATAGTCTCTAGGCCAGGTATAACTTATGGTCTGTCATGTAACTATTGATCTTAAGGGACTTTGTCCCATACTAAATTTTTTGATTTTATTTTATTCTATTCTACTCTATATCTCTATGTCTTGACTCTTAAGAGGTTTCTAGCGTCCTCCATTACACCACCCTATCACCTCAACTTTGATATTCCTCTCCTTCTTCTTCCATGTATTGGGTATATCGACATCTTAGGCAAATCTGCATGTTCCTTCCTTGTAACATTCCCTACATACCTGAGGCGCCTTAACTTGGTTTCTCTGACCACATCAGTCTCTGCAAAGTGCGTACCCTAAATTCTTCTCCAACCTTAGCCTCTGTCGAAAATTTGACGAAATAATTTTCTTTCAAAAATTAATAGCTCTTTTTAAAAACCTTAAGACAATGTCCAGCATTCCGATCCTGAGTAAGAAACGCACAGGAGTTTTATAGAGATGAAGCTTGGTATTCCTTGGTAGCAATCGCTTGCTTAACCCAGAATAGCATTTATTTAAATAAAATTTTAACAGTTTGGTTAAAAAATTATTCATGACATTATCAATATTGATAACGTCAAATCTTCCATATGTTCTATGAGGTTAGGTAGTTTACTGTCAGATAATTGTATTTATAACTTTTTAGAAAAAAAAATTACATTTTATTCATATTAATAATTCAAATTTCGAATTCGGAATTTAAAAATGTTCTTACCACCTGAACCACCAATGCCGGTATACGATCCGGTAAGTCAATATTCTCATACTCTTTAGGTTAATATAACGTATCATTTCCTTTTTTTATACATTTAATTCTGTTGGTAAAATAAAAAAAAAAATCTGACGGTTTTTTTGTACTACATTTCGAACAAAAGAAAAAAATCCAGAAATGTTTTCTCAGGAAAAATCTCAATGTAACATCACCCACATCCTACTTAAGGTGACCAAATATGTTACCTGGGCAGGTTTCCTTCCTTAACTTGTTTAAATCGTTTCGTAAACAAATAGTTAATTTTCTGAATCAAGACAGCTATAAAAATATTACTAACATTACGAAAACATTCTCAATTAGATGCGATTATCAAGACTGTGTATGGCATGCAACAATAGATTAGGTAAATATCTCATTGTTAGATGAAATTATTCAAATCATCACAGGACCTTTCATAAAAAATGTTGATACTTTAAATAACTTTAATTTATCTAAACTATGATAGAGTTCGCTGATGACAAAATAAACATATTGTAAGTCTGCAACCCTAAGCATAAAATAAAAAAAATAAAAAAAAATAAAAAAAATATTATGCTTAACAACAAATTAAAACAGATAAAAAGAGGAGTAATCCACATTCATAAAGTGACAACCCCTCCTTTATTCAACAGAATAATTGTTCTGAAATTAAAAAAAAACAAAAAAACAAAAAAACAAGGAGATCTGAATAAATTACACGAAACATACTTTTAACTTAAAATTATTACAAACTAGCATCTCCCGTCGTGGCTTCGCCTACTCTTATAACATATAAATTTCAATAATAATTTATTTGTTTATTGATGTATGAGATTTAATCATTATTTCTTAAATGCTATATTCACGCATAGCAGTAATTTTATACCTGGTTAAAATTGCACTGATTCGGTGGTTGAAGATTGCATAAAAGCAATTTGACTTTTACTTTTAATTTATGAGTTGGTAATCCAGATAGACATAAACTATAAAGAAAAACTCTTGCGGATAAAGTCCCATTTATCACATTTTTACACATAATATCAAAATGGGAAGAATCGACATTTTTAGTTGGTAATTATGTTTATTTGGTAATTTATTCCCTTCTTATATAAATGAAATAACAAGTTAAACAAGAAAAAAAAGGTGGATACTTTACCCAGTTACATAGTGGCTTAAAAAACACATAAATAAAAAAAAAAATAATTCACTCCTCTTTTCCAGGAATATTTAATAAATCTTTTAAAAGGTTAAACGAAATTCATTGGCGGAGTGTTTGACTCAATCAGTTAAAAGCCTGGAGTTTAGGGGTTAGAGGTCTCACTTATTCTTTATTTGCCTTTAAGCAAACATTTTTTTTTTTTTTTTTAATGCTTTTAATGTTTAATATTAGGATCTGATTTTTACATTTTGATTTACCATAGTAAATAGATAAAAAAATGGATTACATTTTATTTACAGAAACATATTTTACATAGCCATAGAACATTAAATGAGGCACTAGTTTATATAGTTGTTAAAAAAATAGAATATATAAAAAAAATTGAGAAGGACTTGAAATTAACACCTTGTCCTTAGCTAAACAAAAAATATATATATATATATATATATATATATATATATATATATATATATATATTTTAATTTACTTATTAGCTCTATGCCATACTTTGACCTTTCTTATTTATTACTTTATGAAGTAATTACTTTATTACTTAATTTATTATGAGTGAAATCGGGGGTATGTTCAATTATATGTTTTTCATAAAAGGAAGCAGTATATCAATATTAAAATTCAAAAAATAAATAAAAATAAAATAAGAGTTAAAATTTTGATACACTCTCTTACATTTACGGATTGAAATTCCTATATTTGATTAAAGCGAACTCTGGATTATCCGATAGTTGCGTTATCCACGGTCCTCACCATTAAAGAAAACCTGCTACAATAGATTTGTTTTGTTCATTTTTGTATTTATATCATTTAACAGTGAAATTAATTACCTTATTGCTCTATAACTAAACGTTACCGTGAAAAAAATTCTAAATATATTATATAAGATTTATGAAATATTAATATATGTGATTTGCATAAAGTTAAGGCCAACCTAATGCGGTAATTGGGTATTTAGTGTATAATTGGGATCTTGTGGTCTTCAATAATTAACATAAAAATAGGTGGATCAGCTGTTTGGGCTCCATGTGAAGAAGACACGCTTCAGGTCAGTCCCAAAGATTTATATATTTCGAGTGCTATTTATGCATTTATTGACTTTATTTTGTGCACATTGAACAATTAGTGCGCGTGTACCATTATTAAAAAAAAAGTGATATATATAGTCAGTCAATTTATTTAACGCCTTTTACAGGCGTACAGAGCTTTGGCTCTGGAACAATATGGCAACAGTTCTTAATACCTCAAAAATGTCTCAGAATGTTTTGAAACCAACAAATCAAAAACAGAAAGAAATGGAACTAATCCAAAGCAGTAATTACTCGAAAACCCAGTCTAACCTCAACGCAACTGAAACCACATATGCTAAAGCCACCGCTTCAGACCGTTTTTCAAAACGAGAAAATGCTATCATTTTACATACATTACCAGGCATAAAACAAAAAGAATATGTTCTCAAAATCGCAGATTTAATAGACCCAAAATTCATAAGATACACCTCTAGAATATCCAATTCAAGATTTTGTATCCATTTTAGCAATAAGGAAGCAATCGATAACCTCCTAAAAAAACATCAATCGATAACCATCGACAACAAACAAATAATTATAAAACGTCTAATTAACCCAGCCAAACGTATAATAATTTCTAATGCTTGCCCTTCAATTCCACACGAAGCAATAGAAAATGAACTCAGAAGCCTAGGTATTAAATTAGTCTCTCCCATGCATTTTCTAAGAGCTGGTTACCAAGACCCAAGGCTGGCGCACGTTCTAAGTTTTAGACGGCAAGTGTATATTCCACCCGAAGATTTGAATAAACTTCCAACGTCTTTACTTATAAAACATGACAATGTATCATATCGAATTTTTTTCAGTGAAGACATTGTCACTTGTTTTATTTGTAAACAACCGGGTCATATATCTACAGATTGCCCTGAGTGCGATAATGATGACAATATTCAGGAGGCATCTAACGGGAAAGAAAACCTATTAATACATTTTGATCAAGATGTTAAAAATAATTGTGAAACAATAACAAATTCTTCAATATTAGACACACCAAATCATATGGTTAATAAGGCTCCAACGACCATAGGAGGTTGTCATGGAGACCCTTTGAAAATAGAGTCACTAGAAGACAGTAACGGAATAGAGCCTTTAAACCAAGTATCACGTAGCCATGGTGATGAGTCAAACAATATCACTGTAGATAGTTCCGGTGCCGAATCAGCTGTTAATTCGAGCAATAATTTAGCAGCGTTACCCGTGGCGGTTTCTGGCACTAAACGATGTTACTCAAGTCCTCCTGCTTCTACTTTATCCAATATAGAATTAAGTTTATCTCTAGATTCTCCGGATGAGTTTGAAAATACCATTAATTTACAAGATTTTCCACCAATACCAGCACCTCAACCTTCTCGGAATAAGTCAAAAAAACTGAAAAAGACCAATATCAATACTGAAACCAACTTCGAAAATGCTAGACAGTTAATAGAAGATAATTTACATAAATATCCCATTTCTTTTGATGAAATGGTGAAATTCATTCAAATGTCGTCTGAAACTAAAAACTTCAGCGAACTAGTTCACGAGTTCACGAACAACAAAGAGGGCTTAAAAGACATGCTTGCCGAAGCAAAGAAACACACAACTGACAGACGATCCAAATTAAGGATATCCAAGATATTAAAAAGAAAGTGGGACTCTACAGAAAATACATTAAATACAGACGACAGCACCGACAACTAGGAACTGACTAACAACTTTTCATTACTTTAATAAAATGACTACAACAAAAAACCCAATCATATTACAGTGGAATTGTAACGGATTTTACAAACATTACGAGCACTTCAAATTACTTTTAGCTGAAGAAAATCCCATATGCTGCTGTTTACAAGAGACACATTTTTTAAAATCACAAGCTGTTAATTTAAAAAAATTTAACATCTACCGAAAAGACAGAAATGATTGCAGATCTGCCTGGGGGGAGGAGTAGCGATTATGGTAAAAAAAGAAGTATATTCTGAACGGATTAATATTGACTCATCCTTAGAAGTTGTTGCTATAAAATTATACAAACCTGAACCTATCACAGTCTGCAATATCTATATACCTCCAAACCGAGACTTCACTGCCAATGATCTCCAAACTTTAGTTGACCAACTCCCAAGACCTCTAATCATGGTCGGAGATATGAATGGTCACAATAAATTGTGGGGTTCAACTTTATCAGACTACAAGAATAGAGGAAGAGAAATAGAGAAATTTTTAGATCTCAATAGTTTTTTAATTCTACTTAATGACGGTTCCCCTACTCATTTTTGTGCCAATGGATCCTTTTCCGCAATCGACTTATCATTCATAGACGTTAAACTTTTACATAAAGTTCAGTGGAGCGTAAAGGACACCTTGTATGGAAGTGATCATTTTCCTGTGACTGTTAAATTTTATGATATTTCAAATGCTACATTACATGGAGTTCCGAGATGGTCAATTAAAAGAGCGAATTGGGAAAAGTTTTCATTGTTGATAGAATCAGAAATGGTAATGAAAAAAGAATCATATGTCAATCTGGAGAACAAAATTACTTTCTTTAACCAAAGTGTCATAGAGTCAGCAAAAATGAATATTCCACACAAAGTAATTTATAATGACAGACGTCTAGTTCCTTGGTGGAATGAAGACTGCCGGATCGCAATTATGAATAAAAAAAAAACACTGAACCGATACAAAAAAACAAGATCGCTGGAAGATTTAATTGAATTTAAAAAAATGAGATCAATTGCTAACAAGATATTGAGGGCCAGCAAAAAAAATTCATGGATGACTTACGTCAATTCTATCAACAATAATACTACCATAACAGAAGTATGGAAAAAAGTTAATGCCATCCAAGGATCCAAAAAACTTGACTTTGTTTCTTCGGTTTCAGTAGATAATCAAATCATAACTGACCCTGGTAAAATAGTTGAGCATTTTGGAAATCACTTTTCTACTATGTCGAAAACTGATAATTATAACATCGATTTTCTGCAGCATAAATGTGAACAAGAAAAAAGCTCGATTGAATTTCATACACATGGCTCAGAAATTTTTAATCAGCCATTTACTCTAGCTGAAATGAATTTTATCTTAAACACATGCAAAGATAAATCTACTGCAGGCCCCGATCAGATCCCATATATTTTTTTGAAGAAACTACCGTCAATTGCACATTCATTTCTCCTTTCAATTTATAATGAAATCTGGACGACAGGGATGTTTCCCGAAGCCTGGAGGAAGGCCATCGTTATTCCAATCAGGAAAACTACAAAAGATATAAACATCGATAACTATAGGCCTATTTCACTACTTTCTTGTGTTTCTAAACTTCTCGAAAAGATGGTTAATAATAGACTAATTTATTTCTTGGACTCAAAAAAATTCATTTCAACTTCCCAGTGTGGATTCAGAAAACACCGCTCTGCTATCGACCAAATCACGAAGCTTGAAAACGAAATTCAAAGGGCTTTTTCAAACAAAGAACACCTGGTAGCTGTCTTCATAGATATCACAAAAGCATATGACATGATGTGGCGCTATAATGTTGTCAGTACACTATCCAAACTCGGTCTCTCAGGGCAGCTATTGACATTTATTAACAATTTTCTTAAAGATAGGTCGTTTCAAGTTAAGGTTGGATCTAACCTTTCTCAATCATTCCATCAGGAAAATGGAACGCCCCAAGGATCTCCGCTAAGCGTAACATTATTTTTAATAGCCATAAATAGCATTGTAAATACAACGCCTGCAGAAGTAAATTGTTCTTTGTTTGCTGACGACTTTGCTATTTATATAAGAAGCAAGTCAATAGAATATATCGAGTGGAAATTAAGAACAACTCTAGGGAATCTCGAATCATGGTCTAAAAATACTGGTTTCAACTTTTCAAGTTCCAAAACGGTGGCCATCCATTTTTGTAAAAGGAGAAAATGCCAAAAACGCACCCGTCATTAAGTTTGTTTCAACAACCTATTATGTTTGAAGAAGTTTTCAAATTCCTAGGAATCTACTTCGATAAAAAGCTAACATGGTCTGAACATATTCGTCAAATAAAAGCAAAATGCCAGAAAGGGCTAAATTTATTAAAAGTTTTGTCCAGCACTCAGTGGGGATCAGATCGACGAACTTTATTAATGATGTACCGTACTCTGATCAGGCCTATCATTGATTATGGAGCTGTTGCCTACAGTTCTGCTAGTGTTTCAACACTGAAATTACTAGATACTATTCATAATCAGGGACTTCGTCTTTGTACTGGTGCATTCAGAACCACACCTGCCCAAAGTTTGTACATAGAGAGTGGTGAGCCATCTTTAGAATTAAGGAGAAAATATTTGAGTTTAGCATACTTCGGCCAAATTATGTCAAAAAAAAAACACCTCCTCGCTTACGATCCTACAACACATACGATTTTGAATGAAGAGCATAGACGATCCTGCAAATGTTTCCATTGTAGATGCAAAATATGGGCAAATGATTTACAATTATCTTTCCCTAAATATTTTAAATTCCCAGGCAATCCAATACCTAACTGGATACAAACAGAAAGTACGATTGATTACAGTCTATCATTTTTTTCAAAACCCACGACTCCTCATCACATTTACCAAAAAATGTTTAATGAACGAAAAGAAGTGTACTTCAACTACTGTTTTTGGTTTACCGATGCTTCAAAATCCAGCTCTGAAGTTGGATGTGCCATTATTATGGGCTCTGTTTGTTACAAATTTCTTCTACCAGAATCGAATAGTGCATACACCGGTGAGCTCTATTCAATCTGGAAATCGTTGACATTCATAATGAATAGTCAATGCAAATATCATCTGATTGTATCCGATTCATTAAGCTCACTGAAATCACTGGAAAACAGAAACTCAAAAGACGTTTTGGTGATGAAAATCCAACTTCTTGAGAAGGAATGTCTACGTTCAGGCAAAGTGGTAAGATTTCTTTGGGTTCCTTCTCATCTGGGCATCGGAAGAAACGAAGAAGCAGACCAAGCTGCAAATGCTGCAAGATTGAAACCCAATTCAGACGTCATATACATCAATAAAACGACTGCATCGGATTGGCGTATTCATATAAAAAAAAGAATATATGAATCATGGATTACAGAGTGGAACAAAACAGCTGAAAAATTAGGCAAAATTAAAAGTAGTCCTGACGTATGGAGAACATCAGAAAGGAGAAATCGCCGCGAAGAAGCTGTCTTGGCAAGGATACGAATGGGACACACAGCCATAACGCACACGTATCTTCTAAAGGGACTCTATCCACCGACCTGCAGGATCTGCAATGTACCCATGACCGTGGAGCACATCTTAATGGACTGCGAGGAATACAAGGATGTAAGGAAAGATTGCGGAATGGCCAACCGGATGGACATCGCTCTTGGTGACAGTGAAACGTCTGTGCAAAGTTTATTTAAATTTTTGAAAATATCCAATGTTTATAACTTTGTATAATTATGCTTACTTTTAATACCAATAATGTTTGAATTAACTGAATGTTAAAAAACACATATATTTGTTGTTGCTAATGACCCTCTAGGGTAGATGCTTGTAAAAAAAAAAAAAAAAAAATAAATAAAATAAAACGGCAGATCCTAGCGACAAATCTAATATAACAAAAAATATATTCCATTTAATCTCCAATAAGATAACTTTTAGCAAATTTTCATTCCGAGGAATACTAAAAGAGTAAGAGCGTGATTTTCTAACGTGTTTTTTTTTTTTTTTTTTTTTTTCAAACTAAAATGTCGAACAGCCAAGAGGAATTGAGCAAGATCATCGATTCCATCTTAATTTTTTATTTCGTATTAGCTAACTTATTAGAACTACTAACTGCTCCTGCGTCTCTAATACGAAACTATCAAACTACGCGTAACGCACTCGCGGTCCCCAACATATCGCTTTTGACCTATTAGGTCACCTGTAAATATGTTCCATGTTAAAAAAAAAAACATTTTAAATAAATAAATTATTCCTATAATGAGGAATGCTATAGAATGTATAAAGAATAATAGAAGTTTTTTTGTTTTTTTTTCGAGTATCCTTGATATATTTCTTATTAATTCACTTGAATGGTTTCCGATAATTTCTTTAACGATTACAGAATGAGCGATAGAAAATTGTAATTGCGTCATTTTTACACAAATTGTGTGGTATTTTCTTAAGTAGCCTTGGATACTTAGTAGACTTGGATTGGGAAAATATCCAATGTTTATAACTTTGTATAATTATGCTTACTTTTAATACCAATAATGTTTGAATTAACTGAATGTTAAAAAACACATATATTTGTTGTTGCTAATGACCCTCTAGGGTAGATGCTTGTAAAATAAATAAATAAATAAATAAAAATAGGTCCAGATATATAATTACTGGTGTATTGAAAGACTTTCGAGTTGCAATCGTCCATTGTAACATCACAAATCTTAACCTTTATTTCTTTTATGTTTTATTTCCTTTTTATATATATATAATAATCGTACAGATTCTTCAAATAAGTATCAATTTTTTCCTTCCATTTATCATAAATGAAAAAATCTACCTAATAATTAATATAATTTTTTTTTTCTTTCACTTATAATGAATGTCACCTAAATATCCAAACGCCAGATATTTTCCTTTGTAATGGGTTTAACCCTGTTTTCCAACCCTAAAGATAATTCATAATTATCTAAATTCATAATGATTTTCATAACAGAAAATCGAACCCCGACTCTTTAACTCTCTCTCTCTCTCTCTCTTTCTCTCTCTCTCTCTCTCTCTCTCTCTCTCTCTCTCTCTCTCTCTCTCTCTCTCTCTCTCTCTCTCTCTCTCTCTCTCTCTCTCTCTCTCTCTCTCTCTCTCTCTCTCTCTCTCTCTCTCTCTCTCTCTCTCTCTCTCTCTCTCTCTCTCTCTCTCTCTCTCTCTCTCTCTCTCTCTCTCTCTCTCTCTCTCTCTCTCTCTCTCTCTTCTCTCTTTCTCTCTCTCTCTCTCTCTCTCTCTCTCTTTCTCTCTCTCTCTCTCTCTCACTCTTCATTTTGAACCTTACTCACTTACCTATATACAAAGTCTTATGGTTTTTTTTTATGAATTGTTTTGAAAAAATGGCCAAAACCAAACATTTATGCCTTATAAATTCGTTGTTTACTGATATATCAACGCCATTTTTTTTTCTGTACTTATTAATACATTATCCATGTAAAATAAAAAAGATTTGATGCAAAAAAATCCAAAAAAAAAATATTAATAACTTCAATTAACTTATGAAGTTTTTAGAATAATTTGGATTTTGCTGTTGCACATACTTTTTTTTTAACTTAAACTTGAAGTTCTTAATTTTTTTTGCCTTTAACAACATTTAACGATCTCCCGTTTTTTTGTTGTTGCTTTTTTTGCATCACATTTTTTTTATTTTACATGGACAATGTATTAGTAATTACAGCAAAAAAAAAAAAAGAAATGGCGTTGATATATCAGTAAACAACGAAGTTATAAGGCATAAATTGTTGGTTTTGGCCATTATTTAAAAAAAAAAAAATCATAAAAAGAAAAACCCCGTAAGACTTTGTATATAGGTAAGCTACCTTGAATAGGTTCAAAATGAACCTCCCTACCAGAGATACCTTGTATATAAGAGGATGAATCTATATATTTTTTATTATAATTATGCATACATTGCATAGATGTGTGGAGACTAAAATAAATATCTGCTTCAACACTTCAGTCTTAGTTGGTGTATTCTCTACACATCTATACAGGGTGAGTATCTCTTAGTGTAAAACAAAAAAATGGGTGAAACTAGATCAAAAATTTAGCAAAATGCCGCAGACCTCACCTTTCTATTCCAATCTGTTGCAGATATACGATAAATCAAAAAATTTTTTGAGGAAACCACGTTTTTTACTATTTAAGCTGTAATATCTCCATTTTGTTTAAAGATTTATCAATGTTTGACCACATTTTCGGATTTAGCATTAAATTTCCTATAAGAGCAGAGTAAATAAAAAATAAATAAATGTAATATCATAAGATCCTCTGATCTGGTGTCACTTTATTGATAGTTTTCCTTTATTTTCTAATAAACAATAATTTTTTTCTTTGCTTTTTATTCCAATGAAGAGTTTATTATGTTTTAAATGCACATTTCTACTAAGGGATGGTCATAATGTTTTATTTATACAAGTAACTGATTTTTATGCCAAATCAGAATACCATGTTTTTTTGGCTTTAAAAGAATTTCTCCACGAAATCGAAACAGAATCATTACGTTTAAGATATCATTCGAAAGCTATTTAAATTAGCAAGTTTTTGTGAGATTTGCAGTTTTGTGGATAGTTTTTTTGGAAAACGGTGAGCGTTGAAGTAATATAAGACATTGTAACTTACCTAAATGAGGTGAAATCATGCTGTTATTTAGGTCACAAGTATGTAAACTTCAAGGTGACATTTACTCTGCTCTAATAGGAAATTTAATGCTAAATCCGAAAATGTGGTCAAACGCTGATAAATCTTTAAACAGAATAGAGATATTACAGCTTAAGTGGTAAAAAACGTGGTATCTTCAATAAAATCTTTGATTTATCGTATATCTGCAACTGATTGGAATAGAAAAGTAAGATCTGCGGCACTTTACTACATTTTTGATCTAGTTTGACCCAATTTTTTTTTACTCTAAGAGATACTCACCCCTTTAGCCTATGTAGATATATCGTCAGTAACATTGTAAGTAGATTCATTCTTTATATTTTTAAATTATATACAGTTATTCTTCATCGTGTAAATTTTATATCTATGTTGTTTATTATATTTTTTTAATTATCATTTTAACTTAGTGTACCAAAATTAGTTATTAGTTATATAATAATTATTATAATCAAGTGTAATACGTACTTTAAATTATTTATTATTTCAGTGCGCGGGAAAAGTGCAATGTATGGAAAGAACTTTGGCCAAGATGAAAGCGGCCTCATTCAGGGTTGGATTCAATTTATGGCATATATTCAAGCCCTTAGACACTAACAACACAAATTACATGTCAGGTAATTCATATTGGTAAATTTATTTTATTTTTATAATAATAAATACTTATATTTAACTAGCATCCCCCGTCGCGGCTTCGCCCGCTCTCATAAGTAAAAAACTTAAATAATTTTAACCAATGATTGGAGTTTTATGCTCTTTTTTTTGAAGTAATTAATTTTTTTTTTTTTTTTTTTTTTACTTTTTGGTTCAAGTTTGTACATGTAGGTTTAGTCCTTAAGTCGTTTTTTTTTTCCTTTTTTTAATTTCTTTTTATATGTAACAGTACAGATTGAGAACATTTTTTAAAGCGTTATTAATAATCTTAAATATAAACTGATATTGTAAGAAATATCAAATAATGGAAAAAATCAACTGAAAATAAACTTAAATAAAGCGGAGAGCTGTTGATTAAAGTTAACAGTTTGGCCCATCCCCGCTCTCAAGGGCTGCATTAAGAAAAGCCTGCGGAGCGCCCCGCCCTGACACCCTCAGCACTTTGTGTAATCAGCCTAAGTTTTGGCGGGGGAAGTATTAAAGCGAGTACTGAGGCTAAGGGGAGGGGATAGCGGAGGCTACCTTACTGCCCCAACATTAGAAGTCTAAGCAAGTAGGAATATAGATGTTTCCTTCAACAGTAGGAGTTGAAAAGGAGAGGAGTGAAATATCGTTTGATCAGTAACATTGAAAGATAATAATAATGTTAAAGAGGATAAAAAAAAAAAATGTGTACATGTTGTATATAGAGTATGATCGTAATGGGGTGTATAAAATAAAATAACCGTTTCTTAAACAGATATTTGTATTATTATGTCTTTGATATAAAATACAATTAATACTCAAAGTATAATCCATTGTTATCTACCGTCATTAAACATCTACTAGCCCATTGCTCGATGCCACGCTGATACCATTCCTTGGGATGGCTGTCAAAGAACTCTAGGACAGCATTTTTAACTTTGAACCCTTGAAGAAAATGGGTCATGGATCGAAACAAGTGGTAATCCGAAGGTGTGAGGTCTGGACTATATGGTGGATGAGGCAGGAGTTGAAACCCATGATGTTCTGTAAAATTTTCGGCTGATTGTTGTGGAGTAAGTTCGTGAGGGACCAGTCTACAGGTCTTTTCACCAGAAGATGGCGACTAACAGTATCTTTCGACACACCACACTCCCTGGCAAGTACTTGTAGACGGATTTGACTCAACATTTTCCTTCAGAACCTTATAAATATCCATTAATGGCCGCCCGAACCCCTTCTTCCTTTCCAACGTCGTATCTCCACTTCTAAATTTTTCAAACCAACGCCGCGCAGTGCGCTCTTCAAGGACACCTTACCTTTATATTTAATAATTTCACGAGTTGCTTCAGCGGCTGTGAATTTTTTTTTCCAGTAATGTCTTAAAATAAAGAGAATTTCGTAGGACACTGTCATGTTTCTTTTTTGAAATAAATAACTGAAGTAAGGATTTTTTTTTAAGAAGTCCAGTGTTAGTAAACAAGCTTAGAGAATGCTCTAAACGGATTATTAAGTATTCGTAAATAATAAATAGCATTAAGATATTTACAGACTTTTGAACTCTAGAATTTGATAAAACGGTCATTTTGTTTTTATACGCACTATTAGAACAACCCAGCTCTCCATAGAAAACAAACTCCTCATATACGAAACCATCATTAAACCTATTTAGACCTATGGACTTGAACTGTGGAGGACAGCAAAACATTCGAATATCAAACGCGTTTAATCCTTTCAATCCAAATTCCTTTGTACTATTGTAAATGTTAGATTCACTAACTGAATCGAGGGTAATCGAGGTACCTTTTGACAGCGGACAAACTAGGTCACCTGGTTCTGACTATATTCTAATTGTCCTGCCGAAAACCCTGATACCTGCGCTCATAATACTTAATATAATGCTTTATATTGGGTTGTCAGGAAATTTATGCAGGATTTAATGTTTAAACCAAAACCTGATATTATTATTAAGGAGATTATTTATCAGGTTTTGGATGTGGTAAAGAGATAGCATACAAAACTACAAATTTACCTGAAAAAAAATTATTTCTGTCACTATATTGACTGAGAGCTGAGAACAGAAATAAAACGTGATTTTCATATTGGTTTTTATTTTCTATTTTCTCTCGGCTCCTAATGCTCATTGGTGGCTATAACTCTAGTTTTGCACTACTATAGATCCCTATTACTTACACAAAAATCGGCATTCAATTCTGCGATTTAAGTCCAAACGGTTCCTTGTAAGATTAAATCAAGATATCACACTGTATCAGATTTGGGCAATGTGATCCTATTTAATAGGACTTTTGGGCCGAAACTACGACGTAGAGTAAAAGTAATTTATCAGGTTTTGATTGTGGTAAAGAGATAAATAATCTATTTAATAATAATATCAGTTTTTGGTTTAAGCATGAAATTCTGCATTAAATTCCGGACGACCCAGTATAATAATTTGGTATTAATTAAATTAAAAGTCATTGATTGAAAGATTAAATGTCTACACGGTCCAGAAATTAATTTTGTGAAAGGAACATTTTAGTTTTAATTATAATGGAAATAAATAAGAAACTGCTCGTAGTTGTAGACTACTTAAATATTTATTAGGCTAACTTCTCTACTACACAAACTCCAAGATTTTAGAGTTCATTACAAAGGAGTTAATCTTTGAAGCTCAAATAATTAGAATCCGAATTTCCTTATAAGATCCCCAATCACCTCATTATTCCACAAATAAACTTATCCATAAAGATCTAAATATCCCATTGCTGAATTGACCCAAACCAGATACCTATTCATACTCACTCTTTTCCCAATACCCAATAACCATCCGAGTCGTCCAAAAACAAGATGGCCTAAAGACCTTCTAACATAGAACTATTATCGCCAAGTTATTACATAAAGCTATATTTATATACAAGGACTTTTGCAATAAATTAGTGCTATATTTCGCATTATAATGTTATATAATTCATATTATTAACATAGTATTGTATTAAACTTTCAGAGGCACAATTCTTGTCGGTATTGCTGGGACCTATGAAGGCAATAATCGGCCTTGATCCGTTCGAAATCGCCGAGATTACAAATTACTACAAAATCTCTGATGGTCGGATCGCTTACACCAGGTTGTGCCAGGCAGTTCACGAGAAATGTGAGTTGAGTTTACATATAATTATTATTATTTTAGTTTTATTTATTTTTTTTGCGGATATAAGAATTGTTAATACCGGTAAATAAAAACGTAAACTGAACGTTGACGAAGTCAGTAAATCTAGTTAGTAAATCATTTTATCAATCGGCAGCAGATATTATAAATTAAAGTTAAAAGATGAAATAAAGTATTATAATTAATTAATTGTTATTTACCTACCTAATTAAAGAAATTTATGGTTTCTTCTTCTGTAATATATGTAAATCCGCCCTAGTTCTCACTTTTCTTCATTATATAATATGCTTTCAATTATCCTTTATTTTATATATTATCCTTTATTTTGGCTTTCAATTATCCTTTAACCGTTGTTTTCCTTGCCATCTCATAATCTTTCATAATCATTTTAGCCATAATTAGGTATATTTAGCCATTTGTTTTCATTCTTTTTTTTCGATCAATTCCAATACCTTCTTTTCAGTTTTTCACTTTTCACATTCTTTGTCTGATTTCCGCTATATTTTCCCCTGTTATTTCATATTCTTTTTATTTATTTGTTCGGTGCAACAGTCCTTCGAGCAGAACCAGGACCTACTCACTAAGTCTTCTCCATCCATCTAGGTCCGTGGTCTAGCGGCGCCATCCTCTCACTCCTGTCTTGTTCCACGAAATCCAGCCAATCGCGGCCGCCGTCGAAATTTTACTCCATTTGATTTCTCGTTCAATAAATCCATATTTGCAAAAGTAGATTTTCGATTCCAACTTTTCTTTAACATTCGTTGGCATTAATAACCGATTTTAAGTCGATTTTTAGATTTCTTGGAATGCCGCTGACATTGGAAGATGAAGTAAGTTAATTAATGGGCTTAATTTGATTTATTTTGTCTTTACGAAGTATGATACTTTTGTGATAAACCTTTATGCATTGATTATAACGTTAGTTTTTTACAATGAAAAAAAAGTTATTTTTTAAAACTGTCATATCCACTTTCTGTCGATTTTTTTATTTTTTTATTTTCTGATATAGCATTGTAATCTCCACACACTACCACACATCAATCACAGGTTTAATACTATGAATAAATAATTTAATTGTTGACAGAACGATGAGGACTGGTGTAGGTTTTTTTTTTTTTTTTTTTTTTTTTTTTTTTTTTTTTTAACTATTTTAACAATTTTCTGAGCTTTTGAAACATTACTTCTCATTTGATCTTTCGCAAGAGAAGATTTTTTTTTTTTTTGTTTGTTTGATCAATAAATAAATACATTTTTAATCTTAGCTCAAACATTAGTTTCGGAAATTAAACTATTGGATTACTGACTAATACTAAGGAATATTTTGTTCTTAATACAAAGATACGTTTACCAAAGCCGTGGAAACCCTTTCAAGATTCTAATCTAAATTTTACGAGTACTTACAAGTCTAGGAGTGAGTCCCTTTATAATGGATTTCACGACCAAATTAACAGTTGAAACTTGTAATGACTTATCTGTGATTATTTTCTTCGGTTTTTAGTGAATATTTTAAAAGTGATAAATTAAACTCAAAGCCTTTGAAAAATAAATGATTCTTCTTACCTACCGACTTATAGTAGATTATATATATACATAATAAATGCATAATTTAGCGTTTTGTATTACCATCATGTCACCGAAATAATACCCAAAGGAAACATTATGGACCGGACACCTCTGTTCGAACAAGACCTGGGGCAGAGCTGTCTAGTTACTCCCTCGAGATTGGATTAGCTACTGAATGTTTAGTATGCGATGGAGGTAGCGTGTTCTATTGGCCTATAGTAACGACTATATAGACATCTAATGCTAAAGCACTTGACATAACGTAGGTAACTTTTTACTTAGAAAAGAGCTATATTTAAAGTAAAAAAAAATAAAATTGTTGAGAAATTTATAGTCCTCCAGTAAAATGGCCAGTTTGTCTCTAATCCATATTTTTACTTAGATATGTCTTTTGGCTGAGGGTAGGTTTTTATTGTGACGTTTTTTTCACCCTTAAGAATGTAATATATGGACACGGTTTAGCTCTGTGTTGCTGGAATCGAAAATGTTACGACAGTTTTCTTCTTAGAAATTTGATGGAAAGTATTGTTTGCTATATGGTATACCATTTGCCGCTAGGAGCTATATTGTTTTGGATAAAGTCACATTGTGCCTACATGTTTCAACTGCAGGAGCTTTTTTTTTTTTAGAACTGTTGGTGTTGCTCGGATTGGAATTTCGCGGATAGTTTCCCGATCATTAATTTAATTTAAAAAATAGTTTAAAACTAGAAAACAAGTTTTTATAGCAATTCTAACTAAAAAAGCTAAGTATAGTGAACAATTTACAAGAAGTCAGACCTTTTAATTTACCTGTAATGTTTGTGATTTCTTTTCATTTTAAACTCAGTTTATCCAAAATCAAGCAACAATGTTTGTTTTTTTTGACATACTTCAGAGTAGTAATGGGCAAATTTTTACTTTAAAAATCCTATCTTGCACAAATTGTAATGATCTACAACTTTTAGTATGTAACATTTGTTTTATTGAATTAGCCATTTATGCGTTATAGACTCTTCAACATGACCAAAACTAACTTTTTAAAGTTGACAAAATTCTTCGGTGTTTGACAATCTATTGTGGCTAAACGCTTAAATTAAATTCAGCTTTAGGGAATGTCTTTAGACAAACAATTTATTAGTTTGTAAATAAAACATTTTTCGATTGAAAGCATTTTTTGTTGTCCAAAATCTGAATAAAGTTCAAAAAGTTTGGGTTTTTTTTTGCCTCCCAAACATTTTTTATATTTTATTCTCAGGACCATATAAAATGTTAAACGTAGTACTTCACCTTTTGTAAGGCAGACCTCTATGTTGTGTAAGTTAAATACTATGTGAGAAATTTTTTTTTTGTTATTCTAATGGTACTATTACCCTCCTGAAATTCTCATACCTACCTGTGATGCCGTACCTACTAAACATCAATACAGCTTCATATTTCTCCCATAATATTAATAACATTTATTTTAAAATTATTAAAAATATTATGGGTGTATGTTCTCTCCTCCTCTCAAATTCTCGAAATTTCATCAAACTCTATCTAGCTTACTCTTCAAATCAATTCTTATCCACTTTTAATCATCCTTATTCTTTTGGAACTCGACATGGATCAAACATTGAATACATGTCCACTTTAATCCTCTTGTAAATAGGGCATGTCTCAAGCATAGATAGTAAGCTATGGTCTACTTCTTCCATGCAGTGCAATTAAAAACAATGTTCAATTAATTAATCAAATAAATTAATAGAGAATAAGGTGTAAGAATGGGCACCCTCTTTTTTTTTTTCCTCCATAGGCAATCCTCGCCGCCAATCTTCGACATCTCCTTTAGTAGGGAGGGGTGGCCATATTTACACCTTTTCATCTATAATATTTAAATATTATAATTCTTAAAATAAGCAAAAGCAATATAAATATCATGTAATTTGAACCATTTGCCAGTGAGCCCGCCTGGGCAGAGTGATGAAGAAAGGGTCAGGGAGTTGCTTCAATCAAACAAACTCGGGCCAAAGGACGATGAGACTGCAACACAACTTTTGGCCAAAATCTCAGTATCAGTCACACCAAGGAAACTAATTATGAAACCTTTCTTTCAAGATTTCGAGCTAGTGAGTAAATATTCATAAAATTTTATTCTACATGGGTATATTTATTTAATAATATATATTTATAGTTTAAATTAGCTTCATTAAAATATATTCTAATCCGCTAAATTGAGGGATCTCTTTAAAGGATGGCACTGCCTCTCATTTAGCCAGAGGACTGGCCAGTATGAAGTATGTATTTCGGTGTTTGTCATCAAGAAGTGGATAAGACTAATTAACTTGAAAACGTTGAACCTTAAAGTACCTATCTATTTTGGCCCAAATGGTATTTTTAGAGTAATTGCAGGATTCAGGAAAACAATCAATTATGCCATTATGAAAAGTGCGCAATTTTAACTTATAACCTTCATTACCAGAGCCAGGAATATTGTATGATTGTATTTAATTTCTATAAATTATTTATTTTACTATTAAATATTACTGTTTTTTTTTTTTTTCTAATATCATTGTAAATATCGTATGAATGATTTCATTGTCATCTATATTACTCATTGCCCTTGAGTGAGTCAGCTTGTAATAGTTATTTCAATTAAACAAAACGAAGATTATAACAACCACTGGCTGTCCAGGAGATATGAGACCCTACACAAACTGCTCTACTCGCCTGCCTAGAGTATCATATGTATTATTAATCGATTGAGTAACGAATCTTGTATTAAAGTGTGCAATTGATCATTATTTCTTCATAATCTAGTATGAGTTGGAAATCCAGAATGACAGAGACTATTAAGAAACTCTTGCGGATTATGAAGTCCATCGCATTATCAGTGCTTTAACTGAGACCTTATACAAACATTTTTACAAACGATATTAAAAAGCTGAGAATCGACATTTTGGTTTTGTAATAATTTTTATTTGAGAGAGATAATTTTATTGAAATCTGGTTGGATTTTAATTTTTAACCATTAAAGTACTCTACAGTGTCGTAAACCTCGTTTCTGTCACTCAACATTAAACATTTACATTTTAATTAATGCTAAACCTTCCTTGAACCATGAAGTTGATGTTAAAATCTAGTGCAGATGGATTCGTTCGATTTTTAAACTTCACTGATACTCATTCATAATGACCACTACATATCACCACATTTTTATAAATTTTTTATTACAATTTAATCAAACTAAGAAAACTTTATTGTCAATTTTTAACTCTGTATAACACCTTATCTTTGTAACCTCTCTTGAACACTGCCACCTATAGGTCAATTTTCCAATTACACTGCGCAACAAATATTTACCGCGTTTTTAGTAACAATTTAATTGAAAATATGTAACTTTTATTATTGCTAAACCTTCCTTGAACTATAAAGATTGTTTAGTTAAAATTTGGTACAGATTGGATCAGTAGTTTTCGCGGTTAGTGATCACAAACGAAAAATGGCTTATCATTTTATATAATAGTATAGATTAAATTATTTTTTTTCTATTTTTAAAACTCACATGTCCATCATTATATTTAGAAAACAAACATATTATGCAAACTAAAACAGTAAAATACTTATGGACTAAGATTTTAAAGAAAGATGACAAGGGTCCCTAATGTTAAACTAACGATTTACTTTAATGAGGCGCCTATGACTTTTTATTTATCCCTTCTGAAAAGAACTCAGGTAGCGCTTAAATACATATACTTAGTGAATAAAACCTATTCGCATCCATGTATCACAGGTTGATGGACCAGTAAAAAAAAACTCTCGTATACAAACTAGAATTCCGTTTGACCTTCTCAGAACTGATGATGAATGTTTAACATTCGAGGCTATTATAAAAATAATTCCAATAAAAGAGTCAATTAACTCATGAATCCTAATAAACTACAAACATTTCAAACAACAATTACACATGCTCATACTAAACATGGCAACAATAAACATTCCTGACAATACGTACCGAAGGGTAAAAAGGAGCTGAATGAGGGACCTACTTATGTAAGAATCGACCTAAAAATGTCAAGAGGAGGTACCAATGGCTGGTCTCCCTCATGTTTTACATGCCTTATTTATTATATATTTTTCAGCATAATCGCTGGCTGTATTCAGTTGAAGACAGGTGTAAATATATACTGTTATATAAAAAGACAAGCCATTTTTCGTTTGTGATCACTATACTATAAAACTACTAAACCAATCTGTACCAAATTTTAACCACATCATCTTTATGTTTTCAGAAAGGTTGGCAATAATAAAATTTAAATATTTTCAATTATATTGCCAAAAAAAAAGCGATAAATATATGGTGTGCAGCGAAGTTTGATAATCGACCGATAGGTGGCGATCACCATTCGTATGAGGTTACAAAGGTACGGTGTTATATAGAGCTAGAAATTTATGATATAATTTACTTATTTTCAATTTAGTTGTTAGTAAAAAAAAAACTATAAATATATGGAGCGACACGTGGATCCCATTGCAGTTTAAAAATAGACAGATATAGCTATTCGGCAGAGAAAATAGACAGATAGCTATTCGGCAACAAAGTTTCAACTATTGAACCCAACTGTACCAAATTTTAACTAAAACATCTTCATAGTTCTTAGAAGATGCATAATATTAATTTTTACTATTATAATAATTTAAATATATAGCCTTGAGTGCCAGAAGCGAGGTTTGCCAAACAGTCATATACTTTTATGGTTAGAAATCAAAATCCAACCAGATAGATCGATGAAATTATTTCTGCCTATATATACGATCTTGAGATTTAAAATTTCCTATTTACAAATCCAGGCTGATGTAATGAAATGAAGTTAGCCATGTTATATAGCCAAATGGGATCAGGACTGAATATTCAGGAGCGGTAATAAGCCGGCCAGGTTCACGTTGCTAATGGAATACAAAATTTCATCGGCTATGATAACTAGCCACTCCGGCCTCAGTTTATCCTTTCACAATAAAACCACTTTCCTCGTGTTATATCACTACCTCTCTCTCCTCTGTCGGGGCAATTCGAATCCGTTGCGAGGGTATCGTATTGATTGGGACCAGCAAGAGGATCCAGAAATAATTGTTTTTTAAGTCTAGTCACACCATTTTGGTAGAATGGAATTAATGTTTATCTATAAAAAATATTTGCATAATTAAAAAAAAAAATCATAGATATCATGTTGAAGGGGAATGTACAGTAGAAACTCACTAATCCTACTCTACAGAGACCAAGAAGTAGGGAGGAATGGCTTAAAGGTTGGATAAACCAGAGATTTCTAGGAAGCGTATGTTCTTTATATTTAGGGTGTTCAATATTCGATGACCACCCCCTTTTTTTCCCACAGATTTCGAAATTTTGAAACGAAACTTTCAGGGTACGAAACTCGTAACTACTCACTCAATGACAGAACCTTAGCCTTAGTCTCTCCGCATCTTTGGGAGTTAGAGCCAGATGAAGTGATATGCGGTACGGCCTCCTACGGTGTTTTAGTATGGCCCACACCGTTCGAATGCTTAAGTGGGTATCACTGGGTATGTCCTAAATGCTCCGACGAGGATACGCTTCCTCCATAGCCAGTACATAAATGGTATTAGTTTCACCGGCTTGTTGACGATTTAAGCCTCTCGGTGGAAACCTTCCAAGTCAACCTGTTCTTCGTCGTTCCAGTCGCGGGAAGGCCTTAATTTCAAATTTTTTTTCAAAGTTTATTTTATTTTTGCAATCCCAGGTTTAGACTGCTTATTTTCTTAAAATGATTTTTCGCGATTTGTGGCGAAACGGTGCCCCGGATAGAACAAAAATACCAGTATAATATCGATTCAAAATTTGATTTTCAATCGAAATCCGTCTTAACCCTCCAGTGTCGCAACCGATCTGAGAGATCACCCAAAGTATTTTTTGCACAGTATTCCGAGTAGGATTTTTATAATGAGATAAGCGACTCAGTACCTTTCAACTAACATTACTGAAATGTGTTAGTGACGTCAAATCCTCAATATTCTCTCTAGATTTTTACTTATTTAGTTTTTATTCCGCAGTTACCGGGACAAGATCTATTAGGCTCATTGCGACTACTGACGCGACAGATTTTATTCTATCATTATTACATTACGAATCGTAAGCGCACATTCAATTTAGAAAACCCAGACGATATTGAAATGATTCGTAAAATCATTTATGTAAACCGGAGAATTATTGTGATGTAGAAAATTTTGATGAAAGAGAGGCAAATTCTGAAAGTGAAACAGACGTTGTTGAGCATTTAGATACTGAACCCAAAGATGATGTATCTAGATGCATTACCAATAATCCATTTATAGGTAAGAGTTGGTTTATGTTTCATATATTATAGAAAAGCGGATGATCCACCTGAAGCAAGTCATGAAGGACGTTGTTCTATAAGATGACGTTGTGAATTATGTGAAAAACGAAGCCTCACTAAATACTTTTGTGATCAATGTAAAATGTATTTATGTTTAGAAAATTCAAAAATTACCTTTCAAAGCTGTATCAATAAAATTAGTAAAGTAAATAATAGTTAAAAAGTTGTGATAACAGAAAAATAGTTAAAAGTTGTTATAATGGCTAAAAAATATTTTTATTACTTATGTTATTAATGTGTATTATTATGTGCATTCCTTTAAAAATCAAATAAAGTAAGTGAGAAAAATAAAAGAAAGTGAGAAACGATTGAATTTCAAGAGGTGATCTGTCAGATCGTTGCAACTATTGGTGTTAGTCCTAGGGTTACGACTACTGGAGGGTTAAAAAAATACCAAATCCCATTAGGAATTCCAGAGTTAGGGTTACTGGAGAAGAACTGGAGAAGATTGGAGAGCAAACTATAACCTGAAAAGAAACTTTATATGACACAGTTAAGACCCTGAGAGTTTTGTCTCAGAATTTCAAAAACTGTGGAAAAAAATGGGGGTGACCATCGAATATTTAACATGATGTATAACAGCTTATAATAATTAAATCAAGAGTAAGGAAAGATCAGAGTAGCTGGACGCATCTAAGGGAAACAGGTCATAGCAATTAAACTTTTTCAGTTACTTAATCCAAAAATCACCAATGCTGTTTGAAGTATTAATTTGTTGGTTATATCTGATAATTATACGTGTCAAACTAATAGTTTTGCCAAAAAATTAAATTTTCCGATGGTAGCACTTTGCATCATATAACCCCAAGGTGTGAATGATATGATGTAGGGCGAAATCCGTCCGTTCCGACTATCTTAGTAAACGCAGCCTCCATATAAAATGCGGAACGTCCGAACCGGATATACATACCCTAAAATATTGCTCGCACACTTCGCCTTTTGATTTTACCTAATACTATTCATGATTAAAAATAAAAAGTACTAGTTGATTTATTATTATTATAATATTTAATATTTTGAAATAACAAAATCTTTGCTTTACAATTCATGCATAATATGTTTTGTACTAGAGTTTCAAATTAAAAATATGTAGAAAGGGTTAAGTATTTTTTTTAATTTTATGGATCTGGGTAATTTGACGCACCTAAGGGAGAATGGTTATAGCACCGAAACTTTTTCAATTACTTACTCTAAAACTTACCAATGTTGCTTAAAATATTGATTTTTTGGTCATATCTGAGAATTATATATGCCAAACTAATATTTTTTCCAGAATTATTACAGTTTTTGTGGGTACCTCTTTGCGTCATATTATCCCAAGGTGCGGATAATATGTCGCAGAGGAAAAACGTAACGGCCTAGTGCGCACACCACTCGGAAAGTTAATACTATTGTTTTCATTTTTAAATTCTGTCCGTGCCGACGGTTTTAGTAAGCGTAGCTTCAACAAAAATAAAATGAGGAATGTCCGAACCATCTGTCCGGGCCTAGTGCGCGCCATTTCTCCCTATCCTCAGACTTAAGATCACAATGTGACCTCAGGTTTGAAAACTCTAAGGAAGTTAAAAGCAAAGGCACTTCAATATGTAAAATTATTAGGTACGTCAACTGGTAAAAACACAATCACTTTCTTGAGAGTAAATTACAATGGTATTACTGCATTGAATGTTTTCAGCAAACCGAGTGTGACAGCACGAGTGCGGAGGAGAAATATTATTGTCCATGAATAGTGACCTTTTAATTTATCTTCATGGCTATGAATTAGAAAACAAGAGGTTGCTAGTTGAAAAATATAACAAAATAAACAGAAATATTTAAAATATATTAAAAATATTTTATTGATGAAATTATACGTTATGCCTGAACATATGTTGAGTTCTACAACATATAATTGAAAACAGGAAAATGTAATAGGTTTTTTTTTTTTAATTTATTGTTGGGGGTCAATGGTATCGTTCTCGAAATTGTTGAAGAAATCAGTTATAAGAAATGAACGGCAGTTTTTAATATAAGTTTATTTAGCTTGTCAAGATGAAGTCCAAAGAAAATGGAAAATGGGCCGGTTTCCTGTAATTTTTAATTAAATTTTTGCTTTCACAGTAAAGTTCATTTATAAAAAAGAAATTTGAAATCATAAAAACAACAAAGGTACGCATGATGGTATCGAAGGATCAATAAAATTAGGGTTGATGATTATTTGCAATTTATATAGCAATTCTTTCTATTTTATAGACACGACAGGCACACTGGACGGTCCTTGGGCTGCTTGATCATTCTTACCCAGTCTTAGAGTTAGAGTTACACTTTTAAGTTCTGGAGGTCTATCCATCTGATTTATGGACTTTCTCGAGCTCTCACTCCTTGGGATAGCCCTTTGACTGTTTTGCCATTATTCATTCTAAGGAGGTGTCCCAACCACTTTAGACGCTGGATTTTTACATAACGCTCATTTGCTGCAACAACGACTTAAATCAAAAACTTCAATTTCGCAGAAGGACAGTCTTGTGAATAAAGTACAGGACGTTCTGCAGTCATACCGTGGTGGCATATCCTACTCTCTTAGTGAATAATTAAAGCTCAAGTTCCACCGAGTAAAACTACATTGGTGAATGGTTCATTATACAGTCTAAAGCTTGTTTTTGAGTTATGTCGTTGTTGCAGCAAATAAGCGATATATGTCTGACGACAATATTCACATTTCCAAATAGTGCTTACAGCTTTGTATTCTTCTAAAGCCGATGTGCCCCATTTTTTTTTAACATATTCTGGAATACGACTTAATTATTTACGCTCATAGTAGCTGTTGATTTTTAAGTTACCCATGTAATTTCTTTGGCCAGGTCTTAAGGCCAATGCACACAGGATAATCGAACAAAGGTAGTTCTATTGGAAAATGAGCTCTGCTCTTTGCTGGGATAGTGTGCGTTGTCTCTACCTTACATACTGAACCATTCGTGTCGGAAAATCTGCTCTGATTCGTCGGTAGTTTTCACTGGCCTTTATACTGAGCTTGGTTCCGCGACTTTTCACCATTCTTCTCACAAGGTAAGATATGGAAAAAAATGCTTTTTTGGCATGCAATAACAACAATGCATGCCTGGATCTCCTCCTATTCTAATGCTTCGTTCAACTGAACACCAAGAAGCTTAAAGCTAGCAACGCATTGGAATATGTATATTGCAGTTATGTGACACTCCTGAAAGAGCTTCTTCTTCTTCTTCTTTATCTTCCACGCATTTGCCTCTCAGCGTGGGGGTGCTTCCAGCCATCTATGCCATGCCTCCCTGTCCCTGGCGAGATTTCTCATTTCTCCCAGAGTCTTTCCTCTACGCCTCCCTATTCCTTCTATATGGTGGATATAGGAGGTTCTTGGCCTTCCTCTTGGTCTTTTTCCCATCGGATTCACTTCCATAGTTTTTATGGGGTCTCTGTGGTTGTCCATACGGCAGACATGTCCGTACCACCTCAACTGTCTTTTCTCCAGAGTCTCCCATACCGGACAAATTTTCAGGTCCTCCCTAATCCTGTCGTTCCTGACAAAATTTCTCCGTGTTTTCCCTGCAAGTCTTCTAAGAAATTTCATTTCAGGTGCAGTAACACGGCTTTGCAGCCTCTCATTCACAACCCAGCTCTCCGCTCCGTAGAGAAGTACTGGTAAAAAAACAGGCTTGAATAGGTGGAGCTTTGTATCTTTTCCTACCTCTCTTTTTCCAATTACAGAATTGCAGATCTGGTAGTATACAGAATTTGCCTTAGAAATTCTACTTGATATTTCTGAATCCACTTTACCAGATCTACTGATTACTGTACCGAGGTATGTGAATTCAGTTACCACCTCCATCACTTCTTCATTACAGATAATCTGGACATCTTCTGGGGTTCTACCGACTTGAAGAACTTTGCTTTTTTTGGTATTAATATTCATACCCTCTCTCTTCAGTTCTTCATCCCGCTCTGTCACTGACAGTTTCGTTACGCTTACTGATGAAATAAATTACTTATACAGAAAAAATACACATGTATAGATACATATTTGCAAGATAATAAAATACAGGTCCATTTGATTTTAGTCATATAGGTAAAACGAAATTTGTTAATTAACAATATTTTTTGATGTAAATAATTTCTTACGTAGTAAGAAATAGTTCTTAGTTTTATTACATTGTTCTTTAGAGTTTTATTATAAATTAAATAATCCAATCGAGAATAAAAAAAAAAAAGTGAAAAGTAACATTTTGCTCTTGTTATTAATCATCTTTGGAATTATGTCATTATTCGTTCAATAGGAATGATTGAAGCATAATGACATTTGTAATGAAATTATACAGTATGTTAATTTTTACATCATCTTCAATTGTTAAGATCGTGGCTATATTATGGGGTATGTTTTTATTTTTTTATTAATTAGAAAAATCAGCCTGAGTATTAGGTATTGGGGACAGTTGAATAGGATATAATTTAAACTTATTTTTTCATTTGTATTACATAAGCTGTATATGGTTTCTGAGTCTATTCTGTACATATTATTTTTATAATAAATCTGTATTTTTTCATCTGAGGCTGTCCTGAGTTGTGACTGGATTCTTGTTTTGTAAAATGGGGCATTTAAGAGAAGGTATTTAGCACAAGTATTGTGTGTGGGTTTAATTTCCTTATAAGGAAGGAGATATTTAGTTATCTTTTAAAGTAATTAATTAAAATCGATTCAAATAAAAATTTTCATTTTTAAACTTATTTTTATATTTTCATACTGTTTTCTTAGCTCTTCATCTTTTGATATTCACTCCCTTTTTAGTCATATCTTTTTTTTTTTTTTTTTTTTTTTTTCTTCTAACCGTGATAAAGACTTACAATGCAGGCCAAAACGTTGGTACCATAAATTAAAATTTATATTTTAATTGGGTTTCCTTAACTGTTATACACTTTAACTACCTACATTTTTTTTCTAATACAAATTCATAATCTTTTCAGGTTAAAAAGGATTCTGGTTTGGTCAGCAAGAACACATTTGTCCGGGTAATGCATTTTATGGGAGTACCACTGAACCCTGAAGAGATTTCCTTACTGTTAAGAAAATACCGCCACGACTCAGACACCATCAAGTACCAAGCCTTCTTGAAAGAAATCGACGAAGTGACCCAGTTCTTAGCGGACAACCAGTATGTTGACTCTTATGGTGTAAGTTCCTGACAGTCTTTCTATTTATTGTTTTCTTCATTCCATATTAACGACTTCCCCGTTTTAAGGCTCTTCGAGACGATTATTTCGGCCAAGTCCCGACCCTGCCGGACATGGATATGAGGCCTGTACCACAAGGCGAACAGTACGGCATAATGCAGCTCTGCACTTCGAAGTGGCCCGAAGGAACGGTGAACGCATCGGAGACTTCGGTCGCCTTCAACAAGATCAGGAGCCAGGTTCATAATGAGAGACTGAGAGTCGAAGACGTTTTCAAGGTTTGTTATGAACAAATACCTTATGTAAAAGATAAGTCAATGAATATAATAGACTTGTAGTACCCAGATGGTAGGGAACGATCAATACAATTAGAGTTGATCAATTTATAGCCACTCCTATTGTGATTCTCTCACTCGGGAGTGAAACTCAAGTAGAAAATTGCCTAAAAATAAATATTTATGAATCATTAGAAATAATAAAATCGTTCAAATCCAATCCAGATTTTTGTTTGACTAAAGCGACAAGAAACTGCTCGTCGTTATAGACTACTACAACATTTACTAGACAAACGATCAAAGCTCCCAATTCATTAGAAGTAACTTATTTACATGAATGTTATTAGACCTATTTGGACGTACGGAGTTGAGCTTTGGGGATCTACTAAACCATCCAATTCATCTCTTAACCAATCCTTACAATCCAAAATACTTCGAAAAATCCTAAATGCCCCTTACTTTGTCACCAATAAACTTATCCGTAAAGACCTTAATGTTCCATATGTTGCTGGGATAGCCCAAACCAGATACCTATCCATTCATAGTAAGCTCCATAACCACTCAAATCCATTAGTTTCTCAACTTGCTTCCCACTCCATTTCCGATAATCCTCCGAGGCGTTTTAAAAAAAAGATGGCCTAGAGATCTTCTAGTGTAAAATTTTTATTGAAATGCTTCTTATGAATAGTGCTTTTCAGGTTTTGACATGTTATTGTAAACGTTATCATCTCATTTACTTGATGCTCATATTTGCACAGTTGTAAATTTCAATAAATTGATATTAAAAAAAAAAAAATGTTTTAATAACTATCTAAATATTTACAATTTTAAATTTGTTTTCAATAGGAACGGACGAAAAACCAACCAGAAAACCTAAAACCCATCTTTATCTTTCCTTTTCGCCTCTTCGTGTTCAGCTCACTATAGATCCTGATATTTTACAAAAGTCCTTTTTGTTTTGAATCTAATAGATCACTTGAGGTACACATGATAGTACAGAAAGATCAATAAAATAAATTATTTAATTGCCACTTTTATTGGAATTCTGTCACTCGGGTGTAAAACTGATACATTAAGTAGAAACTAGCGTGAAATGAAATATTTATAAATCACTAAAAATAATAAAATCGTTCATATTGATTTCAGATTTTTTTTTTTTAATGACCAGATAAATATTTCTAATAGTAACATTTAAATGCTTTTCCGATCCAGTCATAGGTAAAACCTAAAGCACCCATCTCTCCCTGTCCCTTTCGCTTCTCCACATTTAGTCCACTCTAACTCCTGACATATTTCAGATTTCCTTTTTGTTTAACCTCATTAAGTGAGTGTCATTATATTTGATTTCTTGTCTTGCGTTTTTTAAAAATAATATGTATAATATACGTAAAAAAGTCCTATTGTTTTGACATTTTCATTTGTTTTTCGAACTGATGATGTTTAGCATTCGAAACTAATTTTTAAATAAGAAGTATTTCAATATAAGTGGAAATTAATTCATCTATCCTAATCAAATAGGTGGTTGTAACAGACACGTGAAGTACGGAAGCGAACCATGTTGTTGTTGGCACATACAGAACTATAGTAATATTTTTAGGTGATTTTGAAGAGACCCTTAACAATTGTAGAGAGACGTAGGGGACTATGGAGTTTTAAGCAGAAACTTCTTTGACTACTTATACTGAGAAACTTTTATAGCTTTGCCGACGTATTGTAAGCCTACTTCAGGCTTATTGTAAAAATTAGATATGAGAAGAATTGGAAGGATTTGTGGAGTGTCTTATTCTATACCCCCTCTATTTTATAATTATTATAATAATAATTAACCGGTTGCAGCCCAATACTACCGTAGTTTTTTCCACCAATGATGAGTTTCTTAAAGATTTGCTAATTGAGTTGCTTAATAATTAGAAATAACTTTCTGGTTTCGAAATTAAGTGCGCTCAGATATTTCTGAGACACAACTCTTTACTTTTGGAAAATGGTTCCAGCCAACCATTAATTATAAATTTTAATTTTCCTCTTATTTGAAAATAAGATAACCTAGGGACCTCCGAGGAACTTTTATTCACGTGTAATTAGTGACACTTCAATTAATACTTTACAAGTCATTAACAGGCCAATAACTCACAGTTCTGCTGATTTAATATTTTTTATTATTATACATTTGTAAATATCAATATAAAAATAAATAAATAGTTGTCGAATTGACGTAAGGCTGTACAATGGGGTGGAGCGAAAATTAATAAAAAAAATAAAAAAAATAAAAAAATTAAAATTAAAATCAAAGGCCCCCTTTAGTCTGTCGGCTAAAGAAAGCATAGCATGAAACATATTTTAGAGGTTCTTTATTTGTGTGTACTTACCTGTATGATTTTTAATTATTTAAATTAAATAACCAGTTGATAATTATTTGAAATAAAAAAAACTATGTTGAAAGAAAATGTGACTTTTTTCATTCAACCGATATAGTTCATAAACGGTAGGTCCTTGCGACAATTGCTATAACAAATTTAAAATAATTCCAGATGGGTCGAGGAAGATCGGTCAAACCCAGGTTAAAATTTTTTATTTCGTATTAGAAGAAATAAAGTCAAAAGGAGCCCAATCATAAGAACCTGCCTCCTAGTCTAACATAGTATTATTTAGTACAAAAAAAAGTTGAGCTCCTAACTGCTCCTACTCTCCGAATTCTCTCTCCCAGCTCTCAAACAATTAAACTACACTTAGCGCCCTCGCGTTACCAAAAACCACATCGCTTTTGACTAAACATGTTTATAAAAATAGAAAAAAAAAAAAAGAATAAATATAAACAAATAGAGGTGGAATTATGGACAAACTGTTCAATAGTTGAGCTCTATGTAATCAACACGATCCACAATTACATCACATTCATCAAAATATTTGGCTATGAGTTCCCTCTTTGAAGGTGGCTATTTGTCTCCGTTCAGTAGGACTTTGGATATCAATTTGTGTCTGTACCTTTCCAATTTTCTGCAGTCATAAATGAGATGGTGGTAAGTTTGCTCACTGTTTCCATCACAGTTACAAATGATGTTGTCAGTAAGTTTAAATCTGTGTAAGTAACTTTTTGCTCCGCAATGTCCAGTAAAAAATTGGGTTAGTTTGTATGTCAGTTATTTTTAATTTTGTTTCTATCGTTTAATGTTTTAATAAATTCATAAATATGTCTATTTTTCTCGAATTTGTCCATTTTTTGTTTCAATTTTGTCGAGTTGTTTTCAAAATTTGCTTAATGGCACTAATTGGTGCCTTATTAAATACTATTTGAAGAGTTGTATCTTTTGCCGCATTTTTAGGCTCTGCATCTGCCCGCTCTTTTCCTGCATGGGCACTGTATAACTTGTGTTGTGTAAAAATAATATTCTACTTTATTTAACTTACAGTCACTCTTCACTACTTTTTTTTTTTTTTTTTTTTTTAATGTTTTGTGTGGTTGTAGATTCCGAATTCAATGATCGGATTCGAAAACACGAACCGAATCCCCATATTTACTTCATCTTATTTTCATAGCGATAAAGCTACAATTCTGTGGGCGTACCCAATCTCCTAATGGTACACCCACGTATATTTTGAAAAGCATAAACGACAAAAGTTTCTAGCAAGACCTCTTTAGCCTTTATACAGCCTGGAAATACATAATTCAATAGTATAATCTTTTAATTTTTCAATTTACTATGGGTATTGAATATAACTTTATGGAAGGCTATCGATTCGCTCAATGGAGTTTAATATAATTTATAAAATACCTAGTTTATAATATAGCTATTGGTTTATATATATATATATATATATATATATATATATATATATATATATATATATATATATATATATATATATAAATAAAAGCTAAATTAACAAATATAAAAAAAAACTAAAAACAATGTTGAATAATACCAAAAAATAATATATTAAATATCAACTGCAGGAAACTCCTAAAGATGACACAATGTGTAATTGATTTATATAAAATGGAACTAAAAACGATCTTTGATAGACTCCAAACCAACTCGAATCCACTAGTCCCATAATTTAATTCGATTAATAATAAATTCTATTATCTATGACCATTCGAGGCGACTAAAAAGAGGATAACCTCAAGACCTAATACAAATATAATCTAATATAATTTTTGTATTGCAATTTTAAAAAAAGTAGTTACTTTACAAGTTATTCAAATATTACTATATTGATTACCAATCGCGGTCGGGGCACCTTCCTGAGGCACACCCAGCCTCTTTAAAGTGGGTACCCTTGATTAGAGGGAAAATCTAGTGGTTGTGATTTCAGCCAAACACCTTCACAACTTTACAAACGTTGGCCCAGTAAAAGTGCATCCTTACGGAAGTACTGAACTAAAGACTCTTCATGAGTTATACAGCAACAGAGGTTTTTTTTTTTTTAATTATTATTATTATTTTTATTACTGGCCTGATAAAGACCACGTTTCAACCACCGAGTTAGCTTTACGCTTCCTTCAATACTTCTTCATCTGTTCACTTTTCTCTTTCCTCTTTTCTACCGTCCATTTCCTCCCTGTCTTTTGGAGCTGTTTTGTCTTAGAAGCCATTCCACTCTTTAATCTTGTTTCTATAGTTTGTCCTGCCTTCAATTTATTTTTTATTTTAGCCGATTTCTTTTAAACCTTCATGCACCTTCTTAAGCCTATTGGGTTTACCTTTTTATCTTTTAAAATGTTTACAACTTTTTTTTTGTTAATCTGCTTGGACTAATTATTCGTATGTGCCCATAGAGCATTGGTATCCTTTTCCTAATTTCATCTTTTATTTTCTCTACTTCTTTGGTACTTCTTAATTTAGAAGTTTCTTCCATTGGTCCGTTTCCTAATATCTTCCTCACAATCTCTCTTTCCTTTTTCATGATTTCCTCATTTTCTTCCATTGTACCTAAAATTAGCGTTTCAGCTGAAAATATATTTTTTTAACATATATAGAAAATAATAAAATATTATTCATGTATTATTAATGTATTTAGAACTACGATAAGTTGAATACCGGACGAGCACCATCGGAAGCGTTGAGGAGTTGCTTGGATTGGATCTGTGTGAGCGAGACCTGCTTCAACGACCTCTTCCTCACTCCGAGGGAAATAGAACTCATCGTCAAAGTATACGCTGACCCCTCTTCCCATGATAAGATACTTTGGAAAGTTTTCAAAAATGATTTGGAAAGAGGTAATTGTCTGTTATAGTCCTAAAATATAAAATAAACCAATCAATTTAAACTAATACTTGAGCTAAGAAGAGCATTTTGTTTGAATTTCATCATTATAGTTGGCGCACCTATACGGCGCGGTGTACACTAGACAAACTGGTTTCATGCAATGGGTTTCAATGAAATTGTTTCATTGGAACGTGCCCACAGAAGCAGCGGTTTTCTATCACTTGAAACGTATCTACCATCGCAGCTAATTTCTTTTTTCAACTGCAGAGAATGAAAAATAAAATATATATACATAAAGAAAACTCTATGGTTGACTGTATGATGTTATAATAAAAACAACTTTATAATTGGAGTGCCGAGGTTTAAAAAAATGATGCAAAGAAAATTAATTTACTTTTAAATAATGAATAGTTGTTTATGAAATTGGAGAAATATCTGAAATACATTACATATTTCTTTACGAAATAGTAGTAAGGTCTAGTCGAAAGATATAGTATTTAATATAATCATTTCGATTGAATAATGCAAATTTTAAACTGTGTAAACTAATATAATGCTACAATTTTATTAATAGATTATTTTTTATTAAAGTTAGAAATAGAAATTCAAAATATAAGTATATGGAAAATATATCAAAATAAGAACGGTTAGATAAAAGGGTAAGAAAGAAAATAAAGTTGGCATAACAATAAAGAAAATGAAAGATTAAGGAAATATGAGAAAGTAAAATAAATAGACTCACTGATTGCGGTCTGGTTGAATACTTAGAAAACAAAGACTGTTAATAAATAAAATCAAGGAAAGAGGGGAGGATAATAACTTATAGAAAGCAATGACAAGATGGGGGTGGGCATTCTCAAATATAAAATATGAAAGGTAATTTTTGATATGATATATTAATATATTTCATATATTATAGTATATATATTTGTTATTGTAATATATTTATAATAATAAATTTCGTTTATTATTATATGTAGTGGAAATACACTTTTGAACTGATGAAAAATGAAATTGAAGCCAAAGGGAACCAATTTAAGGAATTACTAGAAACCCGGTTTCCTGGAACCAATGAAACTAGCATTTCATTAAAAACTGTGTGCAACATCCTATGTTTATTTTACATATCTGTTGCAAGCAACTTCAGTTTCATTTTTCTAAAAACCAGTTTCTTCAGTGTGCACCGCGCGCCTAAATCCCATCCCTTTGTCTTGGCCGCTTCCTAAAGCTTTTGACAGTTCTTTCTGTCATGTGATACATCTTTCCATATGTATACCAAATATATCTGTAGTGGATATTTCAAGTCCAAAATCCACGAGAATTTAACTCTAGAATTAATAAGTTAATAAAAAATAAAATTTACAATTGGCTTCAGTGAATTTTTGTTTTGAATAACGTCTTTACATGCTCCAACAAGAACAGGAAAAAACGGGCGATCTTACAGTTACCAACCTATTCTAACCAGGATGGAAAGGACAAGATCTATTCCGCGGGGCCTATGTGAAACAAGAAATAAATTTCACCTTCAGTACCGAGCGCAATGAGGTTCTCGCCCAAGAGCACTCGGCATCAAAACCTAATTACTCATGTTTATAGTTACTCTTATCCGTCTCAGTGAACTTTGATGCCTACCTGATAAAATCTTTTTTTTTTTTTTAGTTTTTTTAATTCTGAGAAAAAAAATCGAATTTAATGCTGCTTTCCTCATGATGTGTAGTTACACGCAGCGTGGGGGTTTATTAAGTCTTATTTAATTAGGTGATAGATAATTACTAATGTTAGTGAATGAATTTTATTTATAATGATAAGGCATTATTTGACTGAGAAGTATTTAGAGATGTAGATTGTAGGGGTATGCAGTCATAGATACACAGCAATTCAAAATAATATTTTAATTTATAATGCCGACGTTTCGACTTGCATTGCAAGCCTTCATCAGGGCTAGAAGAAAAAGAAAACAAACAAAAAGGTATGAATAAAAATGTGTAGATACAACTTTTATGAGATCTATCTAATTCGGCACTACAACCCGCTAAGGAGTCATGGCCTCCGCCAACAGCAACCGCCATGCGTTTCTGTCTTGTGATGCCACCATCCACTTCTCACGCCCAGTCCCCTGGCATTCCTGTCCACACAGTCTCTCCATCTTAACTTGGGTCTTCCAATTGGTCGGCTTAGTTTAATGAGATAATGAGGTTAAGTTAATGATTAAATACAAAAAATATAGAATAAAATTAATAACAAATGTTATCAGGAAGTTGACTATATAGTTGATAGAAAATATATAAAGTATAACAATGAGCAGTAAAGGAGTGATAAATATAGGGGCCTAAGTAGTAAGATAATTACGAATGTACATAGTGGAAAGAGAGAGTAAAAGAATAAGGAATTAGGAAGAACAGTGCAATAACATTTATGATTAAAGAAAGGAAACGGATTTTTTTTTTTAAATTAGAGGATTAATTATTAAAAAGGATGAGAAATCATTCAAGAAATGATTTCTAAAGAGTAATGAGTGAAAAAAAATGTGAGTAAGGTGTTATAAAATAAGTAGTTGTGCAAGACTTATTTTCAGAAATGGTGGAAGTCAGAAACTGATACAATATTTAATAAATTAAAATATTATTTTTAATTGATGTGTCTCTGTGACTGCATACCCCAACAATCTACATCTCTGAGTTTTATTATCGAGTAAAAAATATTTATGGGAGTGGTTTTGTTAGTGTTTAAGATATGGAATGCCTGTTTGAACTTGTAATGTAATAAACAATAAAGCTGTATTCCAACAATAATTCCTTGTAATAAACAAAATGTACAGTAAAATGGTGAATTTGACCTTCTGCAATTACTTGGTCGGTAAATCATAAAGACCGATTTGATTTCTAGAATGAAAGGGCATTTGTGAAAAAAAAAAAATCTTCTTCTAAAAGGAGATCCCCGAAACATAGGTTACTATCTTTGTCAAAATATTCATTTTTTAAATCGTCATCTAACCTAACAAATTTTCTATAACCGTTTATTTGTTTAATGGCCGTGATTGCTCTTTTAATAGATGATTTAAAAAGTAATACCTGATGCATCTTCAAATCTTGGTTGTCTAAAGGTAAAGCGTACCACAAAACCTTATCTTCAGATATACCAGCCAATTCAAATTCATTCTCCTTCTTCTTTACAATGTGTGCATATAGCTTGGGCTCTGTAGACATTATGTAATTTAATTTGTAAGTTTGTTTTCAAAATGCCTTCTTGGTTTAAAAACAGATTTATTATTCTTTAAAGAATTAACAATAAATTAACATATATTTTATAGAACAATTAACAAAAAAATAATAACTAGGCCTACCTGTAAAGAATAATTAAATCACAAGTAGTTAAACCACTAACAAAAGTCTGAACATCAACTAAATAAAAAGTCTTATATCCTCTGCAAGTATAACCTGCCACACATTGGTTTAGTGATTAAAACAGATGATTAGCCAACATAGACTATCAGTATAGTCTGTTTACATATGTTTCAATCTCAGGAATAGGACCCGAAGAATTGGCAACATGGCCCCATCGAGGGATATACAGGAAGAGCGCAAACCCTTTTCAAGCCCTTTACAGGCCTCCTACACCCCCTGACGGGTTGGAAGAACTCACACTCGGAGATGTCTTGAATCATATTAAGGAGTGTATGGAGACATTTGGATCTTCAAGAAAGCTGCTGACTGCTTTGGCCTGTCGCGATATGTAAGGATAGTACTTGATAACTATGTAACTGATATAAGGATAAGTAATACAAAAATCTTTCATCATTTGAACATAATGAAATAAGCCAATCCTTCGTTTGTTAAAGGACTCTAGAGTCCTTTGAAAAAACATGGCTTCTGCTTCGTGGCGCTTCCAGTGCCTAGAGTCCAACTTCTTTAGGTCGCCTTCCACATCGTCCAGCCATCCTAGGCGACTTGAAGCAAATACCAAGGAGGTTACTTCATGAAGTTAGGCTGAATAACTTTTATAATTTCACCGTATATTTTATTCCATGTTAATCCAAATTCTCCACTGATCCTCTACTCTGATTCGACTATTTTACTCACGAATTTTCTATCCTATATCTGAAGTATTATTTTGCTTCATTTAATCATGGACCATGTCTCGCTTTCGTACGTGGCTATTAAATTTACAATTGTTTCATATAAAAGCCATTTTGCTTTTTGGATAACAGACTTTTCCCTAATGTTATTACTACTTTATTTTTTCATCCACTCAGTTTTCATGTGTTCTTACTCCTGAAATACTTAAATTTTTGACAGTTTTTCTAAACCTAATTTCCTATCTGTATCACTTCTTATGTCATCTGGTATGATATTTTTGTCATTTTTAACATACTTTATTATTATTATTATTTTCGTTATATGGGACCCCAATAGAAGGATTACTTATTTACCCGCTCCATGGCTTACGTGCATGTCCTAATATATAGCGGATCTTCTAAGAAAAAGACGTTTTGACTTGTAACTCACAGATTTGAATGCCGATTTTTGTGTGGGTAGTAGGGACCTATAATAGTGCGAGACTGGAGTTATAGCCGCCAATGAGCATTGGGAGCCGAGAAAAAAAAAATGAAAATCACAATTTTTTTTTTTTTAACTCTCAAATTCTAACGGCTGTGTTCAAGCAGTTATCTGCTCTATCTCACATATTTCGCCACCGATTGAAACCAAATTTTAAGGTCATCTATAAGTCGAAAAACTGCATATTTTAGCTTAAATCCGGATGTTGCAGGAATTCTCCTTATCGTGATATCTCAAGTTATAGTTGAACTCGGAATTTTTTATTTACATCAGTTTTTGTCCACTAAAATCTTGAGTAAACCCAATGAAAAGCAAAATGTATGCTGATTCTTGTGATTCTATTGATGTTGTAATCAGTTATGCACAACAGTTGTTGTGGTCGTTAGAATTTGTTGATGATATCTCAACTTTAAAATATTAACGTCCTCAAAATAAATATGTTTGATTTTTATAAAATTGCACATTTAAGGGGTTTTTGGTGCATTATAGAAAGAGAGTTGCGTAATAGAGATTTGAGCTCGGTTTTTCTTGAAAAAAAATTTTCACTGATTTACAGAGGATTTCATTGGGATTTTGTCATTTCTTTTGGAGTTTTTGAGCATCCTTAGGCCGCACCTTGAGCATCACGAAAATATTCAAATTCTTATTTCAAATAGCGTAAAAAACTACAATATAACGTGAAAGAATTATTTCTCTAAAATATTCAAATTCTTATTTCAAATAGCGTAAAAAACTACAATATAACGTGAAAGAATTATTTCTCTATCTTGACTGAGAGCTGAAAAAAAAAGTGGTTTCCATATATGTATATATGTTTTCTTTTTGGCTCCGAATGCTTATTGGCGGCTTTAACTCAAGTTTTGCACTATTATAGATCCCTACTACCTACACAAAAATCTGCATTCAAATCTGTGAGTTACAAGTATGAATTCCAGGATAAACCCTAGAACTATGAACTTACTAAAAAATAAAATTTACTACTGCTTTTAGTGGATACAAGTTACGAAATTTATACAGATAGTATAATAATAATATGATAGCATTATTTATTTAAAAGCAATAGTCTGTAATTGTCAATTTCAGAAACAAAACCGCCTACATAACTTTACAACAATTCGAATGGGTTTTTCTGGAGTGCGGGATATTTCTTGCACCAAGGGAAAAAGAAATTTTGAAGGAACGATACGAAGACGAAATGGGCGTTAATTGGAGGTACTTTGCCGAGGACCTGACGAAGCATCGTGAACAGCTTGCTGTAAGTTAAGAAATAATTTAGTTTAAATTTAAAGAAAACGCTGTTATATATTAATTATAATATAATTATGTATATCATTCTTATGTTAACAGATTTTGTTATTTTTCTTTGCTAATACAACTTAAAATTAAGTATCATGAGAACTGCTCCTCGTGTGTGATACTGCTAGGATGTATTTTATCTGACCTAATAATTATATTACTTCCAATCTGTTTTATTAAGATTTTCTTAGTCAGAATTAAAGAAAAAAATAAGATTACTTTCTAGATAGTATAGCACGTAAGTTATTTATTAAATTATTGTATAATATCAGTGTTGATTCTGCACGGACTTGTTGTGCATTTTTAGTCAATTTTTTATTTATTTAAATACCAACGGTTATATATCATCTTAGGGTTCATTATTTTCCACATTAATCATAATTATTTATACAAATATTTCGAATGTTAAAGATTCATCTTCAGTTATAAAAGCAGGTAAAATTTAAAATATTAGCGATTTGATACATAAGTTATATGTTTGAAAATAGATCAAACATGTTGATGCAAAACGAATGGCCTATTTGAGACTATCAGTTTCTGAAGCAATCTGGGGAGTAACAGAATGAATCAGATATATATACAGTCCCTTGAATGAAGATGAATGAATGAACTGTCAAGTTTTTTTTTTACTAGGGAAAACAGATTAAAAAAAATGGGTTGGTTTTAAATAAATTGATGTAAATAATAGTTTAAAAAATTTGTTGCATTGCATCTTCATCATCGCTATAATTATTTTCATATATGTAAATCAATTGACAATTTCAGTTAAATATTCAGCAACGAGAACTCGAAGTAAGAAGAAAAGCGGTGGAAGAAGAGGAAAGGCAAAGGGTTGAATCGATGGAGGGCAACGTAATCGAGATTTTGGCAAAAATTAAAAGCATAGTAAGTTATATATTGATAATATAATAAATACATACACACAAACACACACATATATATAATTTCATAAAAAAAAAACATTCTATCCGCAGCTTCGTATTGCAATTCTCGCAGGTTGAAAAGGTAAAATCTTTTAAAAAAATTGACTTTAGAAGTTCCGGTAATGTTCCAGTTTTCTCGCTTATATGTATTTGGGATTTCAGCGGCTCCATTGCTCTAACTCTGCCCCCATTGGCTCACGAACCAATGGCGGGGCCAAACTGAAGCTAAGGAATCGGAGCTTTGTTTAAAACTACACTAAGTGGGGAGAGGGAATCTTGCTGGGGGGTTCCTTCCAGTGTAAACATATATTAATTTTTTTTTTTAAATTTAATCATTAATTTTATTTTGTGTGATATGAATACATTTTTATTTTACAATCGTAGGAGGCACTAGAAGCAAATGTTTGACATAAAGTGAGGTAAAAATTATTTTTTTGTAATAGTTAACAGCACATTTACTTGATGTATTAATATTGTACAGTTGTAAATTTCAATAAATAGCTATTAAAAAAAAAACCTTCTAACGAAGCTATGAAGTGAAAAATCATGGCATATTTCATGCACTCCACAATATGTTTATTGACTGGACTAATAAGACAGCGATCTTCCAATGTTTAACATGGCTCAAAATTTACGAAATGACAAAAACATATATTAATAACTTTGTGTCATTTATTAGGTAATATTACACTAGCTCTGAATATATAGTGTTCTACTTATTTTTTTTATTTTAACGTTTCAGATAGTATGTAAAAGAGTATGGATTAAAGATTACTTGAAAGAGTTTGATAAACACAATACCAACTTAATAACGACTACAGATTTCCAAAGAGGTCTGGATCAGTGCGGGCTTAGGCTGTCCAAAAAAGAAATAGATGTTCTCAACGCTGTGTAAGTTTATTTATTTATTTGTTAAGGTTAAATATGTATACATCGTATTTAAGTATTGTGTGCAGCTAATTTTTTTTTTTTTTTTTTTTTTTTTTTTTTTTTTTTTTTTTTTTTTTTTTTTTTTTTTTTTTTTTTTTTTTTTTTTTTTTTTTTTTTGAGTAGATATAGATCCACACACGATAGCCTTTCGGCCTTCTTTCTCTTCCACCTCAAGAATCTAGAATTACTGACTCTAAAATCAGTTTGCTTCTCCCCCAGCCTTCCAACCACGACCACTACGCCTAGGTGTCTTCACTCTTATAAAAATAAAGTTGGGCACCAATCTCCTTCACCGGGCTTTATTTGTTGACACTGACAAATGTACAATAGGATAAGTAAATTAGCGAAACTATGAATTTCATTTCAATGAAACTATTTGCAGCATTTCAATTAAAATTATCTAAGAGCTGGAAGTACATAAGCCTTTTCTTTTCAGACATTTCGAAGGGTTATCGGGAATTGAGTGAAAAGCATGTTAGGAGATATTGTGCAAGCATACACTCGAATAGGTACAATACTATGGAAAGATTGGTATTTGGTTTGGCCCAAATCAACAACATAAACCATTTTTTTTTTAAGAATCTTGGAATGTAACGATAGAATATAAGATAAAAAATAATGGGTTATTTGAGCCCTATATGTATCAAAAAAACCATGAAATAGAAGATTTAGGTAGTTGGGGTATGCAGTCATAGATACACAGCAATTCAAAATAAATTTTAATTTTTTTTTTTTTAATTGCTGTGTATTTATGGCTGCATGCCTCAACTACCTACATCTTTAAATACTTCTCAGTCAACAAGTACTACACCTTGTAAAATAAGTTTAAAAAAAGGGTTTAATGTTATAGATAGTCTCAGCCCTCTACTATTTATCGTAATGGACGAGGTAATAAAAATTTGCAAGCGAAGGACAGCAAGAACAGTGATTCGGAAATGGAATATGATAATAATCCTTGCTAAAGCTATGGTGTACGCAGATGACATTGTTCTCATGATTCGGAAGAAAGCCTACTGCAAGCAGTCATAGAATGGGATGCTGAACTGGAAAAAAAGGACTGCAATGGAAATGAGGTACCTGAGGACAGTGACTGGTCGAACAAGGAGGGACAGAATTAGAAAAATTAGAATACGGGGGGGACATCGGAGTCCTACCCATAAGAGACACAGTAGAAAAAAGGCAGCTGAGATGGTTTGGCCACGTTTGCCGAATGGAGGAGAACCGTGGCCCAAGAAAGCTTTTCGAAGCTAGGCCTACCGGATGACCCCAACTTGTAAAATAGGTTTTAAAAGAGGGTTAAAGTTAAAGAGAGAGGTAAGAAATCTGTACTCTAAGTACATGTAGTTGTGTATTGTTTATTTCATAATAAACTGCTTTCAAATATTAAACATTTAAAAAAAAAATATTCCTGTTTGAGTAGTGAAATAAATTAACTAAAACGATAAAATACACAGGATTATCATTGTAGGTATATTAAAATTTGCATCTAATAAAAAAATACGATATTTCGGTGTATTGATATTTGTGGTTACCGATAAAATGAAATTCGATATAAAAAATCTATATGTTTCATTCGATACCCATCCCTACCAGTCAGATTTTTTTGGTACAATTTTATATTTAAGATTAACAATTAAAAGCAAGGTTAACAAATTAATTCATGCTGTAAAATCTCTATTCTTTATTGGGAAAGACATTTTTGTTTTCAGAATTTATTTAACTAAAAGCATTTTGCTTATGTATAACACGTTGCCATATTTTTTTGTCTGAATTAATACTAATTAATTTTAGTTAATTTTAATTTTAGTTTATTCATTTAAATGAGAACTAATTTTTTTTTTTTTTTAAATATTGTTTTTAATGTTAGAATATTTTAAATTAAAGAAAGAACATGGTTGTGAACAGGCTTGGACGGATACTGATGCCCGGTAAAGCAGGATTGTCACGTATCTACTGAGTAAATACACCGTTCCATAATCCTCTGAGATAACGTTGCACAATAATTTTATTTTAAAGTTTAAAAAGAATTTCACTGTAAAATGTTACCTATATTCCCGATTAATGTTACTGGCTGCTTGTTTTTATAACTATAATATTTATCCTTAATACATTGCGTTGTTATAACTAAAATTCAAAATATAATAATAGAGGTAAAGATTTGCTGGTGGTAAAATTTTTCAATTAAAATAAACTTTTATAAAATTCTAATTAAAATAAACTATTTACCAAACTTAATCCGTGAAAGGAATGCAAATAATATTTCATATCCGAAATTTTGCATACTTTAAATTGTTGGAGAGGTACAGGACTACCAAGCTTCGGGTCCGAGTTAGTGTCTGGCAGAAGTTAGAAAATTTTAGCTGTGGATCGACTTCAAAATCGGAAGACCTTTAAAAGATTTCGGTCAAATCTCTACTTTTTACACTGTTGGCCAAATCATGTTAATGCCTACCAAAATACTGAACCTAAGACTCTTCAAACATTCTAAGCCATTCGTAAGTATTGGTCGAATGATTGTTTTGTACAGTCTTTAGACTGTGACCTTCATTTTGACATAACCTCAGAGATGAGTAGGGAAGACATGTTATGTAAATACATGACTCATACCTAAAAAAAAAGCTTTGTTTTTTTAAAATGTCTTGGCGAGTTTTTTGTTTCTTTTTTTTTTTTTTTTAAATAAATCATATTTAAATCATTAAATTCTTATTTACACAAATCTATACTATTTTATAAAAGGAAAAGTCATTTTTCGTTTGTTATCACTAACCGAGAAAACTGCTGAAGCAATCTATAACATATTCTGACTACATTATCCTCATAGTTTAAGATCTGATTAATGGTAAAAAAAGCGATAAATATGTGGTGCGCAAAGATTGAAAATTGACCGATAGGTGGCAAGCGGCATTATAAGAGGTTAAAAAGGTAGGGTGTTATATAAAGCTAGAATTTGACAATAAAATTTACTTAGTTCAAATTGTTGTCAAAAAAGCTATAAATATGTCGAGTGACGTGTAGATTCCAGTGAAGTTTAAAAATCAAAATATAGTGGCTAGCACCATTCTGGGACAGAGTTTTAGTAAAATTATTGAACTCTGAACCAAATTTTAACTACACCTTCATAGTTCTAGGAAGATTTATAAAAGTAAAGTTTGCTATAATAATAATTTAAATGTACAGTATTAGAGGTTTGTCACAATGTAGAAATAATTAGATCTAATTAGAAGTACTATACTTTTGTTTATGTTTTCATTTTACCAAAAATGTTTTTTATCAAACGATTTTATGATTTGTCCTTTAATTTTTAAATTCTATACATCCTTTATTTACTTCCCATTATTTTTCTTAAACTTCAATTTGTAAATATAATACAATCTTTTTAAGTAATTATTCAAATTCATTATAACTGCAGAAGGTTTTTCTATTATATTGTTTGTTATAACAATTTTTTACGGGTCATGGCTTCAGAATAAAGTTTTTTCATTCTTTTATTCATTTATCCGTATTTTAAACTTTTTCACTTCGAATTACTTTAATTATTGAGAAAATCGCCTTGTTTTAAAGGAGAATTATCCTCGAATTTTGAGCTATTGAAATAGCTTTAGAAATATTTTGTTGTAAAATATTAAATGGCAGTAAGGATGTCAATTTAAATTAAAAAGAAAAAAAAATTGAAAATACCAATATTAATAAAAACTTGCTCCTGCAATTTCTAGACACTTCTATCATAGTGAAATTAACATTTATTTTTCTTTATTACAAAGAATTTTGTGGAAGAACTCTGCCCTTTGATATATATGTTTGTCGAAAAAAAATAAAAATAAAAATAAATAATTTAAAAAAAACAAAAACAGAACAAATGTTTAAGAACTTCGATCGTCGCTGACCATAGGCACTTCGGAAGGTAAAAAGGCTCGAAACTTTAGAATCAAAGCACTATTGTTTGACATCATAAAAATTATTCGAGCGAGTTTATGAGACAACCTTAACTCTTCTCCTCAGACCTCTTACCATTGGATTTTGTTTAGACAAATGGGCCACTATTTAAGAGATTAAATATTTATAATCGAAATTCGATAAAAACATTCTTTTTTAGTATTGATTAATACTAAAGAAACAAAATTTTATTCTGCTATCAACTCGAAATATTTTCGACGGCTGAAGATTATCCTTTGACCTCTGCTTCCCGACCATCTTCCCGAATTTTCGGCCTTTTAAAAAATGATTAAATTGTTTAATTTTTCAAAGGGCATTCACTCTCCCAGCTCCCATCCAATCTTTCTCACTTTCTGTTAACTATTTTGGATTTTTGTTCTTTCGGTCAGTCACTAACATCGTTAACGGAAAGTCCAAGAAAGTCTCTCGACTATAATTACACTGTTCTGCATCAGAATACTCCCTATAATAAAGGTGATATTTTATTATGGTTTTAGGTGTGCTGAACACGAACCCGAAGTTGGAAAATCTTAAGCAAACATTATTTTCTATCAAATTTGTGTTTTAGATCGAAAAATGAGGGGTTTCTTTCGACATTTCGAGCATTTTATACTATTGAAAGCTTCAACAAAAAATTAAAAACCCTATTTGGTTTTGAAACTTTTATAATTTCTTACAAAATGAAAAAAAAAAAAATGGAGAGCATAAATATTAGGCTTTTTTGCATAATTGACATTGTTGAAGAATTGCTTTTATCATACAAGGCATATGCAACATATCCTCAAAAATTCTTTTTTTTGTAATCTCATTTGAATTTATTCCCTCATACAAGCAGTGTTAGATGAACACGGAGAACGATTTCATCAAGAGATAGCCCAAATGGAAAATAGGTATAGCGGTAAATGCAATGAGAAGATGCTTGCTGACTACTGGTGGTGTTGAGTACAAAATGAAAAAAAATATACACATTAATTATGTTCAGTATTAAATATTATTATTTTATTTATTACTGTTTTTCACCAAAAAAGTGTTTTAAAACTATATGAAAAATTTTCAGTTGGGTTTTTTTTTAACAACCTCTAATTTCTTACACAATGATGCTTGGAAGAATTCGTTTTTACAAATAATTCGAATTCAGCACACTTGCAAATATAAAAGTCACTAAAAATGTCCATGGGAGTGGAAAAAGGAAATGAAATAAATAACATAAATAAAAAATGCGCTATTTCAGGTTTTTCAAAAACAATGTCTAATTTCTCAAAAATAATGCTAGATTGATTTTTGTTTTGCCTTCAGATTCGAATTAAGAACACATAAAAATATGAAAATCAGGAACAATTTCTTAAGCGAGCGAAGTTTTTTTTTGTTTTTTTTTTCGGATTACTTAAAAACCATTAAATATTTCAACATATTATCCTTAAGAACAAAAAACTAATCAAATCGTTAAATCTAGAAAAAAATAAAAATAAGAATAGAATCGTTAAGGACGAAAACTAATAGATATATCGCCCAAATGAGGTCCTTCTGCCATCTTGAAACAGCATCCTTAAGGACGAAAACTAATTCTAATTGTGGAAGGAGAGAGGCCAAGGGGATCTCCTTAGGCTCCAAAAAATCGTCAGATCCTGGCAGATCTGTAAAACAGTGTCCTTATTGCAGGATTTTGATCTGTGGTGGGTGTTATATTTTAAAATATTTATAAATTTATTACAAATATAAAACCTATAACCTGCATTAACTTCCACACAAACGAATCATGAAAGAAAACTTGTTACAGTTTCTGCGACCCGACGAATCCAGAGATGATCGAGTACACCCGCTTCTGCAGGACAGTGGACGAAGACTCGTTGCCTCCCTGCCTCAGAAGGCCCAACTTGGAGGATGTCATTGAGAAGACGGAGCGGATGGAGAGCAGGATATTGCCGACCCACCAGTGGGCCAACTTCAAGAAGAGGAACACCTTGGCCAAGGCGATGGACAAGCTCTCCAAGTACGTTGGGCTCTCGAGTACTGATCTCTTCAAGGTAACTTTTTTATTTTTTTAAAATTAATTTTAATAAAACTTTTCACTAACAATAAACAAACACGTAATCAGTTGTACATTCCGCAAAAGAGATAAAGTAAATCCAAAATTAAAAATCCACATTCAGGAGGGAATAGAATCTTTAAACAATAGAACAATCAGCAAAACACCTTATGACACTTACAGCATAAATAATTATGTAAAATAAACAATGTGTAAATTATTAGTTAAAACGATAATTTCAATTGGCGGTAGAACAATTTCTGCTCTGGCTCTGGTAAACGTGATCAAATCTACTTTGCTCTCTAAATGTACTAAATTAAATATGTATAAATCGTTAATCAGGCCCATAGTATGTTACGATGCAGAAGCTTGGAGACCCAAGAAAGTTGACCATCATGATCTTCGGGTCTCTGAAAGGTAATGAGGCGAATATATATTCCGATCGGCGAACAAGGCGCTTGACGCATAGGGAGTAATCAAGAACTGGACGAAGTAATCAAACATGCTGATATTGTACGGTTCATAAAATCTAAAAGAATATACTGGCTTGGACACTTCGAAAAGATGGCTGGAGCCAGGATGATGAAGATTATGGAAGAGAGCTTCTCAGGAAAAAGAATGATGAGACGCCGTAGAAGATCCTGTCTAAAGGATGTTGAGGAGGACTTATGGGTACTTGGAGTTACCGACTGGAGGAATAAGGCTCTGTACAGGAGTCAATGAAGCAGAATTGTACTAGAGGCCAAGGTCCACCCTGGACTGTAGCGCTAAGGAAGAAAAAAAAGATTTATAACCTTTATCTAACAATTATCATATCACAAGCAAAACGAAATTTCCACAAGCCTTGTTTGAAATCAATAATTGAAGCAAAAATCAATAGTTAAAAAATTACAATGAGAAAATGATAACCGCCATACATGTCAGTCATCAGTTGGGGTGAGCTACCTAATGGATTTGCCACTGTATAGAAATAAACGTTACAGGAAAAATAAACTAATTTTCGTCTGAATAAAAATGACAACAAAATAGGAGCGTTTATAAGTGTACCATTTCAAAGTGCCTCTTTGACTATCGCAGCAAGTGATAACATGGCAACTCCACAGTATAGAATTTGACTGACACATTTCCTCCAATATACGTAGGCTACAAATCGATTAAGCAAAGTAAAATACTTAATACTGCAATTCAATATAATGATAACATGGTTCCCTACGTTCAACTGACATAAATTACATTAAATAAAAGTCTATAACTATGTGCTCCCTAAAATTAAGAAACACCTAAAACATAACTAAAACTATTTTTTTTTTTATTATTTTATATCAATTGATTAAAATTTATAACTGTACAATATACATATATACATCAAGTAAATGTGTTACTAACGAGTACAATAATATGTCAAAACTTAAAAAGAACTACTTGTCAGCTGCACTTTAATAAAAATTCTACCCTGGAAGATCTCTAGGCCATCTTTTTTTAGACGCATCGGAGGGTTAGCGGGAACGGATTGTGAAGCAAGTTGAGAAACTAGTGGATTTGAGTGGTTATAGAGCTAACTATGAAAGGATAGATGTCTGGTTTGTGATAAATCAGCAACATATGGAACGTTAAGATGTTTAAAATAAGGAGCATTGAGGATATTTCGAAGGATTGGATACGAGATGAATTGGATGGTTTAGTGGAGCCCAAAGCTCAACTTCTACTCAAACTTATTTGGATTTGGCATTTCATATTTATCGATCAACCAAAAAAAAAAACTTATAAAACACTACACGATCTAGGTAATCTATAGGATAACTACGAATAGCACGATCTCCGCAGTACATAGAACAATTTAGACTTACTCGTGTTCATTGTACTAGATCACAAAACATAAAATATTGAATATTTGACTACAAACATTATATTCATCTCAACAGAGTCAAACAATAATGGCCATAACAAATATTACCGACATTATAGACCGAAGGCTAAAAAGGAGATGGATGTAAAAAAATACTTAGTCCAATAAACTACAAATAACTAGATTTGTTGCTCCTCATTCAGTTGTAATTATGTAATTTCAAAAACATATTTTACTTTTTTAGGCCCTTTTGATAATATAGGGGAAGGTGTTGTACCTAAAGCACAGTTGTACCAGTGGACATTTTTAATTAAGAGAGAGTGGGAGGAGGGAAATTTAAATCGTTAGATTGGCAGTTCTGCAAGCATCTCCCTGCAGTTGCACGTGTGTTTTCAAGGTTGTGCGATCAACAGTTTAGTAGAAATTATTATTTTTAAGTTTTTTTCTTCCAAATCCTGACCAATTCAACCAGTTATTTTAAATTTTGTAAGACCTACACTTAAAAATTTTTAGCCAGTAATATTTCTTTGGTTTGTCCAATAAATATATTGGTTTTGTGAAACAGAGCTTTCCGCACAACATGGCGTTCAGTTGTACCAGTGGACACCACTGCCAGCTGAACCTGTGGACAGATAGTTAAAGCGTCCACAGGCACAACAGATTTTTCTTTTTGTTTAGTAATTCATTATTTCAATTATAAATACTGCAGAAATTTTTTTTGGCATTCTGCGTGTTATAAAATGCCTTAATTTGGATACCTACTATTCGTATAACATTTTTTTTAAGAGGAGAAAACTCGTCACTCACTATTTATAACAAACTATTCAGTTAGTGAAGATAGTGATTTCACAAATGCGATCTTGTCTGATCCATCAAGCGAAGATTGTAATTTTTTGGATGAATAGATGAATAATTATGAACAAGGTAAAGAAATTGAAGATGAAGAAATATATGTTGGTAGCTATGTTTTGTGTTGTAAAGCATTTTATAGCTTTGATCAAAGAAAAAGTAGACTCGTTCACGTTCAATATTTGCTACTTGAAGAAAATTTCATCAAATAGATCCCCAAAATTTATTCTTCCGGACATCGCTACTGATAATGAAAATGAAATAAGAGATATCAAAAGAAAATCTTTAATAACTAGCATTGGGAGATTATGTAAACAATTACATTTTCCTACATCTTTTCATAGATACAATCTCTAATGATTCGATTGTTTCCATAAAAAAAAATGTGTCACTCATTAATAATAATTATAGGTACATGAAAGATTTATTTTTGTTAAAATGTTTAAAAATAAGTTATGTTTCTATTTACTTTGATACGCTAAATTTATTGTTGTCACCTTTCTGTTCGGCCTTCTAGTTCAATAATCAAGTTGAATTTTCTTGTTTAAATATTCTATTTTGTTTAGTACATTTTATAAAGAATTATTGCTGATGTGTTTCTCTAAATATCATTTCAATTATCCCTATAAACCTATGAAGAAATGAATGTCCATTGGTATAACCACTAGTGTCCACAGGCACAAAGGAGGAAGGTACCTATGGACACTAATCAGTAAGTTACAAAACATTATTTTCTGTAAAAACAAAATAACCTTTTTAAATTAAGACACCAGGGTTCGATAGCCCCTTAAATTTCTTATCATATGGTACAATGACCACTCAGATTAATAAAGCACCAAAAATTATAAAAATGTATAAGTGAAAATTGTCCACAGGTACAGCACCTTCCCCTAATATGTTTAAAAAATTCGAATATATGTAAAAAATGTTTTGAAATGAATTTTTAATTAATGTTTGTGTAATATTAATAGTGCTGTTAGTCTCCTCTTATGATGTTGTAATTAATGATATTTCAGATCCATGTAGGAAGAATATTTTTAATATCGGAGGAATGGGGTTAATCTCATATTTTGTTAGCCGCGGCGGTGTGGGCAGATAGGGGTTCCTCATACTACTTAGATGTTTGGTCAACTGGAAAATTTTAAGAATTTTCCTTATTAAACACTCTACTGACTATAGAATTATTTAAATTTTATTTAATAAAGCTTCTTTAAAACAAATTTTAATATATCATTAAAAATTAGTTAACCATTAAAAGAAATTATTGATAAAAACTTCATTTTGGGGTAAACAAAAAAATTAATAATAAACAACATAATTTTTACGTCTTTTCGTATAAAATGTCCATTTTAATTTTTTCAGAATTTCAAAGTAAGATTAGTTGACTTCTGTCGTTTATTATTATTACAATTACACGCGAATTGACCACTTAGGATCACGCTACAACTTTATTTCCTCTTATTCTTTTCCATTGCCTTTAGTTTCCTCTTTCTCCAGCACTCCTTCTGATCTTCTGTTCAGGCTCGTCCGCTTCTTTTAGGTCTTCCTTCAGCTTGAAACCCCTCCACTCTACTACCAAATGTTCCTCTTTCCAACATTTGGGACTCTGTAATGTTCAACTGCTCCAGGTCTTTCCTAGCTTTTTTAATCCACGCTGTAGTGGTCTTCTTCTTCCAGGGGTTCTTCTTTCGCTAATATCTGATTTGTTAATTTGTCTTCATCCATTCTGTACAAATGTCCGAGAAAAGACAATCTCTTCTTCTGCATAGTCTCTGATATTCTTTCCACATTCTGATAGACTTCTTTGCTACTTCACAGTTTCGATCCATCCTCCGCATGGATGCACCCATGATCTTCCTTAAAATTTTCCTTGCTAAGATTTCCAGCTTCTCGAGGCTATAGTTCATCGATAGGCATTCACTGGCGTAGAGACTTTTAGTTTTGACGACGGTGTTGTAGTGCCTTATTATGGCGTTCCAAGAGATGCACTTCTTGTTGTGGAAGATCTCTTCCCTTTTATGTCGTTTTCCAACGTGTAAGCCACTGGTCTACTGTTTGTGTAACATGTGCTTAAGATGTTCCTTGGAGATGAGAGAAACTCTTAAACTCGGCTCAAACTGCAAGAAACAATAGTGCAGTATGTAGAGTATGATCCTATTTTAAATTTCACATTTTGCTCGTCGTTTTCGACTTCTTTAACATTTACTAGACAAACGTTTAAACCCACCAATTTACTACAAAAGACTCATTTACATGACAGTTATTAGACATATTTTAACATATGGAGTTGAGCTTTAGGGCTCAACTATGCCTAATTCTTCCCGTATCTAATCCTTCGAAAGATTCTTAATGCTCCTTACTTTGTTACAAATAAACTTATCCATGAAGATCTCAATTCCCCATATGCTACTGATTTAGTCAAAACCAGATACCTATCCTTTCATAGTAAACTCCATTACTAAACAAATCCCCTAGTCTCTCAACTTGCTTCCCATTCTATTCCCGATAACCCTCCGAGGCGTCTGTAAAGAAAACAAGATTGCTAAGATACCTTCTAGTGTAGAGCGTTTATTGAAGTGCTAGTAGTGAGGGGTCCTTTTATATAAAGTTATAGATTACAATTGTTTTCATCTTTTTGTTTTTATCTAGTCATTAAAAAACAAGTCACAGTAACACTTGTGTTTTCAAAAGAGCCTGGACAAGTCGAACAGCGGTACAGTTTCGAGATCAAACGTCCAGAAGGCGCTCTTCTCCCTCAACTGCTTGCACTTGATCTCGAACAACGAACTGGACACGATCATCCACTGCTTCGGGTTCAAGAGAGGCCACTTCCTGGAACTTGACTACATGGCCTTCCTCAACGCCTTGGATATCGTCATCAAGACCAAAGCTGCTGCTAAGAATCTTTAACAATCCATATTCTGAATTCTTTAAATATATGTGATTTTTGTTTCTTTACTTTTTAAATTCCTAACCTGAAATGAGTCTCTGTCATAAATATTACTTATTGCTAGAGACCGGATCTCTGTGTTATTGCACATTTAGTTCGCTTTGATTTAGCGCTCTCTAACCCAAGCAGTTATCTCATTTATAACCTAAGGATTCTTATTCTTAAATTTTATTTTGCACGAAATTGCTCAAATTTGACTGTTTGAGCTTAATTGCACGAATTCGGGTTTTACTGCACGAAATTGCAGAATTAAACCAAATTCATCAAATTTTATTCACTTAACCATTTATTTACTTACTTACGATTATTAGGAAACATTTATAACAATTATTTATATTAAATAGGTTAATTAGTTTTAAATTAAAAGTAAAAAGTTGCTTAAATTAAATGTTTTTGTGACCTACTACTTTTAAATGATCGTATTGAATTGGGAGCTTTGAGGATTTAGGCAAACATTGAAGATCGACGTACTTCCTAGAACTAAGACGTTTCCTCAGAAAATTTTACTCCACGCTTCCCATTTCATTCCCCACTTCTGATTTAGCACAAAGGGCTGGTTGTTAACAAGATTTTAAACTATCAACTTTGAAAATGCCAAAAACGTCCGCGAGTGTTTCTACAAAATTCAAACAATGGACAAATGAATATCCAGAGCTCATATTTGTTTGAAACTCTCGAAGAAACCTTAAAATGAATTGAAAATGAATAGAGAAGATATTTGTTTTCAAAATTCGAGTAAATCCTTGAGAAAAACTACGGCTACATTCGTTAAAAAAAAAAATAAATTATTGTTTCAACGGAAAGGAAATAGAAGCTGATAATCTGGATCCATCCACAATCGCATGCTACAAAAATTTTTCTGTTACGTCCATAGATGTAGAACGTTTCTTTTCTTTGCTAAAGAACATTTTATTAAGTGACGCGGCATAATTTTACTGAGAAATATTTTGAAATTTATAATGTACATTTTCACGAAACTTTTAAAAACTAATTTATTTTTCAAAATCATTTAATTATATTTTGATTCCACGTGAAAGGAAATTTATATTTATTTAAATTAACAATTTTTTTCATCTCCTTTTTTTCCCCAAATTTTAAAGTATTTTAGATTGAATTAACTCTAAAAGGAAACGTTTGTCGAAATGTCTTTAAGTTTATTCAAGGCTGGTTAGGTTTTGCATATTTGTGTAAATAAATGGATTACTGCAAGTATTAAGTTTTTAAATTCACGTTTTGAGTTTTTTACTGCACGATTTTGCATATTTAATTTTTTTACTGCACGATTTTGCATGTTTTGAGTTTTTTACTGCACATTTTTTGATTTTTTACTGCACAAAAATCCGGTCTCTACTTATTGCCCTTGAGTGAGGCAGCTTGTAATTCTTCAAATAAAAAGTTAAAAACTTAAAAACCTTTTTAAATGTTTATATATTATTTACTGGATATAATCTCTGATCATGTAAGATTTCGGAGAATTAAAAAAAAAAAAATTCAATTATATTTATTTCAATTATATATGGTTTGTGAACGAAATTCAAAAACATTGTTAAAAACACATGCTTTTTATTTTCTGATTTTTAAAAAAACGTCTAAGTTATAATTTTCTTTCTTATATATATTTAAAACTATTTGAAAATGGTTCTGAGAAACTCTTGAAGAAGACATCCATTGAAGGAAAACAGTTGACACCTAAATAATAAATAATAAATCAACGGTTATTACAAAATATGCCGGAAAAAAATCGAACAAAAAACTACAGTAATAATACAATTCTACAATGCTTTGGTAAGTTATTTTTATTTATGTTGTCACTAAAATATGTAAACTTGGAACGTCTGTTCACATGAAGTCAAAACGGGCTAAAAGTCTCGTTGTTTTTACGTATTTACGCCCCGTGAAATTACGTAGAATTAAGATAGGTGCGTTCATACACGTAAATAAGTATTGTACAGTAACACAAACGCGTCTATTGTTGTACATCACTTCGTAACTCTAAGGGTCCGTTTATGTTGGAGCTGCGATAAGCGAGGAGAGCGGCGATACTAGCGGAGCTTAAATAAATAGCTTAAACCACTTCTATTCTACAGTGGCATTAAGAAATTAAATAGTAAATATAGTTTATGCCGAGTGAGTATATAATGAGTGATTCCGAAAAGGAAGAAATGCTTTTGTCGTCAAGTGCTGTAAAATATAATGTTGCTGCAGTCATGCGGAAAGAGCGCGAATTTGCAACTCACGCTATTAATAAGGCAAGGTTTACGTTAGTGGAATTCCAACATCTTCATAAAGATTTAAGGCAACATCCCAGAAAATTTAGTGAGTATATGAGAATGAAAATCGAAACTTTTGACTACATATTACCAAAAATTTCGTATTAAATGCAAAAAAATGGTATGATTGCCACAGTAGACCTGTTTTAGAAGAGGAGCGCTTAATGATACATTCAGGTAAGTAAAAACTTTTTTTTTTCAAAGTTTCTTTATCTATTACAATATGTTTTACAAAATATCAATGAAATAGTTTTACAAATTTAGTGGAATGATTAGAGAATAAAAGTCAAAAATTTCACATATTAATAACTCAACATTCATTCTCGATAAGAGCTGAGAAAACTGGAGAGGTGATTACCAAAGTTCCTATCGTCACTCGCAGCTCCAATATAAACACTACAGTTACAAACACAGGAAAGTTTTCACAGCTCCGCTAGTATCGCCACTCTCCTCGCTTAACGCAGCTCCAACATAAACGGACCCTAAAAGCGTAGCATTACAACATCGATGCGTAACTTAAACCCTTTCCATCTTTCGTTTGTTTTTTAGCGTTGCGCATTTCTCTATATCTGGACGTCACCACGGAATATAACCTCGGAACTTAGTTCTGATTCATCGTATAGTCTAAATGAACAGTCTAGTGATAAATCCTTCAATTTATTATAGACTATATGAATATTTAATTATATATTTGCTTAAACATAGAAATGTTTTAAGGTTTAGCTCACTATATTTAGATCTATAATCTGTAAAATTTTGTTTTAAAGAAGCCCACACGGTATTTTTTATTATGGCTTTGTGCGCTTAGTTACTCCAACTGGGGCAGGAAGGACGAGCTATCCTACAGGTTAGCAACCTATTCTAGCCTGAGCGGATGGGTCATTTACTGTGCACGCTACCTTTTAAAAATAAAAACATATGGTATTTCCTAATCATTATTTATAAATTGTATTCTTTTGACTGCTGAATGGCAGAAATGAGTTTGATTCAGTTGAATAACGAGGTACCTCAAAAGTAAATTTATTTAAATAAATACATTTAAAGATAAAAATATATAAGATATAAGAAGGGAAATGGAAATTACAGAGAGCGTGACGGACATGTATGAAGAAGAAGTTAATATGGTATGGACATGTACGTCAGATGCCTCCTAGAGATTGCCTGAAATGGTTAGAAAATGGAACCCTCCGAGGAATGGGTAGATGAAATAGTGGAAAAATGGCAAGAAGAGGGCTGAGGGACGGTAATTGGTGGGACAGAGAACTGAGAAGGATAGTTTGACCTCACGGAAACCAAACGAAGGGAAACGCTGTTTTAAAGAAGAAGATAAAAAATTGTAAAATTAATATTGAATAAAAAAAGATAAAAAAACATATATAAGAGTTAAAAAAGATCTTAAAAGACTTATCGAATTTCAAATTAAAAAAAGGAAGTAATGGATTCTGTAGACAAATAACGTAGCGTCTAAAAGGAAAATGGATCTTCCTATTAAGATTTAATCGAAGTGCTAAAAAATAATAGCTTTTTTAAAAGTAATTGACATTTTATTTTAATCCTCACATTTACCAGATGTAAACAGTTGTAAATATCAAGAAATAAAAAAAAAAAAACTAAAAAAAAAAACTGGTTTAGTTATCGAGCCGAAGAGGTCTGGTCAGTGAAAGTATACCCAAATAAGAACGGAGAAGTATTCACTAGTCAAAGGAACAACTTTCCTCACCGACAAGGTCAGCTTGTTACATAATCGGTCCTCTCCAATCAAAAGCCTTGTAGATATCAGTAGTGAGCTCCGCTGTAGAGACTCGACAGTTCGGCGGAACCGCATAGTTCAGTTGACTCGATGGAGAACAGTAGTGATCGAAACGGTGGCGAAGGTAAGGTCGTTTGTATAAATAGTTTCTTGTTTGAACATGTTGACATCACGTGAACAGTTTACGTAACCTATTTATCTACTGCTCATACTTCCCCATTGCTTGGAAGTAGTATTGAAACCGCCCAGTATTATAGTTCGTTATAATAATAAAAATATGTTTATTTGATTCGACCATTGTCAAATTAGTGTTTAAAACAACCTTTTAAAAATATATTTATGTATTTAAATATGGAAAAAAATTTTCATATGCATAATTGTATTATATGTATTTATGTATATAATACAATAATTTGTTCATATAAATACATTTAAATGTTATTGTTAAATATACTTTTAATTGACATTTAAAAAAATCATCCAATGAGAAAAAAAAAAAAATTCCTTCACAACTTATACTCTCAAAAAAAAAAAAAATCCAAGCAATAGAAAACTACAAGAAAACTAAAAAACCAAAAACAAAAACAGATTAAACACTTATCGTTTTGGATTTTTTTTTTTTTTTATTCATTTGGAAGTGTTTTTTTTTTAATTCTTTAATAATTTTGTTTGCATAATTTATCATTTTGTTTTGTATTCTTTTGAAGGTTATTTTTTTTTTTTTAATTTTTTTTTTTCTTTCACTGTAAATTATGTTTCTGTATAGATCCATTCAAAGTTGTCCAATGGTATATTGCTATCAATTTTGTCTAGTCTATCCTTTTGGTACAATTATATAATAAATAAACATTAAAAAAAACAAAACCAAACATATTACTGGAAATTTGAAAAATTTAATTTTTCAAAATGAATAATAATAAATATTTAAGAATATTATAAATATTTTATAACTATCGCATGTTACAAATATTTTTTATGATACAGTAAACTGTACTTTCATGTATAAAAATTAATTTTTATTTACATTGGTGTGTAATTTAACGGTGACTTTGTTTTTCAGGTTCTTTTGATGTTAGTTCTACTTTACTTTATTTATTTTTTCCTTAATTTGATTTTGTTGAAGAGATACAAGATGGATAAATATCCACAAACACACTGGTTGGCTTCCTTTGTTTAATTTTCAGTATATCTAAAAAAAAAAAAAAAAAAATAAATAAAAAAAAAAAAAAAAAAAAAAAAAAAAAAAAAATAAAAAAAAAAAAATTTTTACTTTATTGACCATGACTTAAATATTTACTGAATTCTATGACTTCAAATAATAAAAAATTAATTTATGTTGAAAAATAATGATTTAAAAAAAATAATAGGATCATATTTAATATTAAAATGGGAATCATTTTTATCTTTATTGCATGTTAATCGTTCCGTAAAATAAATAAAAAATGTATACATTTTTGTATCTAAAAGAATTGTTTTAGTCCAGAAGTGTAATTAAAAAGAAAACCCTAATCTTAGTTAATTGAACTATCTTATTTATTAGTTTTTTATCAATCATCTATTAGTAGGTGTACCAATTGAGTTAGAACTATTATGAAAGAGATATGAAAAAAAAAAAAATAAATACTTTCAAATCGTATTGGCAGGAATATATCAAAAAGAACCTATAAAAAGTTCGCCTGTTTGTTTTTCATATGCAAATGAAATGCTTGTTCTTTTTTTTTTAGTAGGCATTTCGCCAAATAAAGGTGGAAAAAAAATATTGATTTAAACTTTTATTTGTTTAACTCTATAGAACATTTAACCCAAAACAAGTATTTGAATAATACCGAATCATAAAACTTTGGACATTTATAAATTATAATCTCAATTTTCATTTATATATATATATATATATATATATATATATATATATATATATTTGCTAAAAACTAACATTAGGTCAGAAGAACTCATTTGCATTCAACAACATGGTGTTTCCATTTTAACTTAAAAATGCTAAATTTTAGTAAAAATCAGAGATGGGCAATGGCTTTGGCTCCTCTAGAAAAAGGCCGTTTATTCAGTGGAATAAGTTGACCAAGCCAGACATTGCTTCCATTGGAATTCGGGTGACATCGGCAAGGTTCGAGGGGCTTCGTTTATAGCTTCATAGCCGTCTGTAGATGTTGTTACACGTTTTTGTTTGTCATATCTTTTTTCTTCTGTTCTTTTACAAACGTGTATCTGTTGCCGACTAATTGTGGAATACAGAAGAGGCCGATTAGTCGGCTTTCCTGAATAGTTTTCTCATATCTTATTCGGCGGAAAAACATCTATATTACTGTAAGTTAAAACCTGGTTCATAACTGCCTCATTAAAACAATTTAATTATTCAAGCGACTACTACTCGAGTGGAGTCCATTTCTAGTACGATTTCCTTATTGGTTAAATTTTATTTTAAATAAGTTTGTTTTTACTGAAGGTTATTACTTGTTTTGCTTTGAGAATTATTATTCATTATTAACCCGGAAAAGTTCTTTTTTTTTTTTTTTATAATTATTTCTTCTTTTTTTTCTTGCTTTTTAGTGCCTTTCAGCGTGGAGGTGCCTCTGTTTAGGCGTATTCCTGTTCCTGGCCAATATGCATTTCTTTCCTTCTCCTAACATTAATGGTCATTCCTTTCCTTTTTTGCTCAGCTTCCGATTGAATTACAGCTTGTTGTAGGCTATCTTTAGTACCAGCTATAAGGACAATGTCATCCGCGAATAGTAGTACGATCTGTCCTACATTTGCACATCTTTAAAACTTCAGTCATGTATACAATGAACAGGAGGGGGTTCAAACTATCTCCTTGTTTTACACCTTTCTTAATTGCAAAAAGATCGGGCTCTCTTCCATTAATCCTTACTATTCCTTTGGAATCATGATAGGTCGACTTAATTGTTTCTAGCAATCCTTGGTGACGTTTTTTTCCGGAAACATCATTCCACAGTCATAATTATTTCATTACATGTATATATTTGTGATTTTGGCCTTTGAATATGTATTTTGGGTTGGGATATATAGTTTTTCTCACCCTCAAAAATATAACATTTTGAAACGCGCTCGGATCGAAAATTGGTCGTTAGTTACATAATTCGATATTTGATTGAGAATATTTTTGGTTATATTATTTGTCGCTAGGACCTACCGTCTAGAAGCTATACGGAGTTTGAATGAAAAATGTCATATTTGTAAACTATATTTTTTATCAACATTTTTTGTTTTGAATAATGATTTAATTTGATTGCTACATTAAGTAGTTTCATCATTCTAATTTTAAAACGTAAATTGGAAAAACAGTTGATTATAGATGGACATATTTATGATCTATTGTTTTTACCAATAAGGGAGAAATTTATTTATTTTTGTTTTATAAGTGGAAAAAACAATTACTCATAAATCAAATGTCTATGGATGAAATCCATGCAATTCAAAAAAGTTTCTATATAAGGCAGACCTAGATTAATTTCTCTTCGGATGCCTCGGAGAGTTATCGTAAATGAAAAAATAAATAACTTAATTCTGGCCCTTAATGTCCCCTAAAAATAATAATAATAATGCACAATTACAGGTACAATTGCCTGGACGTATTACAAATTAAATGTTTCAGAAATTACGGCATATATAGTCGACTGGAAAAACAAATAAAAACAATAATTACATAAAATACAATCGTATACATAAAGATAAAATAATTCTACATATTTACATGACTTTTCACATATTTGCGGAAGGTATAAAAGGTCTAAAAGGTATAAAAATAAACTATTTTTTAAGGAAGTAATTAAAGCAGCTTTACGAATAGGAGTGGGTAGGGAATTCCAGAAGTAGATAGCACGAATGATGAAGGATTTGTCAAAGGAAGCAGTTGTATGTGATGAAGTATACAGGTTTAAACGTTGTGGTCTAGTGTTTAGTAGGTGGATAGAAGAACGCAGAGTTTATAGGTCAAAAATATTGGAAGGTTTTTTGGTTTTTAGAGATTGGAATAGAAAAGTAACCAGAAAGTAATGCTGTCGGAATTTAAGAAAAAACCACCCAAGCTCAGAATATCGGCTAGTGACCGCCTGGGGATCCCAAAGATAAATCTAATGAAACAGTTGGAAGCGAGACTTGTTAATTCAAATTTTGAGTTCATCAATGAAGGATAGGTATCCAGTTTGATCCAAATCAGCAACATATGGTACATTAGGATCGTAATGATTTTTTTTGTGACATAATAAGCAGTATTGAGGATTTTACAACATTACAAGAAGCATTGCATGGTTTAATGAAGCCCCAAAGCTAAACTATATCATATATACCAAAGCTATGTCCAGGTGTTAGATGTACATGTAGATGAGCATTTTGTGATTAACTGCATGAAGCTTTAAACGTTTGTCCATGTATTAAAAGGTTATTCAAAGTTCAGCAATTTGATTTTTAATTTGCTTCTGCAAAACCATTGTCCAAGAACCATAAATTTAACTTTTTTTTCATTAATATTTTGTAAGGTTACGAAAATTAAATATCTCATTATTATCCTATGGATCTAGGATTCATTTTAAGATTATGATGATTTGATGTTATTTTTTGGTATTTATTGAACTCATCTTATTTATGTTACATTAAAAGTTCCTATTTATAAACTGAGTCCATTGAACGATACAAATAATCTGTAAAGATAAAGAATTTTAATGATCGTTAGCTAAATTTTTATTATCGTCCTGATAAGGTCAATGGTGCCGAGAGAGATTAGATAACGTTTTGGTTTCTAAAAGACATATACATTTGCTTTCTTTTCTTGCTTACATTTTCTCTCTCTCTCTCTCTCTCTCTCTCTCTCTCTCTCTCTCTCTCTCTCTCTCTCTCTCTCTCTCTCTCTCTCTCTCCCTCTCTTTATCACTCTTTCTCTCTCAAACAAATTAAATATCCTATCTTAATTATTTTACTAAAAATAATCTTATCCATTTAAAAAGAAAAAAAACACTAATTTAGTATTCCATATTAAAATGACCTTAATATTCAACCATTTTAAACCTAGAACGAAGGCAGTAATATGACATCAGCTGAATCCTGTAACCTATAATCAATGGTGTCCACTTCCTTCTTATAGGTTTTTAAGTATGCATATTATAATTGATTGCAATAAAAGACAAAAATTTATCTGGGGTTCTACCTCACTCTTTTTCATAACCTGGTGTCTAGAGACCCTTTTAGTGCATACCCAGACTCTAGATACAGGTTACTCTTATTTGGTAAAACCTAGTGATTGGAAGTTGTAAGGTGAAAAAAACCTTCAGGTAGAACCCACCATCAAGAAACAGTTCATTCTCATCAAAGCCTGATTGGGAGGAAATTATTTTTACTGCGTTAGTTTTGTTTATATACTTTTTACAAATTTGAAAAATATGTTTCATGTTTTACTGCTTATATAATTAATAATAATGTGAACGAATTGAGACATGTGATTCCTTTTCTGATTCATATTTTTGTATAATCATTATATTTGTAACTTATCGCGTTATTATTTTTCATTGTAAACATGTTTTCTGTTCTAGGAGGTGATTCCAAACCAAATCTTTTAATCAAGGGTGGAAAAGTTGTGAATGCTCACAAGACGGAAAATGTAGATGTTCTTGTAGAAAACGGGGTCATCACAGACATCGGCTACGAACTCGCCGCTCCACCAGGTACAACAGTCCTGTTGGCGGACGGCATGTTCGTCATACCTGGAGGTATAGACCCACACACACACCTGGAGTTCGAGTTCATGGGTACCAAGTCTGTTGACGATTTCTACAAAGGTACAAGAGCCGCCATCGCTGGAGGCACAACTATGGTCATCGACTTCGCAATCGCTCAGCCTGGGCACTCTTTATTAGAGGTGTACGACAAGTATAGGTCGATGGCTGATCCGAAGGTGTGTTGCGATTACGCTCTGCACATAGGAGTCACGTGGTGGTCGAGGACCGTCAGCAAAGAAATGGAAGTTCTCTGTGCTCAACATGGCGTCAACTCGTTCAAGCTGTTCATGGCATACAAGGACATGTTCATGGTTGATGACGGTGAGCTCTATGAAGCTTTCTCACGATGCAGGGAACTAGGCGCTGTAGCCATGGTTCACGCCGAAAACGGGAATGTAATAGATAAGAACGTAATAAAATTAAAGGAAGCCGGTGTTACTGGACCGGAAGGACACGAAATGTCGAGACCTGAAGAAGTTGAAGCAGAGGCAGTAAATAGAGCGGCCATGATAGCGTCACAGACTGGAAGTCCTCTATACGTAGTTCATGTTATGAGTGAATCAGCGGCGAATGTTATCGAAGAGAGGAGGAAGAATGGTCAGATAACTCTGTATGGGGAGGCCCTTGCTGCCGGGCTGGGCACTGTGTCTCCTGATGGCAACTGCAGCTTTGAAGTAGCCGCCGCTCACATCATGAGCCCACCGCTGAGGAAGACTAGATCGACACCTCTCGCGCTAATGAAAGCTCTGGCGTCAGGCGCTTTGCAGACCACTGGGACAGACAACTGCACATTTAATGTGAACCAGAAAGCCATGGGAAAAGGTGACTTTACAAAGATTCCCAACGGAGTAAATGGACTTGAAGACAGGATGTCGATCATCTGGGATAAAGGAGTCAATGCCGATATAATTGATCCTCAGAAATTCGTGGAAATAACGAGCACTAATTCGGCAAAGATATTCAACATCTATCCTAAGAAGGGCTGTATCGAAGTAGGATCTGATGCGGACATTGTCATCTGGAATCCGAACAAGTCCAGAAAGATATCAGCTACCACCCATAACCATGCCTGCGACTTTAATATCTTCGAAGGCATGGTTGTGCGAGGAGTACCTGAGACGGTTATCGTGAAGGGGAAGGTTTGCTACCAGAACGGGCGGCTGATGGACATGAAAGGCCACGGATCGTTCGTACCCTGCCAGGTCTTCTCTCCCCACGTGTACGGCCGCCGAGGTGGGAGATACCTCCCGGACGCTGAGGACTGTGGGCGGTTCAAGGACACGCAATACTGCGCCAACACGCTCAACTTCCCAGAGAGGCAGTTGTTGAACTCAGCGCTCGAGAAAGCTGCTCCCGTAGCTCAAAGGGGGTGCCTAAAACTGTTCAAGGTCAGCTAATTTCACTGTTGGTATCATTATTGTTTTTCTTTGGTGTGATATAAATAACAATTTTAAATAACCAAACGATTCCTTTCACTTATAGAAACTAGGGATATATCTGCGGCACTGTGAATAAGTGCTAAAGCGTTTTTGAAAAAAAAAATTTAAATTTAGAATGTTTTATACAATGATTTACAAAAGAATTTCATCTCTTATCTAAGCGAATTATATTGCACATTTGGCACAAATAGAAAACAAAATAAACAGGGTATCTGGTGACACCTATTAAACTAAATGCAAAAAATTGGACTCAAATCGCTATACACAGGTGACACAGATATATCGGTGATTGCCGTGATGAAGTATATTTGTCAAATTATTTTTGAAACAAGTTAACTATTAAATATTAAAGTATAATTTTAATATTTGTGTTGTGAAAAATCGGTGAAGTACTACTAGATATACTATATTCAAAATATAATTGATAATTTTGTAAAATAAATTAGAAAATAACAATTAAAAGAAATAAATATAAAGTGAAAAAAAGTAAATAAAATAACACTTCATAGAATAGAATAGAATAGAATAGAAAAATAATTTTATTCTGGGACAAAGTCCCTTAAGAATAACAGATAATTGCAGGTATAACTTAAATCTGGTTAGAGACATAGTGAGCTACAAAAAAGAAAAACAATAATACATTAATGACACTATGTACATAGATGATATTTAAATAAAAAGAAAAGAAAAGAAGATAACATTTTACAGATTAGAGGAGATAGAATTAAATAAGAAAAAAAATAAAATAAAATGATATAGAAAAATCTTATGGTACAAAAAAAAAAAGAAAAGAAAAGTACTTTATTTAAATATACAGGTAAATAAATTATAAATGTAAATAACTATAGTTTTTTAAACAAGAGATGGGTTCTTAAACTATTTTCAGCCATGCTAAACTATGTTTTTTTTTTTTCTTTACCGTTTTTTGCAGGAGTTGGATACAAAGAAAATCGGAAGAGTCGGCCCTAATGAATTCTTCAAAGTCCTGCAGGCCATCGACGTTATCCAATACCTGTCCTCCAGAGAGGCAGACATCCTCTTGAAGGCGTTCAGCACTGGGTCCGCAGTACCCACGGAGGTCGCATACGAGCAGTTCGTACAAGCCTGCCAGAACCACTGCACGTCTACTACTTGCGAGCCTGAGGAAGGGAAATAGATTTTAGATTGACATATAATTTTTTAGTATTTTTAAATATAATTTTGATTTTTATCTATTGACTATACCTTGTAATTTTTTGTGGATTACAAAATAATGATAAATAAGTAGAAAACGGTTATAATATGTACTTAGGATTATAGCTAAAAGTTATTTTATAATTTGAGGTTTCATTTTTTATCCCTAATGTAACTATGGGTCTAGTCAATAAATACTTTGCAGAGTGCATGAAATATGCGATAATTTTTGACTTCATAGCTTCGTTATGAATAGTTAGAAGGTAAACATACTAAAAGTCCCCGCCCCTAGGGTGTGCGCTAACGGTAAGTGGGGGAGAGTAGAAGTTCAATTTTTGGGGTTTTTCGATAATAACTCGAAAACAATTAACTCTAGAAAAATATGTTACGAATAAACATAAAAGCTAATGAAATTTACTATAAAATTGATTATATATAAAATTGTCGTAATTCTAACCTTTTACGAGATATTCGTTATTGAAAATCGGTGATTTTCGGGAGGAAACAAATGTCACCTCACTTTTTGTTAAACTTTTGCTTCTAGTATCTTCCACAATCGTTTCTCAGAAAAAAATGACAGAATCAAATTTGTAGAGTATTAAATTTTCTTTAATCAAATATACGTTTCTGGTATTTGAAGCCAATTTTTAACAAAAAGTGAGGTGAACATATTTTTTATTTCTAATATTATCAATTTTTAATAACGTATATCTCGAAAACCGTTGGAATTTCGATAATTTTATAGGAAATTTAATTAACTTTAATGTTTATTAGGAACACATTTTCTAAAGTCAACCATTTTCGAGATATTATCGAAAAAAAAAAAATATATATATAAACTTCTCCCCTCCCCCACCGTTAGCTCACCCCAGGGGCGGGGACTTTTAGTATGTTTACCTTCTAACTACTCCTAACGAAGCTATGAAGTCAAATATTATCGGATATTCCATGCACTCTACATCCCTCATTTCAGCACTCATTGACTGGACTAAGTTGTTTTATTGATATTTACAATCATACAAAAATTTTAAATCATGTAATGGTGTATATAAATATCACTATGGCATGTAAATAACTTTCAAAGAACTAAACATTAGTAGCAATAAAAATCCTACACTAGAATGTCTCTTCTTTGGGAGCACGCCATGGATATAAATTTGTTTGGGACAATTAGTCGACATATGGGGTATTGAAATCGTTACGAATAAGTTTATTTATGAATTAAGAAGGAGCATTGTGGATGTTAGGAAAGATTCTGGATTATGAGGATTGGATACGAGAAGAGTTTTAAGGTTTAATGGAGCCCAAAAGCTCAACTCCGTAAATCTAAATAGGTCTGATTACTGTCATGTAAATGAGAGTTTTATTATTTATAGGAAACATTGAGCGTTTGCCTAGCGTTCCATCAATTAAATATGGTTCATTCATAAGTTAAACTTCAGGATTTCCTATTTACAAGTTTGGTCAATGACGAATTCTGTCACTATTCAACAGTTAGTGTATTTAATCTGCATTCCAAAGTGGTAAAATAACGGGAAACCATTTATTTTGAATTAGACAGAGGATTGAAGAAGGGAAGTGAGGTCCGACGCGATAATTAAGTCTAAAACTGCGGGGCCTATTGTCGCCAACTCCCGCCCTCACAAAAAACTCTATTAGCTGCGACAACTGATTCGGCCTCTCGGGAATGAATAGCTTTGTTCCGGAGCTCGTAGAGAGAGGGGGGGGGAGGGTCCACCCCCCTTGGCTTTTAATACATTGTCTTGTATTCATGTGTGCGAAGAACCGGCCGGTCATTGGGTCGAGTGGGTATACTTAGTCAGATGAACTTGCAAGGGCTATGTGGTGGAATTATGTAAAATGGAATTCATGTCCGGTTTCAGGAAAAAAAACGTGATGTGGGTTTAGTAAATTAAGAACTTAATCAACGGCTAATAATAGCCTTGAAATTAAAACGAATAGAATAAATGATTATTTTATTTTTGTTGAAGACTAAAACGACAAGAAACTACCCATCGTTACAGACTACTTCAATATTTATTTACTAGACAAACGTTCAAAGCTTCCAATTAATTACAAAAGACTCATATACATGACTGTGATTAAACCTATTTGGGCGTACGGAGTTGAGCATTGGGGCTCCACTAAACCACCCAATTCATCTCGTATCCAGTCCTTACAATACAAAATTCTTCGAAAAATCCTCAATGCTCCTTACTTTGTCACTAATAAACTTATCCATAAAGATTTTAATGTTCCATATGTTCCTGATTTAGCCCAAACCATATACCTATCCATTCATGGTAAGCTCAATAATCACTCACATCCGTTAGTTTTTCTACTTGCTTCCCACTCCATTCCTGATAATCCTCAGAGGCGTTTGAAACGAAGATGGCCTACAGACCATCAAGTGTAGAATTTTTAATAAAGCGCTACTGGTGAGTAGTTCTTTCAAAGATTTAACATGTTATTGTAATCGTTGTCAATACATTTACTTGATGTATATATTTTGTTCAGTTGTAAATTTAAAAAAAATGATGACTGCAGAAATTTGGAAAGACACAAATACAAACTGATACCCAAAGTCCTACTGAACGTGGACTAGTGGCCGCCTTCAAAGAAGGATCTCATAGACAAATATTTCCTGGAATTTGATGCATTCGTGGATCAACTAGATTACTTCGAGTTCAACAGTCTATAGAAACTACCTGTCTGTAATTCTACCTTCTGGTAATTATATATAATTTTTTTTTTATCTTATATATTTTTCTCTCTCTCTCTTTTTTTAATAAGGATTGATGAATTAATTGCCACTTCTATTGGGATTGTTTTATTTGAATACTAGTTTCGAATGCTAAAATTCATCTTCAGTCCTAAAACATAAAAAAGGTTCAACACATCAGTAATATGTTACATATATTATATAAATTAAAGTTTTCAATCAAACATTTGTACTTACCTCAGGAAATCTAAGCGATATTTGAAATAGATCCACTGTGGGAAGGGGAAGGGAGCAGGTAGGTTAAGTGTTTGGGATTTACTATGGAATTTCCCTTATGACTCACTGGAATTTTTCCGTTCATATTGGAAACAATTCTAAAATTGGGCTATTAGAAATGTTTATCTGGTCATTTAAACAAAAATTTGGATCGGTTTTAACCGATTTTATTATTTCTAATGATTCATAAATATTTAATTTTAGGCTATTTTCTACTTGATGTAGTATTTTTTACTACCGAGTCTTCATTAAATTTATAGTTATTTTCATTTAGGTGGGAAGCGAAATTGGAATTTTGGGTCTTATTAGTGTATGCTCTTATATGTTCTTTATTCTTTGATTTACCGATCGTCCAGTTTTTCCTGTGTATTTAGCTTCACAGTCATTACATTTTAGTTCGTCTTTTTACACTTTTTTTTTTCTTTTCAATCTTTATTTTATTTATGAATTAACTTCTAATACCAATTAAGATTAATTATTGTTTACATTTCGTGTTCACTCAGTGTTAATTCCTATATTGTTGCTCACTTGATGTTCATAAGCAATAAAAATAATCATAAATTCACCTATACATGTGCTTAATACAGATCCATATTTTCGTTAGTTACCTGCCCATTCCGACTTATCCGATAAGGCGCACACAGGGCAAAATCACCAATTTAGGTGGACAAAAACGAAAAACTATATAACCCCCAAGTTACCCCAAGGATTCGTTTGTGGGATTTGTTTCATCTATCCTTCTAGTCTTTAAATGATGCAAAGAATTTTCGCGATTTTTTGCGTTTTGGGTGATACATAATTTTTTTCAGACGACACTCTGAATAACGAGGGAGAAATTTTTTGAAGAGTGGGTTAAGTTTCCCAATAAAAACCGCCAAGACCACTTGCTGAAATTTATTCTAACTTCCGCTCATATTAAAAATCAAGAAAATGAGGAATTCAGGCCTTTGAAATTTAGAACTTCCCGCCTTTCAGACAAAATTTCAATGTCACAGAAAATTGGAATATTTTTTCAATAAATACTCTCGTTGGCTTGATTCCGATGACTTGGATTTTAGTATTTCAGTTATCCAGTCTACTTGTCAACGCTCAAAACGCCCTGAAAACTATTTCGAATGTTCTAGTGAGAAAACAAAAAAAAAGAAAAGTTAGCGAGTTATTGAAGGTTGGCTGTGAAAAATTGACTTTCGCTGCACAGCACGCGCTTTATGTTTCTGGTAAGCGTGGTTCTTCCAAAGTTGTGAAATGGGCATCTACCTATAACAGCCATCTTCTTCCACAAGCAAATTTCATGAATAGCAACAAATAGTGATTTGTTGACAATGCTATTAGTTTCATCGGACCCTATTGTTGCTTCACTACAAAAACCTGTCAAAAAAAAAAAAATACCGTTAGATTCAGAATTGCTAAACTTACTCAAGTGCATTGCTTCGAACTAACAATTATCCTAAATAAATCTTGAGAAACCAAATGATGACATGTCAGAGCCAGAGTTATCAGATCAATCTGGATCATCATATTATGTTACAAGTGAAGAAGATAATTAGTTGTTCAATATTCATATTTTTTTTATATTTATCTACCTGTGTTTATTAATGATTATAAATTATGCCTAATTTTATTTTTGTAATTGATTTAAATTCTATTTAATGTACATTGATTATTAAAAAAAAAAAGAAAATAAATAAATAAATAAAAGTTTTACAATCTATAATTTGAAGAGTTTCCTAAATGATTCAAAATACATCAATTAGCAGGTTTACGCCACTCCGAGCCGATAATTAGATTTGTTGTATTATTTATCCCATATTCTGGGACTTCAACCGTTAAATATAGGAGAGTTTTAGATTTTAGCAAATAAACTTGATTTTGTACCACTGTGCACTCGCCAATCGTGTCAAAAAATTAATTAGATTTTTTAAATTATTTTTTCCGGAATCTGGGACCCCAAACGTTAAATATGGACAAGTTTCAAAATTTTGTCCACCTAAATCGGTCAAAATTTCCACTGTGAGGCGTTTGAAAAGCAGATCTTCGAAATCTTCGATTGTAAAACTTTCATTACTGTGCTACCAATGGCTATTATTTTAAGTTTTATGTCACGTCATTATAGTCACAATACAGCATATTTACTTGATCTCTCTTGAGGTTTGCATGATATTTCAGAAGAAGCTATACAATTAAGATTGAAGAATTTATTGCCACTTCTATTGAAATCATTTTATTTAGAAATGTTTGGAATGTAAAATATTCATCGTCAGTCCTAAAAATATATAAAAAATTTCGAAACATTAGCATATTATTTCTCTGTTAAAATATATTAATAAATAAATAAATAAAAAATAAAAGGTGGGTAGCGGGTAGATACTTTTTCACAATCCCAGTGAAGAACAGATCTACTTCAGGGACCTAGCGACCCTGCCCACGCGAGCTCTTGATTTTCTCAAACTCCTTTACCTGGGAAGAATCATGTCCTTTACTACCACTCCATCCCACCCTATTTTTATTTTTTATTCCTTCCTTGATCCTTATGACCACCTTTTCTTCTGGGGACTTCAAAAGGCCTGTTGCACAGGGGTAAAGGGCCTCTTCTGTTGGGCCAATCACCGACAGAGGAGAATTTTCGATTCAGAGTAAGAAAGATGGACTCAGAAATGGACTGCCTAAACGGAAACGATTCGGAAATTTTGGAAAATATAAGATATAAAATCATAACTCGCCTAAGGAGTCAAAATGAAAAGTACCTTTCGGTTTTACTTATGGCTGGTTGGTTTTTTCTATTCCTACTGAAATAGGGCTATTGAGAATGTTTATACGGTCATTTAAACAAAAATCTAGATTAGTTTTGAACGATTTTATTATGTCTAACGAATCATAAATATTTAATTTTGGGCTATATTCTACTTGAGGTATTAGTTTTAGTCCAGAGTTTTTGTTGACTTTATTTCTATTTAAATGGATAAGGAATTTGGAATTCCGAATCTTATTATTGTATACTCGTTACATCCAACATCAGCATTTTCCAAATTTTACAGAAGAGACGAAAGCTATCTCTTTACTTTTATTTGATTTACTTTACGCTTTAAAGCACTCAAACTTAGCAGTAACATTAATATTCCCCATAATTTTCGATTTACGTGTATGTAAGGCAGTTGAGATATTTCTGGAAAGGCGTGTAAGGTTGTTTTTGGTTTCTCTTTAGATAAACTAAGAAAATAATCGGCGTATGCGAAGAAAACTAAGTAGATATTTAGTTTGTAAAAGGAATAGTTTGTGAATAAGATACAAAAAACTGGATCATGATATTTTTCTGTGGTTGGTACGATGTTAAAACCTTGAGTGTATATTTAAAGGGGGAAACATTTTCAAAAGCTAACGGTATTATCGTAAAAAGATGTGTTTTGTCAAGACGGTTCCAGTGGTTATTGTAAGCCTTTTTTGACAAAAATGGTGCTCACGATTTTTTGCCTTGAAAGGGACGATATATTATTTTAATCTTAGATTTACAGTTTGTCTGTAGGTGATGGTTTCTGTACTTTTCGACATAGAACTTTTTTTGTAGTGCTAACAACGTGTGGTTTCTGAATTTATTATTACACACATTTACTGAGTGTATTCTGTTTTATATTTTTGTAATTTGAGATGAATAGATTTTTTTTAATAAATTCATTTTTTTTTTTTTTTTAGATAGCAATAATGAACATTATTCCACGGCTTGGGAAAAAAATATTCGTGAAAAAAAGGATTGAAGAGACCTGGCCTCCAGAGGCCATCAGTTTTGATTTTGTTCAAATTAAAGCAGCCGTTAGTCCCTATTAAGTTGAGTACACTTATCACGAAGAGAGGGGAGGTGGAGAGGTCAGCACCTCCAGCCTTCCTCCTCAAACTGTTCGCCTTTACGTCTTCGACGGATCATTTTATGGCGCCGTTGCGGTCCTTATTGCCCCGAGCTGCTGGCTTCATTTGAATGTATTGATTCCTTGTTAGAGTTCTCGGCCGGGGCTGGCGGGGTTGTTAAGTGGTGTAGACTCCTCTTGTTTGTCAGTAACTCTCCTACATTATGTCGAAAATCAATGCTGGTTCTGTATTGAGCACTAGCTTATTGGGGCTTAACAATACCGTAGCCGGTGTTAAGTACCTACTCTCTCAACTGTCTATAATAAACGTATATCATACATTAAACTTATATTTATTTACTTTTCTCAATAAGGGGAAATCCTGCGACCTACGGATTTAGGCTAAACTATGCAGTATTACGCCTTCTAGGTGGACTTAAAATTTGGTTTTAATCGGTGGTGAAATGTGTGAGTTAGCGCAAATTATTCACATTCTTTTCAGAAATTGACATCTTCTTGCTTTCTAAAAAATACTAAATTTTTTAGGTAAAAAAATGTATTTTTGATTTCGACCAAATTTAGTTTCTACCTGTTTTTTGAGATGAGGAATCTGAAAATAATATCAAATTTCCCTCACGTATATTATATAAATAAGACATTTTAATATGATTTATTTCTATTATTTCTTTTATTTTTACACAATAAATTTCAAATAAGACCATTTAAAAAAATATAGGTAAGGGGAGTTTTTTTTAAACCAAAACCTGATATTAATTTTAGATTATTCATCAATCTTAGTGTTTCAATGCAATTTGAAATAAAAATATAGGTGTTCCTGTATATATAATATATAAATAATAAAAATAATATTTTCAGATTCCTCATCTCAAAAAAAATGTATAAACTAAATTTTGTCAAAATAAAAAATACATTTTTTTTATCTTTAAAATTTTGTATGATTTTAGAAGGCAATATGCTGTCAATTTCTGAAGTAATGTAAATAATGTGCGCTATCTCACACATTTCACTACCGATTAAAACCAAATTTTAAGGTCATCTAGAAGCCGTAAAACTGCATAGTTTAGCCTAAATCCGGAGGTATAGTAGTTAACGCATACATAACTGCAATTAAAAGTGAAAGAATCATTTCTCTATCTTGACTGAGAGTTAAGAAAAGAAAAAGAAAACGTGATTTTTATATTTTTTTTCTCGGCTCCTAATGCTCATTAGCGGCTATAACTCTACTTTTGCACTATTATAGGCACTAGTATTGCACAAATCGGCGTTCAAATCTGTGAGTTACAACTCAAAATGTCCCCTTGTTAGTATCAAATACAAATCAACTGTCAATTACATTTCAAAATCGTTCTCGACTTTATCATTTTTTTTTATCAACTTATATTTTAAAATTAAAAGTGTCAAGTTACTTATCCTAAGAATTTTAGTTATAAGAATTAGAAGAAGTTAAACTAAGAATTAAATTAAATTAAAAATAAATAACTATTCGAAATAAACTAAGGTGAAAGAAAATATGGGTTTTAAACGTCGCTTTTTTAATTCGAATTAATATAACTTCTAAAAAGTAGGTCCCAGTAACAAATATTATTATTATTATTTAGGAATGAGCCCATTGGAACTACGTATAGTAACTCAAGAGGCATGATTTTCCTTTTTTCGTGTCCACACTTCCTTGTTTGTTTGTTTGTTTCGTTTAACGTCACTTTATGCTGCTATGGCTAATCGGACGATGCTACGGTGGGAGTCCTAAATTTTACCTATCCAGGTATAATTAGGATAGGGATCTTTAACGAGTACCTGACATCGCACAGGCTTGGGACCCCCATTTTACGTCCCTTCCGAAGGACGGCATAGCTGAGGATTTTTTACTCCCTTTAAAAAATCCTAAGGTCATCTGCCGGGCTGCGAACCCGCGATCTTGGGTTTAGTAGGTTGCTATGCTAACCACTACACCACAGGTGACCCCACCACACTTCCTTCATTCCTCTGCTGTGGGCTTCTTTTCTCCCTTTTGAGACCATGTTGTTCCAGTTTTCTCCTTAGGTTTCTCCTCCTGGTTAACTTGCCACTTGTAAATTTTGGACCTGAAAACTTCCTGGTTTGAAATATTCTCTGGTGTGATTCCGGCTAGTTTAATATCATTTTTTATATTACCAATCTACCTCATTGGGTCTGTTTTCGATTTACTCCTTTGTTCGCAGAATTCAATTAATTGTCTAGTAAGTCTTGCTGGGTTCATTCTCTTGATGTGTCTACTGAATGTTAATCTGCGTTTCCTAATGTCTCTGTGAATACTAGAGTATTGTTTGGTTTCTTGATTACTTCTAAGACGGTATTGTTCGCCGACAAGATTTGAACCTAAAATTTTCCTTATAATTCTACGTTTTTTTTTCTGAATGTTTTCTATTCAGAATTAGTGTCTCTGACCCATATAGTCATTTTGGTTTCATGACTGTGTTGTAATGTAGTTATGTGTGCTTGGAAATACATTTATTGTTGTAGATATTTTGGTTAAGTCGATATGCAGTATCCATCTTTTAGCATCTAGCTTTGTTTCCTGAATCGTTTCTCCAAAATATTTAAATTTTGGGACTCGTTTAACCTTGCCATACTTTGTTCCCATGAATTTTGGTGCTTGTTTGTTGCAGTTCATATATTCTCTTATTTTCAAAGTATACTTGAAGAGCGAATTTCTTTGATATAATTATATAATAAAAAAAATTCTCCATTGCATTTCTTATCGAGAAACTATCAGTAAACTTTCGAAACGAGCAACACAACCAGAGCCAAAGTGTGTCAAATTTTTCAAATAAGCGTATGAGTTTCTTTAACATCGAATTTTTGATATCCTATAACCTAACTCTATGCCGAGCCATTTGGTATACAATATTTTAAAATGGAGTTTTTCCAACAGTATAAATTTTTGGTTTCTGAATTATTCAGGTAATTATGTTCTAATACTGACATGCTCTGAAATATAATAACCCCTCATGAGCTCAATATTTTATAGTGTTCTTGATTGATTGGGTGTTGAATGTGGAACTTCTGAGGGCCTTGAGTTAGAGGAGTTATTCCTCAACCTGACATCTTCAAATGATGGTAATACACTTCAATAGAACTCCTATTCAACTAGTGATCAAGCTAATGGGGGATCGGGTCGGAGTTGAAATCGACGCTGGTATAAATATATCATGTTATAACCAAAATTCCAAAATCAAATTATTTATCACATCTTTCGTATAATTTCACAATGGCAGAAAGTCAATTTAGAGGCTGGATTTGGCTCAGAGGAAAGTGTGCGTTACCTAGAATTAATACTGTGGAATTAACACTCCAATCCCACGCTCTCACTCATGAAACCCCGTTTTGCCAAGACAGGAAGGAAGAGGACGTAAAAAAAACAATGTTAATATTTCATCCAATTTAATGAAATATTATCAATAAGGAATAAATATTTGGTGATGTTCCTCGTAAATAATTTTTTCTTCTTATCTTCTGAGGTTGATTTATTTTCAGAACAAGCTTCCTGCTCAAATCAGTATTATGTTGCTCGTCAGAATGGTTTATAATTTCAATTTTGGAGTAAGAAGACTCCGTTGATTTGCCATTGCATGTTCTAGCTTCTTTTTTCTCGTACTTTAAGCTCTTTTATAATTGTAGGTATGTCTTCTGTTAACAAAAAAAAAAAAAGGAATAATTGCTAGAAAAAATAAATTAAATACTTAGATGACCAGTCGCATGGTTGAAATAGTCTACTAAAGCGTGGTTTCAGATATTCAGTTACGAAAAACGTTAAAGGTGCTAAATTAAATTTTAAAAGGCACTAAAGGGTCAAGTGAGAATCGGTGAAAGAGTATTAGCGACTGAAAGCAAGTGGGTCAGAGTTCGTGGAAAAAGGAGATGAAAATATCTGGCTGGTTGACAAAATCAACCAGCGCGGCCGGTTAAGGATTAATTAAAATACTCTCCATCATTCTCCATAAGTTTCGGACAACGCATTAATAGGTTTTATATGCCATGGAAACAGAAGTTTGAGTCTTTGGTACTGAAAATTTCCAACAACGGATTTCCTTATTTGTGTCTCAAAAATGGTAATCGGATAGCGAGAGGTCTGGAGAGTTGGATGGATGAAGCAGAGTGGAAACAATTTTTGTCAGGTCGTTTACATAAGACAAAGGGCCGAGCATTGTCATGTATCAAAATAGTCATATTGTCATATTGCCTTCATAGAAAGCTTTGGTGGAATGAAAGGGTTATTTCACTTTTTTCTAAAATAAAATCTAGTTCGTTAGATGAAGTGCTTATGAGCAGAAATGTTAGTAGCAAAATCTGAATGTCACAAAACGACTATACCTTGAGCGCTGGCTGATGACACAAGGCTGGCCAGAGAACCTTAAAGCTACTTAACGCTCACAGGGGTCCTGGTTTTGCTGAGATCTTTCTCATAATTATTTTTTTTGTTTTTTTAAATATGTTTATATAATTCTAACTACAGCTTAGTCATTTGAAGGATCGTAGTTTTGTTTATCTAATAACTAACTTTTAAATATTTTTGTCCTGTCTCAAACCAATGTAAAAAAATTACGACAGTATTTCCACAATTTATTTTTAAGAAAACATTGACACATTTTCTACTTGGGATAGAATAGAAGAAAAAAACAACTTTAATATGGAAACTAGTTTCTTTAAGAATAACAATTATGAAAAGAAAAAACAAAAATGGTTTCTTGCTATAAGACCTTTTCTATACATATTATGTTGCTAATAAACAAATTAAAAATGACATTAAATGAAAATTAAAAAAAAATATACACTGGTTTGAGACAGGACAAAAATATTTAAAATTTAGTTATTAGATGAACAAGAAAATAACCTTATTACGATCCTTTAAATGGCTAAACTGAAGTAAAAAATTATAAAAACACGTTTAAAAAAATAAAACCGAACAAACATAAAATAATAAAGGGAAAGATCTCAACAAAATCAAAACCCGTGTGAGGATTAAGGAGCTTTGGTCCTCTCGCCAGCCAGGTGTCATCAGCCAGTGATCAAGGTATAGCCGTTTTGTGACATCAAGATTTTGCTACTAACATTTCTGCATACAAGTACTTCATGTAATAAACAAAACCACTTTCTCTCCTCCAAAGCCTTCAACTATGAAGACATCGTTGGCAAATATGACAATATTACTATTCTGATACCAAGCTTTAGTAGACAATTTCAACCATGCGCCTGGTTATCTAAGTATTTTATTTATTTTTTCTAGTTATTATATCCTTTTTTTTTCCAAACAGAAGACATACCTACAATCATACAAGAGCTTAAAGGTCGAGGATAAAGAAGCTAGAACATGCAATGGCAAATTAACGGAGTCTTATTACTCCGAAATTGAAATTATAAACCATTCTGACGAGCAACATAATAGTGACTTGAGCAGGAAGCTTGCCCTGAAAATAAAGAAAACTCTGAAGATGAGATAAAAAAAATAATTTATCTTTGAAAGGATGATACCAAGTGTGCTACAAGGAACATAAACAAATGTTTAAATTAAAAAAAAATAAATAAAATATATAAAGTGAGAAAACTAAGGAAACGAAATTACTGATGAATAATTATAATAATAACGTAATAAAAAAACTGTTTAAACCGTCTTATAATTAAAATTGCATTTTATACTTTTCCAATCGTATAATAAAAAAAATAATTGATAATTATAGGTCCTATTACTCCCATTACAACTAAAACCAATATTGATCAATGTAATTGCAAAAGAATGCTTAGATTAGGACTGAATTTATTCTCAGAAGGTAAAGAAAAGGCGTGCCCGGTTTAGGTTTATAAAAAAAACGTTTTAAATCATTTATTTTATTTTCGTAATTTAAAAATATAAACCTGCAATAAATTAATTTTTATGGAATTGAATATAATATAAAGTAAATATTCTAAATAAATAAGATTGCATTCCCTAAGCTACATTGGAGAGAAATCTCAAGCTATTTCAATTCGGAACTCAGTTTGAGGAAAATGAGGTGGGAGTTAAGTTCTAAGATGCCCTACCATCGAGATGGGATCATATTGAGATAGGGTCTGCCATTGCTATGCATAGCCTCCCAGAGTGGATAACTGAATCTTTTTAGTTTCCAGCATATCAGGATTAGATAACGTTTAAAAAATATAAAGCTAATAAGATACTATTGCTATTGTTCTTTAATTTTATTTTTTCGATATTGTGACACAATTTTACCGATTACTACAGATAATTTTACTGACAGCAGCTGTTTCTTTTTGTTAAATGTTGAAACAGATTATATTCCAAAAATACATAGAAGAACGTAAAATGATTTTTAAATTTATTATTTTTAGATTTCCAAAAGGCTTACGATTCTATTAACCGCCAGAAACTGAATGTTATTTTGATTCAACTGGGGATTCCAAAAAAATTGGTTGTCTAGTAAAGACGTGCAGTCCGAACCGGTACTTTTTACTCCTAAAAATTTGAGATAGGTTCTAGTTTAAAACAAGAAGATCCTCTTTACCCGGTATTATTTAACTTAGCGCTAGAACATGTCATTAGGAAGATAAAACTCACGGGAAAAGGATTATAAATGGGTGATAAAATCCCGGTTCTTGGTTATGCAGATGATTTGGTACTTTTAGGGGAAAACGAGGAAGTTTTTAAGTTAAACGAAATTTCGCTCATGAAAACGGGTAACGAAGTTGGTCTGGTAATTATTACCGATAAAATGAAATATATCTTTAGTAGCAGAAACGGTAAACGTTTCATTTATGTAGATATTTCTGGGATAAAGTTTGAACACGTGGAGCAATTAAAATATTTAGAGTCAACAATACCCAGGAAAAACGAAATTAAACAGGAAATAAGGACCAGTCGGTAATGATGGTTATTTCTCAGTCGAAAAACTACTCAGTTCGCGCTTATTCTTCAGGAATTTAAAAATTAGGATGAATAAGACTTTTATACTAACAACAGTTCTCTACGGATGCGAAACATGGCCGCTTACGTTAAGGGAGGAACAACGCCTTAAAGTTTTCGAAAATAAAGTAGTGCGGAGAATATGTGGCCCAAAAAAGGATGTAGAAACCGGAGAATTTAGAAGGCTTCACAATGTGGAACTGAGCGAGTTATATCCGTAAATATAGTTCAAGTAATGTTGGGTTAAGTAATGTAGAAATTTGGATGAAAGTGATCAGTTTTGAGCCGTCGAGTAAACGACTAAGAGTTAGACCAAGATGTAGATGGGAGGATTGCGTCAGGGTCGACCTTGGGGATTCGGGTTTTGAGAGAGTGAGTTGGAGGGATCTGGGTTTGTGGCGTCGGAATCGAACCTTCAGGTTCACTAATCCTTTATTTTATTATTATGATATTTAGATGTATTTTATTATTCTACAATTTCATATATATATATATATATATATATATATATATATATATATATATATATAGAGAGAGAGAGAGAGGGGGAGAGAGAGAGATTATGTAAAACGTAATTATTCTCTTGACTAAAGAGTTAAAATTATAAATAAACAAAAACGTATTAATATTATATTAATATTTCAACTAACCGAGGAAATCACATCATTTTGACGTCATAACAACTAAACATACAGTATAAACGATTGTGACGGCCATGAGATCTTTGTATATATTTTTTTTCATAGTCTGCTAAAACGTGCATGAATATTAATATTTAAATGCAAACCATATTCATTGATAAAAAAAACAACTCAATGTCCTAAGTGATTGAATGAGATAATGCACGTGGGAAAATTCAATATATATGAAGGTCGTCTTTGAGTTCAGATAGACATTATTCAGTTTTTATACTCATTTGATGTGATTTCGATAAAGATATGACTTTTGATAATTATTTAGAGACTAAATTCGATATTAATATAAGGCGATTTAGATGAATAAATTATTTATGTTTCTATTGACTTTTTTTTTTTCAAGCTGAAGGTTTACTTAAAGTTGTTGGTTCCGAGATTGAATTGATCTTTCAATACTATCATCTGTACTTCAATAATGTCAGTTGAAGCACATAGGTGGCCACACTTTATAGTACTGATATATCTATAGTTTTGTTTTTCAATCTTTAATCCGTCATTTTTGTCATATTTGTTCAAGAGCGAATTAGACATAGTTTGATATATATAATTCTTTATTCAGGGGCATTTGGAACATGATATCTTGTCCCATAGGACGGCTGGAACACTATTTTTTTAATTTTTTTTTTTTTTTTTTTTTTTTTATGACGTCTAATAAAATTGTGACAAACAAAACGAAAAAATAGATTAATAGGAGACTTTAATGTAGGTTACAAATTAAAGAATATACAAGACTATGACAAAATTAAAATGCATCTATTTATATCATGTTTTTCCATTCTAGGAGCTTACAATTAATTTTCAACAAGAATTTCAAAATGTTATAACTTATAATATCGTTAGCTATTTTATATCCTATAGAACTTCTTTTATGTAATTCCTAATTATTCTAAAGACACTTTATTATATTTTCTAATTGGTTTATAATTAATGAATATATCAGGAGAGGTATTTTGAAAAGTTTTTGAATGATGAAGACGTTTGCGAGAATATTCATGACTAGAAGAAACCCGCGCCATGTTCCATGCTCCATAGTAAAACAGAATTCTACTGTCGCCTGGCATGCAACTGTGCATTTTCCTCACTACTCTTCTGTGACTTGACGTTGAAAATGAAAAGGGACAAAAACTCTTCGGAGTATAAAGGGCGAAAACATCTTATCTCAATAATAAATGCTGCTTTGATATAAATAAATAAATTTAAATTTAGATTACTGAATTATTTTTACAGATTAAAAACAAACGGTATTATATAGAAGAAATAACAACATTATTATTAAACATAATCTATCCTAAAAATAATAATTATATTGTAGTAAATGTAATGTTATATTTTACTGTAGAATATTTTATGAATATAATAATCAGAGATGCAGTCAAGTAGAAGAGTAAATACGACAAAGTTAAAATACTTATGAAGTAGTTTTGACGTTTCGGCCAAGGTCACAAGCATTTTTTAGGATTAGAAATAATAAATTAGGATTTATGAATTAATTGCCACTTCTATTGGAATTGTTTTATTTGAAAACTAGTTTCAAATCAGTTCTAAAACATGTAAAGTTACATAGATTATATTAATTAAAATCAAAGTGGATGCCACTTCCCCTCAATCACGGGATATTAACCCAATAGCGCATTTGTGGAAATATCTAAAGGATCGAGTACGGAAAAGGTACGTTTCTAACAATCAAAATTTAAGCGATGTTATTATTACAAAATTATAATGCCTTTGATATAAAAATTAATGAATTCAATGCCAAAAAGCATAGTGTGCATATTAAAAGACAAAGTTGGCCCGACTAAATATTAATTGATATCGAATGTCAATATTAAATATAAATTTCATCAAGTTTACGAATACTTTTGACTTATGTTATTATTGTTGTTTTTCAATTATTCTTTATGGGTTATTTTGTAAAATATTCTTTAAATTCAATTATAAATAAACGTTTTGACATAGACATTAAATGGACTTACCTATTGTTTTTAATAAATCCTATTAAGTAATGCTACTATTTGATATTTCTTATGATTTATAACAGGTGTTCGAATACTTTTGACTCTGACATAGACTTACCTACAGAGGCAAAACGGACTTCTAAAAGATATCTAAGGTAGAAGTAGAGAGGGAAAGAAAAGGGGCAGGTAAGTTTTTTTTTTTTTTGAGTTTTTCCTATGTCTGGATTGTTTTTACGTTCCTATTGGAAACAAATTTAACATGAGACTATCGGAAATATTTATCTGGTCATTTAAAATCATTTTTCAGTTTTTAATGACGAAAAAGAGCTATGTATGAACCTTGAATGACCGTGAAACTTAATACACGAGAAAAACTGGACGATCAGTAAATCGAAGATTAAAAGAACATATAAGAACAAACAATGTTAAGACCCAGAATTCTAAGTTCGCTATTCGTTTAAATGATAATAAACATAAAGACTAGGGAGTAAACCTAAAATTTAATATTTATGAATCACTAGAAGAAATAAAATCGTTCAAAACCTATCCAAACTTTTTTTTTTTTTAAATGACTTAATAAATCATTATCTCCCGAGCACTCTATTTTAATTTTTTTTTCGGTAGATAAAAAAAACAACAAAACAGTTATAGGAAAACCCTAACGGACTACCTAATCACTCTCAGTTTATTCTAGGTGCTGATAGATGCCCTTTCATTTTCCCCCTCAGGTGAGTATCAACATACTTAATTTCTTGTCTTAGATAATGAAATGAAATGAAAAGTAATCTTTATTCTGGGACATATTGCCTCCTAAGAATAACAAACACGTATAATAAGGTTGTATAAAAGTCTGGCTATTTTAATTTCAAACAAAGATAATAATATGTATAAAAGGTAATATATGTAAATACAATTGAAAATGGCACTTTTGGTATAAATATATAACGAAAAAAAAATAATAATATGATTATATAATAATTACAATGTGTTCAGGAGAAAGAAAGAAACATTAAAAAAAAAATAAATCAATGAAATAAAATGAATATAGTGAATAGAAAGGAAAAGATAGAAAAAAAATAAATTAAATTAAGAACTATTTGAATGTTAATAAGTTAAAATATTTACAAATCCCTAAAAACATATATTTGCACATCTACTTCCTACCTTGTAATATTATATACCTATATGAAAAAAAAACAAACATTTTGTTAGGGAGACAAATAATTGAAATTAACAAATTTACAAATAATGAAATAATTCATTGAAATCGGATATAGTTGAGATTGACTAAGTTGATATTTAATTATTACAAATATTGGCGGCGTCTAACTGGGATTTAAGGAGCTATTGGACTTGGAGAGTTTTGAATGAGTTTAAGGAAGAAGCATGGCTAATTTCAGGATGTATAGAGTATGGTAATAGATATATATACATACACACACACACACACACACACACACACACACACACACACACACACACATATATATATATATATATATATATATATATATATCTTATGGCGCTTATGGTCCTTGCAGAACCCTGGCCTCCTCGACGATCCTACAACCGATTCTAAAGATACGCGTCTAGGATATGTTTTAAGGACACTATGGTAAAGCCACCCTAACGCCATGTTTGTATGTAATCGATTGGGTGCTTCACTGTTCGTAATCAACACGAATAATTTTCGTTGTAGGTTGATTCCAAATTTACTAATGGATGTTATGTTAGTTGTCATCATGTTCAGTACAGACCAGCTTATGTTTCCGCTTATCTGTGATTTACCTTAGAACAACCTGGATGTACTAGTCAATTGATGACAACACAGGACGGTTGCTCGATGCCAAGTTAATAAACAATAATTATTGGAACATTGCATTGTCCTAGAAATAGTTATTTTATGATTCTATATGGATTGTATGAGATTGATGTGTTGGACGCTGTCAAGTGTCATGCAATGATAGGACCCGTAACTAAACACATTGTTGATTCAGTTACACGGTCTTGTCATTTAGCGATGTGTTAATATGTATATATATATATATATATATATATATATATATATATATATATATATATTATGCATTAAAAACGTCTTATAATGCATATGATGTAGAATTGTCGGTTGGTAATTACAATGGTTGTCCTGAAATGAAATATTCACAATATTTGGTTTGCTTCATAACTACAATTTATTTAATTATTTTATTTATTGCTTGGCTCTACAGACCTAGATGGACCTTGGCCTCACGCAGAAGAGATGGCCATTGAGCTTTTCTTTGCCATTCTCTTATTCCTAGATTTTTCAGGTCTGTCTCCACATTATCCGTCCACCTTATTCTAGGCCTTTCTCTTAATCTGGTACCATACGGTCTGTCATTCATCATCCTCTTTGGCAGCCTCTCATCCGGCATCCGTTGGACATGCCCCAGCCACCGCAACCTTCCTTCCTTGATGACCGCCACTATATTTGGTTCCCCGAATAGCTCTTCCAATTCTTTGTTCCTCCTTATTCTCCAATTTGCATGGTCATTTACTGGGCCAAAAATTCTTCTGAGAAGAATATAAATAATATTATCAAACAATAAATTATTTTTTTAGTAAAGTAGAAGGCTAAAATTTAATTAAACGATTATGTTATTGTATATTATTATTATTATTATTGTTATCGACGTTAATGCCCTCTAAGGACCAAGACCTTGTCACCAATTGCTTGCCAAGCTGGTCTATCGGCAGCAACCTTCCTCCATCTTCTGACTTGCAATTGCTTCAAGTCCTCCTCTATGTCATCTAACCATCACATTCTCGGCCAACTTCGTCTACGAGCTCCTCCAGGCTTTTCATAAAGTAGTTTCTTTGGGAGGCGGTCACATCCCATTCATTCCACATGGCCGAGCCACCTTTAACTTCCATTTTTTATAAGGTTCACAATATTTGGCTAGACATACAATGTTCACAACTCATCATTAGTCCTTATTCTCCACTCTTCCTCGGAGTAAGTAGATCCTTATATTTTCCGAAGAACTTTCTTATCTTAAGTTCAATTTTTCTTGTTAGGACCCAGGTCTCACTTCCATAGGTGACAACTGGGCGTACCATGGTCTTGTAAATGGACAACCTCGCGCTCAAACAGAGGTCTTCGAATTTTAAAACGTTGATGATTCCGAAAAGGCTTATTAATTTATATTTTATTTTGTTTTTCGATTAAATTGGATATTTTTATTATTTTCTCAAGTTAGCTTGTTTAAGTTAATCCCAAAAAAAACTTGATAAGTTTTAAGTGATGATATCTATTACTGTTAAGCTATAATTTGAACATAATTTTTGTTAAGTTAAATTAGTTTTAAACAACTAAAGTTTTTATATTTATATGAATAATAAATTTGGTTGTTTTCATTAAAACATAAACCTGTACTACTAACAACCATTGTAGGGCCTTGGGTTCAGTACTTAGTTAAGGATGTACTGTTACTGGCCAACGGTTGTGAAAGGAGGAGATTTAGCCTAAATCACGCTCAACCACCAGGTTTTCCACCATATAAGGATCCCACTTTGTAGAGGCTCCCTCGGGCCTGGGAGCATGGCAGTCAAGTGCCTAACCCAGTGAGCTACCCCCCCCCCCCCCCCTCGATGGTTGCTTTCATTATACAAGGCATTTTTCCAGGAATCTTATAGTGTTTTATAAATAATTGTTTACGTTTAAGACATTATTTTTATTTTATTTTATTATTTTTTTATTTTGTTAATATTTAAGAAAGTATATTTATATAAAGAGTTTGTTTTTTCATTAAGTGATACATTTATTAAGTTTTCTTGTTTCAATGTAATGGGGTGAGTCAGAAAAAATGACCGTTTTATAGGTAAAAATCAAAATTTATTTTTCTTTTTCTTACAAGGTTTGTAATACCCAAAATATAAACCATTGTGCTCTATGGTTTGACGCGATCTGGAAGCCAGCTGTAGATTTCCTTGATGGTACCACTCATTGGGTTTTGAATCGAAGAACTTACGAACCCCATTTTCAACTTCATTTAAGTTGTTTAATGTTTTTTCACGAAGGAAATGAGCCATTGATCTGAACAGGTGGTAGTCTGATGCCGCTAGGTCTGGACTATATGCCGGGTGAGGGAGAAGCTGGATTCCATCCAAATTAGCTAGTTTTTCATATGTAAGGCGAGAGGTGAGGGGTCTGGCATTATCTTGTTGGAACAAGGCTTCCTGTTGACTAAACCTTGATACCGCTGAACATAAGCATCGCACACTCTCAGCAGTTGTTCTGAATAGAGCTCTGAATTTTTTAAATGCGCAGAGCTTCTGGTATGACCACTGAAACACGCCCTGATCCTGATTTCCTTTCAGGGCTCCAATCACCTTCATTAATTTTTTGGAACCATCTTCTCACCGTCTTTTCATTAAAAGAGGCTTCATCCTCAAATTCTACCACTAAGAGTGGCTTCGGCGGCTGAAAACTTCCGTTTCCAAAAATGAAGCAAAATTACGAGAATTTCGTACTTTACTATAATTGTGAACAAAGGAAAGCTAAGGAAGTGCTGAGCCCGGATAGAGGGCATGCTGTTTACCAAATGATTTAGACGGAATCAAACATGAACTTCTTATCACAATTCTTAGCTCCCGAATGTATAAAAGAGAGGAATTACAATGCAAAGTTCAAACACATTGAAAACGGTAATTTTTTCTGGCTCATACCATTATAATTTCAACCAACAACTGGCTCTTTTGTTGAGACATTCGCCCATCATTGAAATATTGTGCAATATCTATAAAAAATTCTCCTATCGCCATTCCTTTCAATTTAAACTCCCACTAATTCCTGAAACTTCCCACCAATTTTCGGTAGGGATTATGGGGATGTGAAGATCATCGGATAGATTATCAGCGTAGGTGGCAATATATAACAATAAATGTTTCGAAAATACGCCATGTCAGCCGTTTCTCCGAACTCAATCTAAGTACACCCACCCAACTCCCCTTCTTCTTTATTTTTCAGATTTGTTCCTCTTTACTATAATTCATTATACTGCAAAACTTATTAATTAATTACTTGAGTTACGCATAGAGATATAGAAGGGCGCATACAATTAGGATCGGTGAATTAATTATGTAAAAATGAGTGTTTTGCCATGTATTGATAGTAAAATAAATTTTGATGAAATTTGATATTCGTATTATTTTCTCAAGTTAGCTTGTTCAAGTTGATCTCAAAAAACTTTGTAAGTTTAAGGAATATTCTCTATCACTGTTAAGCTGTACTTTGAACTTAATTTAGGTTTTTTATTCTTTAATTTTACAACTTATTCCATTTTCCAACTTGAGTTTCTATATTTATATCATTAATAATTTTGGTTGCTTTTACTATTTATGCATTTTTTTCAAGTAACCGTAATAAATAATTGTTTAGGTTTAAAACTTGTCCTTTTTTTTTTTATTTTTTACATTTTGCTAATATTCAAGAAAGTATTTGTTTTTTCATTAACTGATACATTGGGTTTTCTTGTTTTAATGTACAATTTCAACCAACAACTGGCCCTTTTGTTGTGATATTTAGCCATTATTTAAATATTGTTGTAATTTTATATTGGATAATATTTTGTTGTAACGTTGTAATATTGTATGCTAATTTGATATTATTATTAATTTTTAATTTAAAAAGAACTTATAAAATTGATAAGTAAAGACGGAATAATAATAGGAATATAGCGTAGTTCAATATTATACCATTTCTTTAACGATAATTTTTTTTTTTTATCAATTAATTGAAATTTACAACTGTGCAAAATATATAGGGTGCATCAAAAATATGTGTTGATACCTATTACAATAACATGTCAAAACTTGAAAAGAACTACTCATCAGTAACATTTAAATACAAATTCTACACTAGAAGGTTTCTGGGCCATCTTATTTTCAAACCTCTCAGATGATTATCGGGAATTGTATGCGAAGCAAGTTGAGACATTAGAGGAGTTGAGTGGTTTTGAAACTTACGATGAAACGATAGGTCTCTGGATTAGGCTAAATCAGCAACTTATGGAACATTAAGATTAAGAGCTTTATGGATAAGTTTATTAGTGACAAACTATTGGTGAGCATTGAGGATTTCTCGAAGGATTTTGGATGGTGAGGATTGGATACGAGATGAATTGGATGGTTTAGTGGAACCCCAAAGCTCAACTCCGTACGCCCAAATTGGTCTGATCACAGTCATGTAAATAATTTTTTTGTAATTAATTGGTAGCTTTGAACGTTTGTCTAGTAAATTTTGTAGTAGTCTCTAACGAAGAGCAGTTTCTTGTTGTTTTACTCTTGTGCGGTAATCTTTAAAATATCTAATTTTGTGCAGATGCAATAGCACGGGAATCCAGTTATTATTTATAAGTCTCTTTTGTTGACTGATTCTTAATTTTCGACACATTTGGGGTTCGTATAAGAATATCTGAAGATAGTTGTACTATGTGAAGCTTATCATCAAATAGGTTTCGATAAGTTCGATCAACCCAATAGGTTGATGAAAAAATATTGCAAGTTTTGAATATTCATTTTGTTTAGGCAAGTGCTTGCAAAGAAAACAAAACCAAATTTCCAGAATAGCTAATAATTATAAATTATTAACAAAGGCCATTAATGTTATTTTTCACCAAAGATTAGTGTATATTGTGTTAAATTTCTTATGAGTAAGGACCGCTGAAATTTACAATGCTAAAGCAAGGTTTTCTTAGAATTTATTTTTGCTAGTTCAAACTTGGTCTAAGAGCGGCCAAAACAAACATCAATGTTGTTTGTGGTAAAGGAAGCATCAGTAAATGTACTGTGCAATGGTTCAGAAAATTCCTTTCTTGGATATTTAGATATCGAAGACAAGAAACGTCGCAGTAAACCTTTTGCTGTTGATCACGACTATTTAAAGGCTTTGATAAAAAGAACACCCTCGCAGATCTACTCGGGATATTGCGAGAAACGTTAGCGTTGACCATTAAACATTATAAACCACTTAAAATTATAATAAATTTCTTCCCTCATACATAAAAACTTACATTTGCAACCATCCAATATAAGTTTTCATTTTATTGAAAAGCTGTGTTTTCATTTTTTGTTTAATACTTTAAGAGAAGTGAATGTAGAAATCTTAGTCTTTAGTTAAGGTTTTTTTTTATTGAGAAGTCGACTCCAGACTATTCTTCGGTTATACCCACAGAATACAGAATATGATAGAAGCGGTGGGTAGGTGGGGGGAGAAGGCTCCCGGCTAGGAGCGCTATCCCCACCACCTTAACCCCGGCTGTCCCAGTCAGTACCACTGTTTGTCCCGTCTTTATTTGGAACGATTGGTAATTGTTAGGTCTCTGATGTGTGTATGTGTTTTTTATTTTTTTATTTTTCAATTGGATTCAAAAATGCCGTGTTTGGATGTTCTAGGAAAGAGTTCAACAAGGATTTATACCCTGCTATAACCCTCCACCGGCACATTTTAAACGTTTACCGGCACAGTTTACTTTATCAATAAATTGAGAAACAAATCTTTCTTCCCTTTCGCCACAGTAAAAATATGTTTATTGTAGAGCTTTTTTAACTTTATTTTTAATCTCCCCTATATTAACAACAGTAGGTATTGTAACCACATAATACAAGAAAAATGGAAGCCAACAAAAACAAGTGTTATTTGTTCAAAGCATTTTAAAGAGGACGATTTTCACAGATCTTCTTCATTTCGATTAAATCTAAAGAAAGGTGAAATTCAGTTGGTTTTTTGATTTCCCAGATCATTTGAGACAGAAGTTTATTATATATATATATATATATATATATATATATATATATATATATATATATATATATATATATATATATATATATATATATATATATAACTTTTTACGCTTCCCTCTGCTTATCCTCATACGTAGGTATTTAACCTTAGAAGTTTAATGTTGGATTTTTTGTTTTAGGAAAGGGGGCCAATAAAAAGGCTTGCGACCCCATTGAAAAATATTAGGTCTCCAAATAAAAAGAAATTTAAAACATGTTAGAGATCACTATTAAAAACATAAACTAGATAAAAAAAAAAAAAAAAAAAAAAAAAAATTGATGAAAGATTTGCATAGCTTCGAAATACAGCTGATTCATTAAGCTTCACTGAAAATTCCTTTTCTACTACAAAAAAATAAATAAATACTGTTTGAAAAAAAAAAAAAAAAATTAAAACCTACGCCGAAACGTTTTGCTGTATAAGAAGAATAATCGTGCCTACAAATACAGTCTACAAAAACTGTGTGAATAAAAACAAAATAAACTAATTAAATGGAGAATAGGAAATTTGCTTTCGTTACTTCTAAAACAATACCTTGGGAGAAACTTTTTTTTCTAGATTTCCACATTTTTTAGAAGATGGTTCTCATTACTCATTATTAATCAGATCGATCAGATGATATTTTTTAAAGTCCAAATCCACAATTTTTTGAAAAATATCAATGATAATATACATAAAAATAAAATTAGATCGAAAAGTAATAAATTAGTAATATTCTTTTGGTAATATTTTGTTTTATTTTCGTTCCTAAACTACCTACCTATGCATGAATGTGATAAATTTCTGAAAAAAATAGATGGAATCTAATAAAATTGGTAAGAGTTGAAGTCTAAATATTAGATGATAAACCTGTAAATAATCCTGAGGTGGAACTAGCCCGGACTGAAGGAGGTGGGGGGAGAGCCGGCCGAACTTGAGCCAGGGGAACCTTACGGCATTAGTACCACTGCCTCTTCTAGTATAATCTCTATTCTGTTATACCAAAGCAGCGTTCAGAGACTGTCTGTGAAGTCAGGGTGTTGTTTAAAAAAATGAACTTTCACGTTAAAGATTAATACTGAGTGTTGTGATTTGTCGTATATCATACGGAATTTCTCACAGAGATATTAATCCTGAAAATTTCAAGATAAATATAATTCTTACAATAGCTGGTTAAACTTTGTTTTCTCTTTTTTTTCACTATTATTTTTGAAATCCCCACCTGTTAAAAACATATTTGACAATCAGTGGACGAGCTTAAATCATAATATAATAAAAAAGACATATTAGGCATAAGGAAAGACCTCCCTTGTCTTTGATTTACTTTTATATAAGTAGGTCTCTTATCCAGTTCCTTTCCAGTCTCCTCCTGGTATTCTCCTGTATAAAAGATGTGGCCATACCATTGATGATGAGTTTGTTTGGGTGACCCTTTAATATTTCACGAAACAGTTTGTAGTGTGTCCGTATATGTTCAATGACAGTTGGTATGCGTGCGTAGATCACAAATTTTTGTCTTATATGTAATTTTTTATTTCTTTCCGAAAAGTATGTCAGTATCAATCTCATATTTAATCAAGTTCATTTCTTCTTAATATTTTGGTTCCATGTCATTCTCCTCTCGGATGTATGTCCTAAGTATTTTATTTTGTCCGTTTGTTGAATTGGGGCATTGTCAATAAAAATGGAGGGCATGTTGCGTGTCTTAGAATAAACCTAATAAGTTTAGATTTACTTGCGACTTCTGAAGTTAACATCAATCTTTTACTTCTTGTAAGTGGTGTTGTTACTTTTTTTTAAAAATTTAATTCTGAAAAAAATAATTTTTTGGTTAAATGTATATATATACATTTTTTTTTCTTCTGATGAGCTAACTATGGACCACGTAGGTTAACCAAAACGGTAATCAGCTAAGTGAGTTGGGATGGCTCAGGTTTTAAGAGTCCTCCTTCCTCCTAGCCCATATTTCCTTCATTTTCTGATTTAGTATTGATATATTTTATTATTATTTAAATGCCTCTCTCCTCCCCCTTTCAGCAGTTGTATATTAAATTACCCAAGCACAGCTCCTGACATTGAGGATTATTCAATGTCGGGGCAGGACGTCTTGTAGCGGGTTCTGCCTCCCCTCTCACCCCTCCCCTCCCCTCCCCGTCCACAGCCTCGGTCCTGTGTCTTCTCCTTAATTAGGGATTTAGATTAGATTCATGTTATTCAAGATGGCGACGAGAAGGATTAGAATAGCGATGATATGGCTCATTGTTGGCTCTGTGTCGCAGTCGGCATGTTAATGTTCCGAGTCGCGGGCGACTGTTGCCGCCTTTATCAACCTCAACTAATTAGTGCTGTATCGAAGTCGAATCGATCTGTCCCCAATTTGTCGCGCTTTGAAATATAATCCCAATTCAGTAAACTTGTATATTTAGTCGTCCAGAAATCTAATCTGGTTTACGACTTTATAATTCATACTACAACTTCAAATACAACAGTATCAATCTTTGCCTAATTTTAACCGCATCATCCTTATAGTTCCAGGAATGTTAAGCAATTATGAAACCTACCGAGTTCAAATTAATTCAGTCCAGTATTCGCAAGAGTTTTTTAACTTCTAAGTTACAAACTCAGACATCAAAATTAAATATTTGGATATTAACTTCTACTTCTACGTAATCTTCAACCACCCAATCCAGTTCAATTAACCATGTTTATAATTACTGCTATGTGCGGATATACAATTGAAAAAATAATGCTCAATTGCATACTACAATGTAAGATTTTTATCGATAAACAAACAAAAACTATAAAATAAATTATAAGAAATATATATTTGACCGTTACGTAATATAAGATGAATATAACCAGGGATTCTGTCAGGAGAAAGAAAAAAATATGGCCTGCCTGGAAGTTTTTCTTCTGTGCTAAAATTTAGACAAACTAAATAACTAATCGATATTACAAGTTTCGAATGTTGAACATTCATCATGATACGGGTTATATGTTTTAAATTATACTAGAATATTTGCAAGATACGTTATAAGCTATCTCCTCAGAGCCCTTCACGGGAGGTCGGGGAATCGGCAACCCTTCAAGGAAATAGAGACGCAGCTGGGTCGGACAACAAAGGACACTTTTTCTACCTTCCCCTTACTTCATAATATTCAAGGTAAACATTATATTCAATATCAAATTTCTGTTTCTAACTACGAAGATGTGTTGGTGTCCGACCAAGGGGGGGGGGGGGGGGACGATGCATTCAAAATGTTTGGAAAAATAATTGTTTTTCAGATAAGTCAAGGTAAAGATTGTTTTTTTAGTCGCTTAAGTTTTTTAAATCACGAAATGATCTCTATTTCATATATTAATATATATTCGACATTAACAAAGCAGAGAAAACCTTCCTATGTGTGTCACTGTTGGGTTTATATTGGAGCTAAGAGTTGAGCCACGAGTAACGATAGGAGGTGTCTACAATCACCTCTCCTGTTTTCTTAGCTCTTATCGAGTATGAATGTTAAGTTATTAATAAGTGAAATTTTTGTTAGGGCCCCGTTGTAGGACCAAAAAGACTAGAATCATCATAACAGATTTACTTTGGACAAACTGTGGTATTAAGTGGCAGTTAAATTTAATACAAGTATGTAAAAATATTTATTTTCATACAAATAATATATTTATTTGTCTTTATTAACATTAGATTTCGTAAGGTCATATTATTGAATTATATGGGGTCGTGAAACTGTTCTTAATTTATATATTTAATTTCTTTAGCTTATTTTGATTAGTTAGTTTTATTTTTTTTTCTAATGATTTCATTAAATTTGTATTACTATAACTGTAAAACTATTAAAAAAAAAAGAAGTTTTTACTTACCTGATTGTTATCAATAATAGCTCCTCTTCTAAAATATCTACTGCGGCAATAATACAATTTTTTTTTGCATTTTATTCGTAATTTTTGATAGTATGTAGTCAAAAGTTTCAATTTTCATAAGCATATCTATTATATATTTGTCAAATACCACTCACTCACTTAACACGAAATCTCAGAAACCACTGAACGGATTGGAATGAAATTCTATATGTAGATTCCTCTAGGGCCGTAGGTGCTCGCTAAGAAAGGAATTTTTAAAAATCGGCCTGGATCGCGGCTAATTTGCGAAAAATGCGATTTCAATATTTATTGGGTGAATAATAAAAGATTAATTATCATATGGTATTTGGATATAAGCTAAGTTAAAAAATAGGTTAGATCTTTAAGCCGCAAACTTTGACCACCGTTTAAGTTCCTTATAGTTGTAAACAAACAAAAATATGATCGATATCGAAACCTTATAATATTGGTACTTTCTGTGAACTTATGGTAGCTGCAGAGGTTACTTACAACTTACAAGTTTGAGTTGTTTCGTGAAGAGAAGCTATTAAAAGACATATGTTCTCTGGTGATGACATGTAAGGCCAGTTCGATGTTGGGACAAAAAACAGATAAGAATCAATAGTTCTACCAAGTGTATGATTCTCTTTAGTATCGTATCATGTTCTACCATGGAGAAGAAAGGTACAGTATTAACATCCCTCAGCGTGACTCAAACTCCAATACATCACTTAAGAAAACTGTGTCTGCAGCTGATTTTTACGCCTAAATGTTAGTGGAGCGAGGAAGGTGAAGGTGAAGAACCTTATTTACTTTAATTTCGTAAACTCCTAAACCAATTTATGCTTGATATGTACGCAAAAATAGAAACAGAAAGAATAAACTTTATTCGAAAATATCAAAAAAGGTGGGAAGTTGAGACTATATTCACTTAAAGTATGCCATAAGAAAAGCTGATGGTCTGGTATCAGAGCTGGGTAAGATGGTAGTGCTGCCTCGAAGCTTCACTGGAGGACTATCAAAATAAGATAAAATTAACTTTTGCAAATTGTCAAATTTACTTATTGAAATTATTCTAAGAATGGAATTCTTTAGGTTTATTTAAGTAATGATTATTATCAATGTTAACCTTAACTTTTACTAATTTAAGTTGTCCTTAATCCTAATGATATTAAACCGTAGCGGAGCATGGTACTTTCAGCTAGTATTTAATAAATTTTCTTGGATATGGCCTTAAATTAATAGGATGAGCTGCAAATTTCCACATGACTGCAGCAACGTAATATTTTACAGTACTTGATAATAAAAGCCTTTCTTCCTCTTCGGAATCACTCATTATTTTTTTTTTTAATCACTCATTATTTTCATTACTCGGTATAAACTATTTTTACTATTTAATTTCTCAATGTCACTCTTATCGAATAGATTTAAACGTTAATCTCATCGCTGATCGCAGCTCCAACATACCCTTAGGCCCACTCAAACTTCTGCAGAAGAAATTATTAATTTTATTAACTAAATATTTTAAAAATATTTATTTATAATTTGTCCGGCAATAAAGTCCTAACTAATATCCCTTTAGATAATTGCAGATCCAAACTCCACAGAAAGGTTGGACATAGCAATAATTAAATCTAAAACATAGACAGTTTTCAAATTTGTTTACATAGATTTTATATATTAAGTTTTAAAAAAAGTAAAACAAGAAATATAATGGTACTCGACAAAATATGCAAAACGGTATTGCATATCCTGCAAGATATCAGGATCAAAAGTAGAATTAGAGTTAAAAGATGAAGGAGGTATTGGTTAGTTAGGTAAATACATTTCAACCTTTAAATTTATTAGGCAGTCATTTAGGTTTTCTCTATGACTGGTCGGTTCTTCATGATCCATTGGAGGAAAAAATAAAATGGGACGATGGGAAATATTTATTTGATCATTTAATCTGAATTGGTTTTGGACAATTTTATTATATCTAATAATTTGTAAATATTTAGTTTCAGACTATTACTTGATTTATTAGTTTCAATACCGTGTCTTTGTTAAGATTTAAGGCTTAAAATATTTGCCCTATAGGTAATGACAAAAAATCAAAGTATTTCAAACATCACTTTTTTTCAATTTCTGAAATTATCGTAAACTAAGGGACTTAACTGTAGTGACATTAAAAACCAAATTATTTAATAATATAACTCAGAAATTTGAGAAGCAGAACTCAGATAATTTTATGATTTCTCAATAATTACTTGAGGTAATGACAAAACGGGAGGAAAGGACACGAGGAAAATGGTGAAAGCTTTACATCTTAGAGAGCAAATATTTTAAACAGGACAAGTGAGGAAAGGATTACTGATTCAATCATCACTAATTAGCTGGAAATTCGAACTAAAAAAATAATAAATATAAAAAAAATGAGACCTCAATTTTATATTTCTTTATGTTCAAAGCTGTATAGCAGCCATGTGTCTGGTTCAAACTAGCGATATTAAAGTAATTCTGGATTTGTAAAATTTATAAAAAATTAATTTTATATATATATATATATATATATATATATATATATATATATATATATATATATATATATATACTTTGAGAACTACTACATAACCTTGGTTCGTAAAAAAACATAACTCTACATAATTACCGTGCTAACTTTTAATGAACAAATCCATATTTCTACAATTAATTTCACGAAGGATGACTTGCACATCCCAACACTATAAACTATATGGCCGCAACTTACATCCCAGATAACACCCAGAGATGCGTGAAAAAAAGCTGGATGAGGGATCTCTTGAGCTCAGAGGTCTATTCCTGCTCATGAATTTAACGCCAAGTAATAAAGCATTTCATAAAATACACTGTTGAACTGTTCACAAGTTTATGTTGAATTTATGGCTATTTCCATTTAAATGGAAGTTGGAAATCTGCGTTTTATCAGTGTATGTTATTTTAATCTATGATTTACTCATCGTCCAATTTTTAGCTTCTCGTTCATTATATTTTAGTTCATATAAATCGCCTTTTTGGAATGGGTCTACTTTGTGTTTAAATGAAGGGAAATAGGATGACAATGGTTGGAAAACAAGAAAATCTGTTTTATTTTCTGGACATCCTAGTGTGTGTGATGCCGGAATAATTAAGATATTATTTTCTTTGAAACAATATTTTATAATTTTAACACTACGATTTATTCATTATCATTCTGATTTTGACTCTTATTGTAACAAAATTGATAACACTTGATGTAACATTCTGATATACTTTTAGAATCCAAATGTTAAACAGTATTTAAATAAACTGTCACTCACCATATGGTAATTACGGGATTGCTTTCACATCTAATAAAGCTAAAACGGTCCTTTGATTTAAATGAAAAAAATGGCTCTTATCAGGACTGTAAAATTCAGATACATTTACAAAAGACCTCAAGTAAGAGACAAATAAAAGACATACTCAATATGCAATAATTGGAAGTGATTTGGACAGGAAGGATGGAATAGTTTTGGTATTCGATAGTTTAGCAATCTCCTATAGTTAGGTTTCTTGACATTTGTGTCTAGATTGAGGGTTCCAGGTAAGCCTTTTGTCCAGGATGGAGCCAACTACTGCACCATGGGTATTGGAATATCATTGAGGTTGAACCAATGACTAAAGACCTGTACTAGGAAGCTTTTGTTTTTTCCTGGTTGTTGGCTCAGTGCTGTTGTAGGGACTCAAATTATGTTTGAGTGCACTACCAACTGGTTACTCAGAATATTAGGTAGAATGCTTCAGCTCCTAGCTCGACAAAAAAACAAAATATAAAAAAATTAATTATAAAGAAGATGTTGTAAAGTTTATAAGTTCTCCAGTATTTAGGTAATAGATTTTAAAGTTAGTTCTTCGGATATCACAAGAAATTATTTTCTCTCTGGCTACTTAAAATGGAACCGAATTAATACCTCAAAAAGACTACAATGGTGGAATATTCTTCAGCCATAAAAAGTCGTTAGATCATGGAATATCTCAAAATAGTATCCTTTAGTGTTCTGAAAAAAGGATTAAATGGGAAGAGAGTAGGTCTATTTAAAAGGTCATACAATTCAATCAATTGTCAAACGGACGAAAATTAATTTGTTGACTGGCCAATTAATTTAAGGAGTGGCCAAGGAAGGGAATATAAAAAGTCCGTTAATCTAATATTTAAAAAAGACAATGGCGGATACCCTTCCTTAAGAAGCGTTAGATGCTGGCAGATCTCAAAATTGTACCCTTAAGTCTCCTAAAAAATGATTAAACGGAAAGAGATAGTGCCCTGTTAAAAAGCGAAAATATAAAATCAATAATTAAAAGGACGAAAACTAATTTGTCGGAAAGGAGTGGCCAAGAATGTCCTTCAGCCTTCAAAAATAATCAAAAATAGAAGATCTGAAACCAGTATCCTTCAGAGCAGGGGTTCCCAAACTTTTTTGTACCACAACCCCTTTTGTTGAAATGAAAGCTTCTCGCGCCTCCCCCTTAACAATAAATTGTATGGGCCTAGGAACAAAACAAAAACAAATAAGTATTACATTGAAAACAAAACATTTATTTATACTGCCATAAAATACAACATCAGTTTCATAAAATGCAAAAATTATGAATAAAAGAAAAATAGATTAGGTTGGTTAGAGAGGTGGATGGACTTGAATTTTCTTTACTAGTATGCTTATTCGTGGCTGAGTTTTAGTAAGTGCAAAACGCAAGTCACTAGCAACATCAAGTTTATTCCGATACTTTGTTTTAATTGCCACAAGTGTTGAAAATGCTTTTTCGCACAAATAGGTGCTTGAAAATGGCAAATATAAACGAAAAACTAGGATAAATGATACACTAGGATACACTTTGATATATTTTAAACAAAATGAAGGTTTGTCCATTATATCAAAGTTGTATTTGGCAGAGGAATCATGTTTTATTTCCAAAGCATCTTCTTGAAGTGATTCAGGCAGGGAGTCTATGTTGACATGGAATGGGTCAGTTGACATTCTGTCAATACTTTCGTCACAAGTGTTTGGGAAGTATTTCTGGAACTCTTCAATCAGGCCCTCCAAATGGTTTGGTATTTGGCTTTTCAAACTTGATCCTTCATAAATGTCCTTGAAGTGTGTTTCTTCTGAGATTGACTCTACATTAGGAAAATTTGAATAATTGCAGGGGTTTGCTGATATTTTACGCCTCCAAAGATGCAATTGCTCAATGTACATACATCTTGATCGTATCACGATGAGTAACTATATTTGAGTCTCCACCCTGCAGTTTTAGGTTAAGGCTGTTCAACAAGTCAAAGATATCTGACAAATAAGCCAATATTACTTGGGTACAAGTTTTTAGAAGACCACGCTTAGTTCATTTTGCTTTTGATGTTCCAAGAAGGCGAATTCTTCAATTCGAAGCTCGAATAATCTTGCCAACATGTTTCCTTTTGAGAGCCGTCGTTTTGTGATCACTTCCTAAATTTTCACAACGAGTTTTAAACACTGTTTTTTATTTAATTCACTACTTTAATACAGAACTTTAAGACAGCATTGAGTTCATTTGGAAGGGTTTTTGCTGCTAAAACTTGTCGATGTATAACACAATGTATCCCAGTCACATCAGCATTTTTCTCTCTTACTAATTGCACAAAGCCTGAGCGAGAACCAAGCATTGAAGGCACACCATCCGTACATACACCGATCAGTTTTTGCAAAGAGAGTTCATGTTTGTCAAAAAAGTCTGACTGCTTTCATAACATCAATAGCTTTTGTCGTGGTCTCCAACTCTGTAGAAAAGAGTAGCTCGTCTTTCATTCTTTCGTTTTCAATATACCGAACATGAACAATTAACTGATAACATTGTGCTATGTCTTTTAAAATTAAGAATTTTAGAAAGACTACCTACACTTAATTTAATGATCAACTTATCTACCCCCCCCCCCCAACATGTCCTTACGCCCCCTAGTTTGGGAACCAATGCTTCAGAGGCTTTTGGTATTATTAAAACATTTTTTTTTCAATATATGGAAAAATGATAAAAATGACTTTTAAGTAAAGGTTTATTGGCTATCGGTTGGTAAGCAAGTTATATCGAAACATATTGTAGTGTATTTAGCTTAAAACCTAATAACAAATAACTTTAAAATTAATATGTGAAAAAATGTTTTAAGGCTTAGCCGTGGGACATACAAATAAGTACTGTTGTAAGCGGTGCTATCTGACTAATGAGGTAGGAACATGTTAATCCTTCGTTGGCAACGTTGTCGGCAAAATTACCAGAGCACACCCGAAGAATTTAAGGGAAAAAAGGATTCGATGTTCCAGAGAAGAAAATGAAAAGTTAAATGAGAAAAAGTAGGGGAGGGGAGGATCTGTTTCGCTTATCCGAAAATTGAATGAAATATTAAGTTTTAGAAAACTGAGGATGATGGTGCGGGACCTGGATACTCCGGCAGGAGTATTTTAGAGTGAGGCTGGAAGACCGTGGACTAGGTACAGTAGAATCTTGCAATACCGGCTTATACCCTTTACTCTTAAGATAAGCAGGCAAACATAGTCAGAAAGCAGTTTAGAATGTAAATTTTGTGCTAACCAATACATTTATTAATTGTAATATAATTCATAGCTTCATATTTTTTAATTAAAATAGTATCCCTCTCCTTTCTCAGTGATAGAACCTTTATATGTAATTATAACCTTTTCTATTCTATTTATCCAATATGCCGGTGTTCCTCAAGGAAGTAATCTAGGTCCCATCCTCTGAACGGTGTATACAGCTGACATCCGAACTCATCCTAGAGCCGTAATTACTATTTACGCTGATGACACATGTATGCTATATGTAAACAAGGATCTTTTCAGAGCCTCCTAATCAACCCAATTCTATACCACAAACCTTCAAGAATGGTGCAAAAATCGGAAAATTAAAAAAATCCAAACATATCCTATTTAATAACTTTACCATCCGTCGTAAACCTACTACTTCATGTCCTACAGTATCCTTTAATGATATTCCATTACTGATACATTACCTAGAACTCCATCTGGACAAGCGTCATACTTATAACCGATACACAAGATTAAAACGACAAGAAACTGCCCGTCGTTGGAACCGTCCGATTAATTTTGAAGGACTCGTTTACATGACAGTAATTAGAACAATGAAATTTAGTTTTGGATCTCCATTTAACCATCCAATTCATCTAGTAATCAATCCTCACCTCCTAAAATCCTAAGGAAGTTCCTCAATGCTCCTTATTATGACACAAACAAATTTATCCATAAAGATCTTAGGGTACCACATGTTTCTGAAAACCTAAACCAAATATCTATCTTTCATATTAAACTCAGTAACTATTCAAATCCACTAGTATCTCAACTCGTTTCTCATTCTATTCCAGAAACCCCTCCGATGCATCTGAAAAAATGAATACTTGGTATTTTTTTAAAAATAGAACTTTTATTAAACTGCTAGAATAGGTAGTTGCTTTACAACCAATTGACGTGTTATTATGAGCATTACCTTCTCATTTACTATATGTGTTATAATTACATTTTGTATAAAGTTTTAAACACTAATAAATAGTTTTTAAAGAAATAATTTTTTTTTTGAGGGAGGCTTCAGCATTGAAGAGAAGGTTCGTGAGAGTACTTCTTCCCTGGATGACCATATTGTACAAGCTTAAAAAAACACTAAAACAGAACTGTTTGAAAACAGGCAGAGAAAATTATTATTATTTTATTTGTTTTTTCACACCTAGTGGTGTCCACATTCTGGGGACCAGACATGGTCAACCATCAATGTTTATTTGGAGTTTAAAAACTTCCGAACTATTGTTGTATTTCCCAGCAATGCCGCTTGTTGCATTTTTTCCACCACTGTTTTTGGCAGCTCCAACTTCTCTGTAGAACAAATTGTGTCTTTTGGAACCAGCCAATTACAAGATATAATTATTGGCAAGACACTGTACTTTTCCAGTCTATATAGTTGCTTTAGTTCTTCTGCCAGCTCCTGGTATTACCTCTTCTTCTCAGCTAAAACTCGGAACATATTGCTATGCAATGGCACACCGATTTCAATGATAAAAGCTGATTTCCCTACTTTGTTTATGATCACTATGTCCGGCCTGTTGTTTATGATCATATGATCAGTTATTATCGGGTGATCCCAAAATATCTTTACCCTTTTTTCTGAGATTATGGCTTGTGGATGATAATGATAGTAGGGACAGCTTTTATCCAACAGCTTCAACTTGAGGGCCATAGCGTGGTGCAAAACCTTGGCCACATTGTTATGCCTTTGAAGAAATTCCTGGCCAGCCAGTACTTTGCATCCAGAAGTTACATGCTGGATCGATTCTACGGTATTTTTGCAAAGGCGACACTGATCACCTATGGTCTCCCCACAGATGTGCTTCCTGTATGCTTTTGTTGCGATAACTTGATCCTGGATAGCTAGAAGAAATCCCTCGGTTTCCGGGAAGATGTTGCCATATTTCATCCAAGTTATTATTATTATTATTATTATTATTAACTGCCACAGTCCAACTCAAGCATAGAAAACAAAAAAATATCTTCGTTATGAAATTTTAATAAATAGCTAAATAAAGAAAAATACAATTATTTAATATATATTTGATGATATATGTAACAGAACGCTTCGTTTTATTCCATTCAACATCTTTTTTATTCCTTTTACTTTTAAAATAAACGGATCTAATTCAAACGAAATATTTTCACCTTCTGAGAACGACTAACGAGCTCCTCGGAAGGCTTTTAGTATGAGCCTTTGATATAAATAATAAACCCGGATTCGATCCCCTGACAAAATAAACACGCCTTCCTAAAAAATAAAGGGGACGTATAGGAAATTGGCGAGAAGTAGGATTGGATTGGAGGTCTTAGCGACGACATTTAGATTCAGATGGGAATCGGACCTAAGCAAACCAAGCCACCGCCCGAAGTAGCCAACTCTAAAGAGCCTTATTACAGTCTTCGCTGGGGTGAGAGGATAGCTAGTAGTGTGGGGGGGGGGGGTGGTAGGGTGTGGTGGAGGGGGGGGGTTGCTTCCTGCCAACTTTACTACTTTTCTGAGGTCCTTTTCAACACAGTTTTCATCTCTACGATTTCCCTCCATGTTAGATTCATTTATTTAAATGTTTCTTGGTTACTAGAGCTAATCCACCAAGAACTAAATAATTCTATTGTAGAAAAAAATAATCTTAGCATTAAGTTAATTTCAGGATAGATTGAACATGGAACAGGGAAATCATGCTTCCATAAAAAAAAAGAAATAAATAAAAACTAACCACTTGTATGTCAGTTGATCATCGAAACAATTAGAAAAGCCATTTAGTAAATTACCCTCAAATATACTTGACAATAAAAAATACAAAAACGTATCGTCAATTTCCTTTGATTATGGTACAACTGACGTCACATGTTACATTTACATAACGACGTGATACCAGTCTCTTAGTTTATGGAAACGACCACCCAATACCACAGACACATTGACTTACCTAGGACTCCTTTTAGACATAAGGCGCCAGTATAAAAAGTAAATCGCTAAGCTATGGACTGCGACTACTACATTCCAAACCTCAACGACGCGTTGGATATACTCGCCCAAGATATACCCTTTGGTCGACAAAAATCGACAGATCCTGGCGGAAGAAATAAACTATTTAAATAAACGCTAACCCCTTCTTGGCCTAGTAGGCGTCAAACTATCCCATCGATTTCTGAATAGTGATATTATAACAGTATGGTGAGGATAATTTATAACTGCTGTATTAAAATTGTATTAAAAAATACTGCTGTATTAAAAAATTATAAACTGCTGAATTAAAATTTTATAACTGTTTTATGCCTAATAAACCCCAACAAACAATTTATAACTGATCATCACGACTGTCTCAGACAAATATCTTTACAAATGCGAATTAAAATCTGCAAACGCTTGAGGTACGCATGATGGTATAGAAGGATCAATACAGTTAGGATCGGTGAATTAATTGCCACTTCTATTGAGATTATCTTATCAGAAAACTAGTTTCGAATGCTAAATATTCATCTTCAGTTCTAAAACATACAAAGTTTTTTCAGCACTATGTTACATGGATTATATATACTAAAATTTTATAAAAGGTAAGACAAGATATCAAACTAGGGCACTCACTTTCCTGGTAACTAAAACAGAAATAGACTTCTCACTGAATTCCTGAGAAGTATAAGGAGCAGGTAGGTTAAATTTTTGATTTACAATGGGGTTTCCCTTATGACTCATTGGATTTTTCCGTTCCTATAGGAAACAAATTTAAAATGGTGTAATACTTTTTTTTTTATTTAATAGAAATTTACAACTGTATATAAAATATATTATACGTTAAGTAAATACGATGATAATGATAAAAATGACTTGTCACTTGTTTTTAAAGCAACTACCCATTGGTAGCACTTATAAAGGTTTTATATAATGAAGCATTATATTAGAAGGTCTCGAGGCCATCTTCTTTTCAGACGCCTCGGAGGGTTGTAATACTTGATGTAATATTTTTACTCCCGAGTCTTTATTAAATTTGTGGTTATTTTCATTTAGATGGACAGCGAAATTGGAATTTTAGGTTTTATTAGTGTTTGCTCTTATATGTTCTTTTACTCTTTGATCTACCGAGCGTCCAGTTTTTCCCGTGTATTTTACTTCACAGTCATTACATTTTAATTCGTATACGCCGCTTTTTTGGAAAGGGTCTATTTTGTCTTTCGGTGAAGGGAAGTATGATGACAATGGTTTATCTATTTTAAATGCAGGGTTTAAACCTAATTTTTTTAATTCTTTCCCGACTTTAGTGGATATAACACCTCTGGAGGTGTTATGTATATATAATTCATAGTTTTTTATGTATTTGTTTTCCTAAAATATTATCGATTGTGGTTTTACTGTATCCGTTATTGTTAGCTATAGTGTATATTGTTTGTATTTTTTTGTTATAATTTCGTTCATTTAGCGCTATATTTAAAAGGCGGTATATCATGCTATAAAATGTTGCGAGTTTGTATGTTAGGCTAACACACAAACTCGTAGCATTTCATAGAAGCATCAGCATAATCTTAATAGGCGAGGCAATTAATTCATCAATCCTAAAATCTGCAAAAATAAAGAGAAAATAAAAGTAAATTATCTAAATATACAAAAGAAAGATAAATAAATAAAGAATAATGAAAATGAATAATACAGAGACAGACTCTATTTCCTTCTGACAGGGAAAAGAAATAGATCACGAATAAATCTATCTGTATTATACAATAGAAAAATGATTTTATTATAGGACCAAGTCCCTTAAGAATAACAACTTGGTGCAGAAATAAATAAAATTAGTTACATCTGGTCAGAGAAATAATGTAGTTAAAATTTGGTATCGATAGGTTCAGTATTTTTGCTATTGTAATTCAATAGCGGAATGCCCCAAACAACATGGCGGTCGATATTCAAAATTATTTGGGATCCACATGGCACAACACATATTTAAATATTTTTTTTTTTGTAATTTGATTGAAGATAAGTAAATTTTACTAACAATTTCAAGCTTTATATACCACCGCTGTAACCTCTCATATATAATGGCGATTTACATCTTTCGGTGAATTTTTAAACCACTGTTTAATTTAAAATTTTTTAATATCAAATTAATTAAGAAACAGTAGATTTTATTATGGTTAAACTGTCTGGAGGTATAAAGATGATGTGCTTAAAAATTAGATTGGTTCAGTAGTTTTAGCAATTAGTGATCTCAAACAAAAAAAAATGGCTTGTTGACTTGTTGAAATTTGGGGCATATTTCGACATTATTATTTCGAATAATCATTGGTTGTTAATTTAATATAATTAATAGTTTAAGTAATTTGGCGCTTTTAATTTTAAAGTGTGAATTGGGAAAATCAATAGATTGTAGATAAATATTTTCATGATCTGTTGTTTTTTTACAGCCAGGGATAAATCGAGTTTTTTATTTTTTTATAAAAAGGGGCAATAAATTTAATAGGAGGCGTTTTCTGCATGAAATAAACAGTTACTTAACAGTATATCTTCCTGGCATCACAAATGAAATAAATAAATATAAAAATTGATAGACCTTTTATGAAAGCAAATGATAAAAATAAAAAAAATAATAAGTTCAAACTATATCTATAGTTTGATTGTTCACTGAACCATATTCGCATACGTAATCGACTTGAACTAATGAAAATCGGGCCAGCACAACTAGATCATTCGATTAGTGCAGAACAGCTGTTAGGGAGGAGTGGGGAGAGATGAAATTGCTACACAACATAGAGAGAATTTTCATTTCAATCATATTCCTGAATTTCAATCTGAGGGAATTTAAGTTCTATCATGGCCCTGGATATAGGGGGCCGACTCGGTTGGATTACATCGAAATGGCTCATGGACCTACTGCGTCAGATTGAATCCACAACTTTCCTTCTCTGTATTACTTCCCAATAACATTTTTTTTTCTATATTCCCAACCTGCGTTCACACGTGTTCAAGGGAATTTGTTAGAGGATAAACCGAATATTTGGTCATGTAATTGGGTTCCGATACTGGAACACCTAATTTAAATATCGAGTAAAAAGGTTTTTATAATTTACTAACTATAATTCATTTTACATTTTATTCTAAACTAGCTGAAAGTGCCCAGCTCCGCTACGGTTTAATATCATTATGATTAAGGTCAACTTAGATTAGTAAAAATTAAGCGTTAATAGACTTATAAAATACAACTTGGGCCTGGTTGAGCCGATTATCTTGTGACCGGAAAACTGATGGAAGAGTAGTTGGGGACGAAGCTACAGGTGAAGCAATGTTGGTGGGTTGCTCGTAAGGAATATGTACATCGAACTGACCTTACATGCCATCACCAGAGAACATAAGTCTTTTAACCTCCTCTTTAACATAAGTCTTTTAATAGCTTTTCGTCATGAAACAACTCAAACTTGTATGGTTCCACTTCTTTAGCCACCATGAGTTCACAGAAAGTACCATATTATAAGGTGTCGACATCGATCGTATTTTTGTTTGTTTACAACTTTAAGGAACTTAATTTGTGGTCAAAGTGTGCGCCTTGAACTTCTAACCTATTTTTTAACTTGAGCTCATCTCCCAATACCATATGACAATTAATCTATTATTATGCACCCAATAAAAATTGTAATCGCATTTTTCGCGAAATTAGCCGCGATCCAGGCCGATTTTTTTAAAATTTCTTTCTTAGCGAGCACCTACGGCCCTAGAGGAAGCTACATATCGAATTTCATTTTAATCCGTTTCTGAAATTTCGTGTTAAATGAGTGAGTGGTATTTGACAAATATATAGTAGATTATTATGGATAATTATAACACTTATTATTCTTATCTCATACAATTATTTAAAAGGACCTGTTCCATTTTTCGTTTGTGATCACTTACTGTAAAAACTACTAAACCAATTTTTATCCACATCTTATTTATGGGTCAGCAAGGTTCAGAAATAATCAAATCTACTTATTTTAGATTAATTTTTTTATTAAAAAAACAAAAACAAAACAAAAAACACAATATGTGGACTGCAGTGAAATTTGAAAATTGACCGATAGGGGCTTTCCCTTCTCCGTGAGAGGTTGCAAGGGTATAGAGAGCTTGAAATTTATAATAAAATTAACTTACATTCCAATAAATTATTAAAAAATATTTGAATATGTGTTGCGATATGTGGATCCCAGTGAAGTTTAAAAATTTACATGTGGTTACACCAGTACAATTACAATGTTAAAACTACTGAACCCATCAGTACCAAATTTTAACTACATTATCTTCATAGTTTAAGGAAGGTAATAATACAATTTATATGAAAAATTTTGAGTAGCAGAAACAAGGATTGCCATACTGCCATATACTTATTTATGGTTAGAAATTAAAATCCAACTAGATGAAATCGATAAAAATTATTATCAAATCATAATGCCAATCCTTTGATTTTTGATATTGTGAGTAAAAATATGATTTATGGGTTTTTTGTAGTAAGCACTGATAATGCAGTCTATTATCCGCAATACTTTCTAAATAGTCTCTGTCCGTCTTGATTAGCAACTCATAGATTAACAATTAAAAATCGGATGACTAATTATCTTTAATATTATCTTCCACTACTTTATCAGTGCAATTTTAAAGTATCATTGAGGAAAGAATACTTAATAGCATACTCCAATACAAGTTTTTTTATCGATAAACAATAAAACTTCAATTATTAGTTAAAATTATCTAAGTTACTTTAATTATGAGAGGGGGCGAAGCCAGCCAGTCTAGTAAAATTTTACATTTTGCTATGCAAATGTTTGGCTATTATTGATTTTTTAAATGTTTTTACATCTTGTGAGCTAAAATCAGAAATTTTGGAATGTAAAGCGCAACCGATCGGCTATTGCAAGCCAAATAGCGTCAAAGCATTCGATGTTTTTTTTCTTTTCACCTAAATGTCTGCTGCTGATGTCAGTTAATTGGTTCTTAAGAAAACCTTTTTGAATTAAAAATTAAACTAAAGTAGATATTCTCTAATTTGAACACAAAACAATCACTGTGGCTTGAACGGATACTAAGATAAAAGATTTCAAATTTTTGGAATTCTCTCAAAATTGCCGGAAATTCCACTATAGGTCCTTAAAAACGACGTTTTAAGCTTAGTTATGAACAATTTCAATGTTGTGTTAGTTTGTTCTAATTCTAACACAACATAACGTTGCTACAGCCAATGCTTCTATACATAAATTTCTGGCTAAAACATGTTATTGTTTTAGTATCTATATCGAACGTTTCTATTCCCTTCAGTTTTAAAAATGTTAATATACACATTTTAATATAACCATGATAAACTTTTAACTAAAGAAAACCTGTTTCATTGTTAGGTCTGGTTCTAACCTTTTGGCAGTTCCGCCCTATCCTTATCCTTAGTCTCTAGGGGTCGTATCTACTGTATTTGACAAATCCCTTAAATATCTGCACATTTCTTTTATCGGTATATTTATGATATCCATTATAAAAGTTTTCTATTTATATAGTTATTCATGCATTAATTTTATTATTGGAAGCGTGAACTTATGCTCTTTAGGGACAAATGGGAAAAAAAAATTGGGTTGAACTGTATTGAGTAGGTTGGATGCCGGATACCGAGAAGTCGACATTTATTCGATTAAAGGTCGTTATTATTTATTCAGCCGATTGATGAGAGTGGATCCGAGTCCGGGAGAAATGGTCCCTCAAAGGCAAACAGACAATCTGTATTAATGCTTCGTCGGAATTCGAGGAGAAAATAAAACAAGAGATCTTTCAATAGAGTTAAAAACGTCGTGATAGATTTAAACGGAAACAACATGTATTTAATCTACATACCTCCATAGTGTAATATTGAAAACAATTCTGTCAATTACTTTTCTAAAATAAAATAAAAATAAAACAAACAAAACGAAAAATCCTTGAGCAAAGAATGACTATCCTGTCATTTTAACAATATGTATGTATGTATATGTATATATACACATTTAGTTCAAGCAAATCACCAAGTTTACACAAATACATTCCGAACAAAACACTACACAATCACAGACATATACAAAGTAACGATTATAAATTTGTTTCTCACAAAACATGGCAACACCAAATCCTGCTTAAAACGCTTTAATATCATTCAAACTGGCACATGTGAAATTTAGGCATATTCTTTACGATTGAAAATTATTTGACAGACAAAAGTACAAATTAATGTAAAGTCTAAAATTTAAAAAAATGGTAGCTGGACTGAAAATGAACAAATACTTTTTACCAAATTTAGAACAGATTTAGTTAAGTTTGTCAAATATATCGATTTTGATTTGATTTACTGACCAACCTATGTGCTTATCAAGTTTTACTTTTTTTTATTTTTTTAGTACTATTATTTTGTTATATTATTTTTTGTTTATTTATTAATTAATTAATTGTTCTTTACATTCTTTACTTTTATTTTTTATATGTTTAGATATATAAGTATTTTAAAGCCACACAAAAGTTCTTAAAATTCCAAACTCATTACATTTTTGTAGCATCACGCTAATTGTATCATTCTTAAAATATAATCATCCATATGCAAAAAATAATATAACAGATATCATACATAGAGTATACTTGTAACTGCATAGAAAATATAGAACAGTAATAAACGGACCTTTTATAGGGTTCACATAAAAGGGGGGAAAAATATTCACATACATATTGTTAATATTGTTATCATTTTAATATGTTATTCTTATTTGTTAATATGTTGATACTTTTAACCTCCCACAGGTCAACATCTGACTTGTTTTTCTTCCCTCTCACAATAAAAATATAATTTCACAGTGATTCGGTGTTCAGGAAATTGGCACGACGGGTGGAAGACTAATTCTTAAATGTAAATTGATCGAATAAGGAAAAAGTTGAGAACAATTTAACATTTGCCTCTAGAATCTACCGTTTAATAGGTATATTAACTTAAATCTAATAATACCCGTCTTACTTCAATTTTTTTGTTGGGGCTTTTATGACACGCTCTAGTTCAGTTTGTGTTGCTCAGATCAAAAATTTACCGGCACTTTCTTCATCAGAAGCAGTAGGTATAAAAAGAGGTAAATTGTCGATAGATATATCCACGATCTATTGTTCTTTTAAGTCAGGGAGATATTAGTTGTTTTGTTTTTTTATCGTATTTCTTAATTTTTTTTTTTTTTTTTTACTGTAGTTGACAAATACCAATGGATAAAAATCTAAACGAATTTTTATAATATAATCTAGGAGAGTGAGCGATGGAGGGATGGAGATGAGTTAGGTTTTGTAGAGGAGTGAAGGATAACAGGTCAGAAATGATGGGTGGTGTTGGAAACCCATTCATGGCGCCCTCCATCCATCAAAGCCAGCCATCTTTAAAGCTTATTTCCCTCCTCCCAATACAAATGTGAATACATTTTCAACAGTTTCAAAACAAGCTCTCTCTATCAAACAGCTATTGGTTCAAATAAAAAATATTCTTATAACTTTCCCTCTATCGCCTATATATTTCACGAGTCCTTCCACTATCTCACTGCTTGGCGTCCAACTATCCTTTCTGTAAGGGGGTGACATATTTTACAATCATTATTCTGAACATAAGCTTCACGGTTGATCAAGTTAAGTTCAGTATTGTACCTATCCTTCTTTTGGGTTGTCTTTAAATTGATTCAGGTATATTTTTTTTATAGGTATCTTTATTTTTATATAATAATAATAATAACAAAAGTTCTTTATTTATTCTGGGATCTTAAGTCCTATCATATTCTTTAAAAAAATAACAGATAATAATAATATAATAAAAACAAAGAAAGAAAAGAAAAAAAAAAAGAAAAATTAACAAAAAATCTTTAAATATTTTTTTTGTTGACAAAAACAATAATATTTCATAAATATAAATTGTTAATATTTTATACAACTAAAAAGTGGCTATCGATAGTTTTTGGAGGACAGGATATGGGTGGATAGTAGGTGGTTAAAGAAGTATTTGAAAGTGGAAAGGGTTATTGAATGACGAATGCTGAGAGGGATGGAATTCGATAGAGAAGAGGATCGGATTACGAAAGATCTGTCGAAAATGGTTGAGCAATGAGCAGGAGTATACAATTCTGATTGTAATCGGAATTGTAAGATGGAGATTTTATATGCAGCCGCAGATATTATAGCCAATATAAAATAGGCAGAATAAGATGTACAGATGGAAGCAAGAAGGCTCCCTAAGGTGATGTTGAAGAGACAACCGGGTGGAAAGAGAAGAAGAGGAAGGCCTCGAATTCGTTAGCTCGAAGATGTGGAAGACGATCTTTGGACTCTGGGTGTGAAAGGATAGAGAAGGGCAGCTGATGAAAGGTGGGAATGGAAAAGAACTGTAGAGGAAGGGTTCTTCACGAACCATTGCATACTTCAATCATGCTTCAATTCATACTCAATTGCTTACTTCAATGCAAGATTTTTAATTATTTAATAAGGAGATGAATTTGTCAGGGGTGCAGTCAAGGTTGAATAAACACAGCCAGTTTTTAGATGAAAAACTTATATTTTGGCGTGCCAACGTTTCGACCTGCCTTGCAGGTCTTCATCAGGGCTAAAATAACAAAAAATTGGATGTGACCAAGATGATACTAACATTAAAAAAATTTAAAAAAAATAAATAATAAACATAATTTAAAAATGAAAAAGAAACAAAAAAAAAAAATTTGCAGTTAACTAGATAATTGAATACAAAATAGTAGTGAAGTTTAGTCGAAGATACAGTTGTAACAGAGTAATTAAATAATTTAAATTGAATAATATAAATTTAAAATTTTGTAAACTAATACAACAATACAAACTAATGTAACAATTTTATTAACAGATGTTTTTTATTAGGAATTAAAAAGGTATAAGGGATCTATATGAAAAGGAAAATGATAAGATAGAAATGTAAGCAAAATAATAAAGTTGGCATAACAATAAACGAAGGAAGAGGTTGAGAACATATGAGAAATTAAAATAAATGGACTTACTGAAGTAGTCTAGATGAAGGCTTGACTAACAATGATTGTTAAAAAATAAAATCAGGGAAAAGGGAGGTGGGGGATAATGACTTGCAGAAAATAATTAAGGGTGGCAATGGCTAATATAACATATGAAAGGGGGCGCATGGTGGATAAAAACCGAACTACATTTTTTTTTTTTTTATTATTTTATTTTAAAAGGCGTGGAAGATGTTAAATATAAATTTAAACATTTCGCTATCACCGTCAGCAAAAAAAAAATAAATAAATAAAAAAATAAAAAAATAAAATAAATAAATAAATTAAATAAAAAAATAATTAATAGTGATGGAAAGGTTATAGTTTTTTAATAAGATTTAATACTTGGGAATAAGTGAGGGAAATGTATTGTTTATCAAGGATTAGGTTCTAAATGGATGTAAATGGATTCTGATAATAAACGTTTACTATGGTTGGGGACAGTGGCAAGGATAGATGCTTTTTCGAAATCAAAGGTATGATTTAATGATAAGGAATGTTCTGAAAGTTTGGAGGCGGAGGGATTTTTGGAAGAGATGGAAAGTTTGTGTTATTATTTAATCTCAAATAGAGATCACCATATATTCCTCTATTTTAGAAGGAAACCGCATTCGAAATGGTGAATGTTTACTTACTAGGGTGGAGCGAAAAAAAAGATTGAGGGTCTGATAATACGGAAATCTGGCGAAATCAGGTAAATAAAAAAATAATAATAAAAATTTAAATTTGATATTATGTTGAGAGGTTGCACAAATCGTTTTAAGTTTTCTGTAGTATTCAAAATATTGTAATCATTATTTATTCTTCACTCTGGATTAATTAATTTATACTGAAATCCCACTTGCTCATTTTTTTAAGAGGTACGAACTCAATAGGAATCGGGAGACCCGAATGCCTGTAAATCAAATAAGCGTGGCTGTGGAAAGTACTGATGGGACGAGTTCATAAGAACTCGAATAAACTCCGGGAAGCAACTTCCACGATATAACTAGAATTTCTTTTGTTGTTGACACGGGACTTTAGGACAATGATCCAAACGAGCAAACCTTTTATGAATCATTTTTCAAACCCTGAGACTGAAAAATATTGCTTAATAAATAATAAAACTTGAAATTTTTGTATTTTGGCTTCTTTTTTTTTCAAACCTTGATTAGTGTGACCTCAAGACTGTCTCATTTCAGTCTCATATTTCCGCGAAATTTAAAATTTAACTAAATTCCCTCACTATTCATTGGTCAGGGTTTTACAGATTCTCAAACTTTTTTTTTTTTTAAATTATCTTTATAATGACGTTTTACAAGAATAACTATTGTTCTAAAATAACTTTGAGATTCACAACAGAGCTTTGAAATTCAATAGCTAGGCTGTTGAGATGAATCGATGGTTGTTATGGGAAGGCATTATGGGAGCAATTCGAAGAGTATTGCCTAATATGTCACATGATATTCCATTGTGACAGGTGACATTGGTGCTACATGAGCCCAAAAAATCTTTATCATTCCTTTATATGGCAGTAATTCTTTCATGTAGCTCAATTTTTTTTGTATAATAGAAACCTTACTTATCAAAATAATTCGATACCCATTGTTCGAACTTTATTGATAATAAAAAGGATTAAATGAGAGAATTATTTTAATTGGATTGGATTTCGGCATTGTATTGTTCCAGAGTTTTCAATTTTACGGTATCCTTTGACAGCTTTATATTCCCCAAAAATGAAAATTTAATTAGCTATTGGTATTGTGGGTGTGTGATCGTGGTACAGAAGCTCATTGGGTTGGGTATTGGCTCATAACACCAGGTTCGAATCTGGTCTAGACAGAGAACTATTCATTCTGTTACATCATTTGAGTATTGACCATAGTGTCGGGTAGCTAAGAGTAAGCAAACCTTAATACATTGGACCACCAAGACCGTTCATGGGCTTTAGACTTGTTTTTGATATTATTATCAGGTATAGGCCCACGAATCGGCTGCTTTTGTAGTTCGGCTATTTTTAACTCATTTATATACCTACTCTTTAAAATAGGTTTGTTGCAATGAATATTTGACATTTGTCGATTATAATTATTATTTTAGATCCATCATTGCAGATTGTTATTTAGTTCAGGAATAAGAACTTTTATTAAAGAGTTCCATAATTATATATAATTTATTGAACTTTAAGGTTATGATATTAACACAAATAAATTCCATGTTTCCACCATAACTACTTTGACTCCAAACAAGGGTACCACATTTTTTACCGGCCTAACCACCCACCTCCCAATACCCATTTAACATTTTTGGGCAAACTCTCAGATGCATGATTGCCAATGGCCAAGGACCGGAATCCTTTGTGTCTAATCTCAGACGTATCCAGAGGAGAAATAGAAGAGACCTAATACGCAATGAAAATATTAATTATTTTATTTCATTTTTTAGAAACACTTTACTCTGGGACACAGCCCCTTGAGATTAACATAACATAAAGTAAAATCATATCTGTCTTAGAGATTTGTAGAATAAAACAAGATAAATAAATCTAAATACAGATTTACATTATAAAAATAATATAGTAGAAACAGGAAAATAATAGTAAGTATAGAAATAAATATTATAAATAGAATTGTAGAAAGAGAAAAAAAAAAAAAAAAAAAAAAAAAAAAAAACATTATCATAAAAAAGCTATAAATTTAGGCTAATGTCTGACATACTAGAATGACCTATATTATTAGACACATATAATATATAATTAGTGAGCGTCAGTTTAGAGAAAAAGAAGGTGGTGGAAGACGAATGATCTGAATGCTCCGTGGGAAGAAACATTGCGGAAGGAGAGAATACCACAGAATCGGGTTAGAAAGGTACGTCGGAATGGTTCTAGAATGGATTATAGCGATCAGAAAGGTAGAGAAACATGGACTTGAGTTTCGAAAGACAAACTTTAGAAGCCAATTCATAATACGTTTTAATATGTCCCAAAAAAATATCGAGAGTCCAACATGCATATATTACGCAACCATAATATAATTGGGTTAGAGAGGATAAGAGAGGATACTAGAAGTTTACGTGTAAGGGAAGGAAGTAACATAAGAAATAGAATAGTTTTAGGATAATTAAAATACAGGACAATCTTAGAAGGACAATGTTAAGGAAAACAATTGAGCAGCTCCAACAGACTGCAACAATGCAACCAGAATGGACGATGGAAGAAAAGCCAATCATTTACCTTTTCTTTAGAAACAAGACCAGAAGGAAAATGCAAACCATTGTTGGCAAGGAAGTTTTATACAATTTACATCGAAAAAAAAGAATATAATGAGGCTCCTATCTCGAAAAATTGAAAAAAAAAAAAAAATAAATAATGGTGCAGGAAACACATCTTGGGAAATTGGACCGAGGTAAAACTTCCACTCCTTGCGGCCTCTTGGAGGAAGAGAAAGAAGAAGACCTATACACAAATAAATGAACAAGACAATGACGATATGGCAATTGAAATGTTTTCACAAAACGAAAATCAACATAGAATCTACAGGTAGAATGGAAGGATTTTTTGTGTCTTTCAAGGAGATGTTTTTTACTGGTAACACACAGATTTGAATGCCGATTTTTGTGTGGGTAGCAAGGAACTATGATAGTTCAAAACTAGAGTTATAGTCGCTAATAAGCATTGGGATCCGAGAAAAAAAATAAAATATGAAAATCACGTTTTATTTTTTTCTCAGCTGTCAGTCAAGATAGAGAAATAATTTTTTTAAAGTATAATTGTAGTTTTGTATGCTATCACTTTACCACAACTAAAACCCGTTATTTGGAAATTAATGCAGAAATTCATGATTAAACCAAAACCTGATATTATTATTACAGAGATTATTTATCAGGCTTTGGTTGTGGTAAAGAGATAGCGTACAGAACTACAATTTCGTTTGTTCTTATATGCTGAGAAAAAAAATGAAACGTGAATTTCGCATTCTTTTTTTCTCGGCTCTCAATGCTCATTGGAGGCTATAACCCTAGTTTTGAACTATTATAGGTCCTTATTATCCACACAAAAATCGGCATTCAAATGTGTGAGTTACAAGTCAAAACGTCTTGTGAGTTTATATATGGAAAGAATTTGAATTTTCTAGAAGATATATAGGTAGTTGTCGTGAAGAGTTAAGTAAGTCAAATTACTTTAAAAATGAGTGAACTATTGACCTTCGAATCAGGTAAAATATGAGTTAAGTTGTCCCTCTTAATAAGGTCTATTTTGGCTCAAGTGGTAATTTTAGATTACGAAAAAAAAATTAAATTATCGACTTCTTCAAGACAGCAAAGAATATAATATCGTTATTATTTATTCAATATCATTAATTTTTATTTTTATTCTTTTTAATTTTAGATGTTTTAAGATATATCTTCCATGGATAAAGCCATTAACAATTCTTCTTCTTGCATATACAGAAGAAATCGATTCCAAAGTTTGGCAAGTCTGAGAGTAATATCGAAGATCAAAGAGAGTGGAGTAGCACAAGGCAAACGAATAGCAGAGTGAAGAACAATGTGCAGAAGTGCAGTATAAGGAAAAGAAGGGGGTTTGGAAGTAGATTGCAGCCCGGAGCGAAGTGTATGTTGAGGGGTGAGAGGGACGTTTGTTGTTTCAGTAAACTGGAGGGTGTGGATGAGGATTGATGAAGTTGAAACTGAAGAAAAACTATTGACTTGATATGTCAACTGAAGTGTCCATGTTTTTGTAAGCTAGATGGATAACAAAGTTGGTTTTTGTGTTTCATTACTGTATGCTCTCATATGTTCTTTTCCTATTTGATTTACTGATCGTCCAGTTCTTCCCGTGTATTTAGATTCACAGCCATTACATCTAGTTTATGTACACTGCTTTTTTGGAATGGTTGGATTTTGATGCATACCTTTTCCTAAATAGCGGAGTGAAAATAATACATCAAGTAGAAAATAGCCTATAATTAAATATTTATGTATCACTAGGAATAATAAAAATGTTCAAAACTAATACAGATTTTTGTTTAAGTGGCCAGAGAAACATTTACAATAGCCCTATTTTAAATTAGTCTCCAATAGGAACGGAAATATCTAATTAGTTGTATTAAAATACCTTAGGTAGAACCCCCAAAAATTTAACCTACCTGGCCATTCCCCTTCCACTATGGATATATTTCAGATATCGTAGATCTCCTCAGGTAAATATATATATACATATCCTAAGGTGAGTACCAATATATTTGATTTCTTGTCCGTAATTTTTACATTTAATATTGTAAGTACATTTATATTGTCCTTAACTACATTTAATATTTCCCTAATACTCTTGGTGAGGGACCATGTTTCTGCGCCATATGTGAGGATCCTACCAATCAATGATTGAAAAATCCGTTTCTAATTCTAAGATGCGTTCTAATTCTATTGCTTTCCTAGCATTACATCCTCATATTCCATCCAGAATAGAGCCCACTTATTTAAATATTTTTCTCCTTCTATCCAGAGAGCCTCCTCGTCATTCCCCTCTATACATATGTATTCGGTTTTGTCAAAATCATTCTTCATTCCCCAGGCTTCATTCTCTGACTGTCATTTCCTACAGCCATAATGGTTATACCGCCATAATTCGACCGAACTCTTAGCCAACCTCCTGGATGGACAACTGGTGTATCTAGAATACCAGGGCAGATCACGTAAGAAATGAAGATATAAAGAAGAAAATGCAAATTACGGAGAGCGTGACGGAACATGTTATGAAGAAGAAGTTAATATGGTATGGACATGTACGTCGAATGCCTCCTGGAAGATTGCCTGAAATGGTTAGAAAATGAAAACCTCCGAGAAATAGAAAGAGAGGACGACCAGCAAGGAGATGGGAGGATGAGATAGCGGAGGAAATGACAGGAAGAGGTCTTACCTGACTGAAACCCAACAAATGGAAACACCATTGCAATGAAGATCTTGAAAACTTTGATAAATATATTCCATGTAACAAAATGCTGATGTTTTGAATATTTTGTTTGTTTTATAACTAAAGATTAATGTTTAGCTAGTTACTACTACTCTAATAAAATAATCCCAATAGAATTAATTCATTAATCCAAATTGTATTGATCCTTCTATTTCACCATGCGTGGTATAGAATCTTCATTTAATCTATTTTAAGTTTTAATGTGATATTTTCGAATTTCAGATTAAAGAGTTTATATAAATTATTTAAAAGACTAAAGGCAAAAATAAAGTTATTTTGTGATGAATGGAACATAGAATCTTTACCTCGGTGCCATCTTTTACAAGTCCCTTAATCGATGGTCTCAATGACCCCCTTTCCCTCGTTAGGGCAAAGTAATGACAGGGCGGGGGCAACAGTAAGATGTTATAATACTTACTTGATTTACGATCTTTTTAGGCCAACGGTGAAACAAGGACTTAGGGATCCAATATAAACTTCAGAACTTTTGCTTTAGCTGCCAACTTAGCAACACAGATGTCGGCTTTTCAAAAGCACAATATAAAAATCATATTCCTATGATGATACGTTTTGATTACATTGGATAATTTATGGGGTAATAGTTCTAGTGGTATTATACAGCTAGTGTAGAAAGTATTGGTGTTTTTAAACTAGAATAAAATTCCGGAGAGTACACTGCTGGTACCAATAGGATGGGAATAGACTCTAGATTATATATATATATATATATATATATATATATATATATATATATATATATATATATATATATATATATATAAATATAAATTACTTGTCGTTTCCTTGGGGCAGGCTGACATCTAAACTACTGAACCGATTTTAATCAAATTTGCACACCGTGTGCAGTTTGATCCAACAAAAATGATAGGATAGCTTATATCTTAATTTATAGTCGCAATATTATTTGTATATTATCTGCAAGTAACAATTATCTGTTAGCTCTATGCGATTCTACCATATGGCGATATAAGGTTATACTATTATATAAAAGGACAAGCCATTTTTCGTTTGTGATCACTAACAGCCAAAAACTACTTGAACCAATCTCTACCAAATTTTGACTTCATCATCTTTATAGGATGGTTTAGCAATAGTAAAATGTAATGATTTTCAACTAATTCTTTATTGATTTCCTACCCATGCATCCTTTCTTCAGGGAATTAAAGTGTCTCTATTTCTTCACTCGTAATCGGCACATTCCTTTGTTATATAATATCAAATGATATTAAATGATAGGATAGCTTATATCTTAATTTATAGTCGCAATATTATTTGTATATTATCTGCAAGTAACAATTATCTGTTAGCTCTATGCGATTCTACCATATGGCGATATAAGGTTATACTATTATATAAAAGGACAAGCCATTTTTCGTTTGTGATCACTAACAGCCAAAAAAAACTACTGAACCAATCTCTACCAAATTTTGACTTCATCATCTTTATAGGATGGTTTAGCAATAGTAAAATGTAATGATTTTCAACTAATTCTTTATTGATTTCCTACCCATGCATCCTTTCTTCAGGGAATTAAAGTGTCTCTATTTCTTCACTCGTAATCGGCACATTCCTTTGTTATATAATATCAGAAAATATTTAATTTACATATTCTACTTTTTTGTATTTATATGCTTCATTTTTGAATTTTATGCATATGTAGATTTTTTTTTGTAATTTTAATCTCCCGTTTCTTCTCACAGGCATATCATTTCCTCTGTGTTTGTACAAAGACTCAAAAATTTGTTTTTAATTTTAATTTTCTATTTTGTGTACTTATTTTTTGTACATGTCAATTTCGTATACAGGTCCTAGAATATATATTATATTAAAAAAAAAAGAAGTCATGGACATGGCCTTTAAATCACTGTCAATGTCTATAATTGTATAATTATAATTGTAATATAAGTATAAGTTGTATAATTTTAATAGTCAGTTTAATTCGGAAAAGTAAAATTTAATCTATTCTTTATAAGGTTCGATTATTTAAATGGGCATATTTTTATAAGTTGGAGCATTAGATGACAAACGGAAATAACTGGAATAATTCGAGTATTTGAATAATTGGATGGCTATTGAGAATTTGTTCAACAACTTTATTTAATAAGCCCCTAAACAGTTACATCTGCTCAAATATTTAATTTATAATTGAGCATAAGGAAAAATGATCACTTTCCTTTGTTTCACAGATTTCCTCATGTAGTTGTGCAAATAACTCTAAGCATTGCTATGCCATTATTATTTTTTCTATGTGTACACATCTTTTTAAATTGATTTATAGAAATTCAAAAAAGTTTATAACACAATTTAACCAGGATTTTTAAATTAACCACCCATTGGTACCACTTTAGTTAACCACCCATTGGTACCACTTTAGTTTTATATCGAAAGGTCTAATGGCCAACTTCTTTTCAGAAGCCTTATGGTTTAATGAAGCTCCAGGTCTCAACTCAGTTTGTCCAAACAGGCCTGACTATAATCTTGTAGATAGGCCTTATGTAATGTTATGGCTTCTTAGACCGTTTGTCTTGTAATTAGTGATTTTATTTTTACTTTAACGATTTAATGATGATTAAAACTGTATGCATTATAAAATATTAGTAAATTTGAGGAAAAAGATTACAATGACACGCCAATAGCATGCAAAGAACTGCTCATTAGTAGCACTTTAATAGTTCTAAATAAGGATATCTCTTGGCCATCTTCTTTTCAGACGCCTCAATGGATTATCAGAAATGGAGTTTGATACAAGTTGGGAGACTTGTGGGTTCGAGTGGGTATCGAGTTTACTATGATGGGATAGGTATCTCGTTTGGGCTAAATCAACATATAGAACATTAGATCTTTATAGATAAGTTTGTGTTATGACATAAGGAGCATTGAGAATTTTACGAAGGATTTGTAATTCTTAGGATTGGATACGAGAAGATTTGGAAGGTTTAGTGGAGCCCCAAACCTCAGCTCCGTACTTCCAAATGGGTCTGATTATTGTCATGTAAATAAGTCTTTTTGCAATTTACTGTGAGCTTTTAGCGCTAGTCTTGTAAATGATAGAGTAGTCGGAAACGAACAGCAGTCTCTTATCTTTCATGACTTGTAACACAAATAGTAGATATAATTTTTAAATCAGTTATAAATTGTAATCAATATATTCATATACTGCACACAAGAACTCGTCTTTCCGGTCTCTATACTCCATCCCACAGAAGTACTGCATTTTATTGGTCCTTCCTTGTCTGCTCCTCTGTTCTTTGAAATTGTCTACCCTCCCCCTGGAGTGCAATGCTTCTTCTCTCGGAATATTGAAAACACTATTCTTTCACCATTTTCTTTCTCTCTATGACGCTCTCTAATTATAGAGATGTATGCACTATATGAATATGTATGCCTATATGATATCTATTCATATAATTTAATCACAAAGTCTGTCAGACATAAAACGTTAGCGTAAAATGTAGTTTTATTATGAAAATGTTTTAATTTTGGTCGAAATAATTTTTGATTTTCTATCTTTTCTTTTTCATTGTTATTATTATTCTTTTTTTTGTTTTTTTTTTCTGCAATTTTTTTTTACATTATTAGCTCCTATATTGCCTATTTATTTTTTCTTTCTCTTTTTTTCTTTTTCTATTTTTTCTCTGTATTTGTTCTCATACATATGTGTATTCACTTTCACTATGTAGTTTTATTTTTAAAAGCTCTTGGTCAGTTATAATTTTACTTTGTGTTATGTAACGTTATAAAGGGACTTTGTCTCAGAATATTTTTTTTTTTTTTTTAGATCAAGTTATAATAAAAAATATTTTGTTTTTAATACGCATTTATTAACTTCACCTGTATGTCATGGAATCTTTCATCGTAATTTTCACCAATTTTCAGCAATCTGACTTACTTGAAAATTTGCTCTAAATTTGTTTCAAGGGCCAGTGACAATTCAATAATTGTCTAGTTAAAATTACCCCCAAAATGGAGGACTGCCTTGCAAAAGGTGAAGTAGTAGATTTTACGTTTATATATGGTGCAGATGGACCATTTATTCCTGAGAATAAAATATCAAAAATGAAACTAAATTTGATAAAGATAAAATTTTTGGGGGCAGAAAAACCCAAAATATTTGAAATTTTTTATTCGAAAAATGTTTTTTTTATAAAATCAAAGTTTGTTAAATTGTGCGTCTAAAGACATCACTTAAGCTGAATTAGATTTAGGCGTTAAGCCACAATCGATTGTTTAACATCGAAGAATTTGGCCAACTTTTAAACGTTAGTTTTGGTCATGTTAAAGAGTCTATAGCGCATAACTGGCTAATTCAATAAAAAAATGTTAGATACTAAAAGTACATCATTACAGTTTGTGCAAGGTAGGATTTTTAAAGTTAAAATTTGCCCATTTCTGCTCTGATATATGTCAATAAAAAAAAATTGTTGGTTGATTTTGAATAAACTGTGTTAAAAATGCAAACAAATCACGAATAGTACAGGAAAATTTAAATGTCTGACTGCTGCAAATTTTTCACCACACTTAGCTTTTTAGTTAGGTTTGCTATAAAAGCGTGTTTTCTAGTTTTTTAAACTATAATTTTTATTTTAAACATTTTTTTTAAATGAAACCAATTAACTTATAACAAGGTGCTTAGAGAAAAACTTGGTAAAGGATACTGTTCCTAAACTTGAAACCCCTCCTCCTTGATTCAAGTTATTCAGATCAGCACCCCATTAATACATCAGCTCGTCTCTCCCCCTCTTCCCTCCTCTCTCCCTCCTCCCTCCTCACTCCCTCAGCTGCTGATGAGATTGCACCGAGGTTTCCTCTCACCGGCACATTCTCTACGACGGTTCAATTAATATCCACCGACTGAAGACGGGGAGTGAGTTATACCGGGAGGAGGAAGAACGGGAGGAGAAGCGTGCTACCTCCCTGCATTAATTTACCTGCCGCGACACGACCGGTGGAAGGACAAGAGCTATGGGTCCTCATTTATAACCGCCTCCAAAAACAAGGCTGCAATTTTAGGCCCCCCTCTACTCCCTCCATTTTGGTCTTTTCAAGCACAGAGTAGGCTTCACGGCTTAATCGATCTGATGTTTCTTCTTGTCATTGGGGGTAAGTAGCATCTCTTCCTTACTCCGCTGCGGTAAAAAACCATAAAATATCCAATAAAATGTTCCAAAACATACAATAAAATTATCTAGTAACGGCTTCGCCTGCTCTGATAAGTAAAGAACTTAGATAGGTTGAACTAATAATTCGAGTTTTACTCTTTAACGATAAAAATCTTGTACTTTATCATTCAGTTGAGAATTATTTTCTCACAATATTTCTAGATATTTTCACGCAAAGCTGTAATTTACGTGAAAGCATAATTGGATATTCAATTATTAATTCTAATCTATGAGTTGGTGACCCAGACTGTTTATGAAGAAACTCTGGCGGACAATTTACTTTTTCAATAAAAATGTTATTAATTTTCTCTGCTATAGTATTCTAGGTAAAATTACTGCTCTTTTGCACAACCAATGGTACAATTTATGTAATAAACCTGAAACATCAGAATAAATTTCTAATCATTGAAATTACAGTCATCTAAAAATCTCCAGCAATAACTAAGCTTAGGTTACCCATTTTATTCACAAAATATATAAAAAAAAAGAAATCTACATTTTTATAAGGCAATAATTTTTAGGTTGCTGAATGGCGCTAACCACGATTAATAAACATCTCTGGGATCCACACGTCAGACTGAATATTTAAAGTTTTTTTGATAACAATTTATATGAATTAAGAAAATTACATTATAAATTTCTAGCTCTATATAACACTTTACCTTTATAACCTCTCCTAAATGGCACTCGCCACATATCGGTCAGTTTTTAAACTTCACTGCGCACCACATATTTATCGCTATTTAGCAACAATTTAATAAAAAAATATGTAAAATTTATTATTTCTTAACCGTCTTTGAACTATGAAGATTTAGAAGACCACATTTCAAAGCTTTAGTTAAAATGTGGTAAAGATTGGTTCAGTAGTCTTCGCGATTAGTGATCACAAACGAAAAATGGCTTGTCCTTTTATATAATAGTATTGATGAAAATTCTGAAAGGTCCTTATTTTGTGACCAATAAATTTATCCAAAAAGATCTTAATGTTACATATGTTGCTGATTTAGCCTTACCTATCTTTTCATAGTAAGCTCCATAACTACTTCATTCTACTAGTCTCTCAACTTGCTTCCCACTCCATTCCCCATAATTTTTATTTTATGTAGACTTAATGTTATTATGGCAATATAAAGACAGACAATCAACTAAAGTATAACTTAAGTTAAATAAATAATTCAATTTATAGTAAAAAAGCGTGGGACACTTGACATTAAATGTTTGTATCGGTAATAAAATACGTTTTATAAAATTTATTATAAATATAATAAAATCTGAATGGTGTCAGTGTCCGTCCCTCCATAACAAAAGTTTGTTGCAACCCACTCTTTTTTACGATAAATTGAATTATTTTTTTAACAACTATAGCTTTATTTTAATTTCATTAAAAATTTAATTAGTCATAGGTAACAGTGTGTATGGAGTTTTATAGCCATAACACATTTATAAAACAATAATTATGTTCAACTTTTTAGTTCGGTTTGCCATTAAAGCGTGTTTAGTTTTTGTGTTTTTTAACTATAACTTTTATAGTATAAATATTAAAACTACCTCAATTAAAAGTAGTATGAATGATTATCAATCCATATACAATATTTTAAATCAGAAATAAACGAAAATTAAGAATAAGGAGGAAATTACTTCTAACACAATAAAGTTGTTTTTTTTTTATCTACTCACATGAGTCATTAGCGGCTTAGTTCACATATTACATTTTGTTCAACAATTTATAAAATTTCAGTAATTCAAAAATGGTTTGATTTTGTCTTCTGTGTCTTCTAGTGCTCTATCTTTACTTGAGGGTATATTGTATTTTATCCTTTCGTCAGAGTATAGTGTACATGTTACAATGTTTTTCAATGTCACTGCTGTCATACAAGTTGTACATATCGGAGGTTCTAGGCTTATCATCAGATAACCGTGGGTGAAAGCTGAATGTCCTATTCTTAACCTGTAAAGTAAATAAATACAACACAATATTATTAGTAATAATAAGAATTAATTTATATGCAAAGTTATAAATAGAATCATACCCTATAATTATTTCTTAAATTTAGGTATTGACCGTCTCACTCTGGCTAGAGTAGGTTTGTAACCTGCCCTTGTTGGAGTGCATAAAGACTTAAAGCCCCAATAGAAAAAAAAAAAAAAAGAAAGAAGAAATTAGATATTCCTATGGTGTTGCAATGTAGCTATTGCATTAATATAGAGGCATGCAGATTATTAAAAATCAACTATTCTCACTTAAATTTTAATCATATACTAGACAAATATTTCTCACTTCCTAAGGTTTCTTATTAAATTGAAATTAATGTATTTGTTCAATGAATGGCAGAACACAGGGTTTTTTAATTCGAAATTTAGTTTCACAACTTCACTAAGCATACTTTACGACCCAAGCATTATTTCTCCCCTCCCCCCTCTACCCCCCACCTTAATACAGCGTATCCTTCTAATAAAGGAGAATTTTCAGTAACCATAAAAATTTCATTAAAAATACGACTCCTCCCCCCTCGCTCACTAACGAGGCGGTCGCTACACAAAGGAATGGGTTGGTCGGCCCCTTGCAAAGACATACGATGGCCTCTTCCAATAAATTCATATTTAGTATCTGCGATATTTATAGGGAAATAAAGAAGGTAGGGATTAATTATATTAACTTTAGGCAGCGGGGTGGGGGAGGGGCTTAAGGTGAGCTGAAATTAATTTTTTTTTTTTTTTATTACGAAATAAAAATGAGCTGAACCTGCGTTTTATATTAAAATATTTTCATCGATGTATTTAATTTTCTCTCATTAAATCCACTGAATACCAGAGGGAAAAAAGTAACATAAAAAATTCAGAAAATATTAATACTAACATCTTTAAAAAAAAAAAAAAAGTCATGTTTAAAACATTGTGGTGATCTGCAATAAAAATTCCTTTGAATGTTAGAATATTTCGAAATTGTTTTTAAATGAATTCTTTGTAAATCTACGACCTCCTGCCCTACAGTATCCTTTAATGATATTCCACTAATCCCTGTTGAACAGATCAGCTACCTAGGACTCCACTTGGACAAACATCTTACTTGGAATCCACATACAAGACTAAAACGACAAAAAACTGCTCGTCGTTACAGACAACTTCAACATTTACTAGACAAACGTTCAAAGCTTCCAATAAATTACAAGAGACTCAAGTACATGACTGTGATAATACCTATTTGGACGGAGTTGAGCTTCGGGGCTCCACTAAACCATCCAATTCATCTCGTATCCAATCCTTACAATCCAAAATCCTTCGAAAAATCCTCAATGCTACTTACTTTGTCACCAATAAACCTATCCATAAAGATCTTAATGTTCCATATGTTGCTGATTTAGACCAAACCAGATACCTATCCTTTCATAGTAAGTTCCATAACCACTCAAATCCATTAGTTTCTCAAATTGCTTCCCATTCCATTTCCGATAATCCTCCGAGGCGTCTGAAAAGAAGATGGCCTTCAGATCTTTTAGTGTAACATTTTATTGAAGTGCTACTGATGAGTAGTTATTTACTTGATGTACATATTTGTATAGTTGTAAATTTCAATAAATTGATATTAAAAAAAAAAAAGTTAGTTAAATTGTGCGTCTAAGGACATCTATTGAGGTGAATTCGATCTCTTATTTCTTATTACTTTTCATATTTATTTATTTAATATTTATTTTAAGGATAAAGACTAATCGGTATAATTGAGAAGCACCTCGAGAGCCATAACCAGACAAGAAGTCGTTATGGAAGAGATCCTTGCAGAAAATAAAGCTTCTTAATCCATAGTGAGTGAACTTGAAGAACACAGAACGGTGACTGCTTTGCAGATAAGCAAAAATTGTAGTACAGGGATATTTTTTAATATAATCCTTAAAAACCCAAACCTTAAAATAAAATAGTAGAAAGATCTGACTGCTGGAAATTGTTCACCACCCCTAACTCTATATGTAGTAAAAATTCTTCCCCAAAATGGTTTGGGTGGGGGAGGGGAAGAAAGTGTAGGAAATTGTATGTTCATAGACGTACAATCAATGTTCTGTTTGATTAAATAACTTGAAAACTATTATTTCATTATTCATGGCATTTACTCCTCATTTATTATTAATAAATCTTGTTACATGTTTCGGGAACAACAATGTCCCATCCTCAGACTTTAAAAATTCTTTTCTTGGTGTAAACACACCATGTCAGTTCCATTTACATATCCAAATAATGATTATTTGGATATGTAAATGAATTGAATTGAATAAATTGAAGAATTAATTGAAAACTATTACTTTCAGCACATTTTGTATCATGTACATTACTAAAGAAAATGAAATTTGTTCCTATTCATTTTTTATGTCTGATCAATAGTTTTAGAGCTATTCTGTCAAAAACTGTAAAAGGACATATTAAACTTAATGTGTGGGGAAAATTTTAGTTTTTAAACATTAATTTGAATTCAGCTAACATTCTGCTAAATATTATATTTTATTATATTTAGTCCATAGATATCCAAAAAAGGTTTTTGATTAGATAAGGAGGAGTGGATAGGGGGTGAAATTCATATGTTCTGAAAACAACATGGAAGCCGTTTATCTTAATTTTGTTGTTTGTTTATTTGGGCTTAATGTCCTTATGTATTCCAACTAGAGCAGAAAGGACGGATTATCGCACAGGTTACCAACCTGTTCTAACAAAGGTGGAAAGGTCAAGATTTATTCTTAGGTTCACCACGATATAAATTGTCACCCACCCAGGTGGGATTCGAACCCACGACCTTCAGTACCAAGCACCCTGAGACCCTCGCTCCAGCTCACTCGATCTTAAATTTTATGTTATATTCTTTTTTTTTTTTTAAATATTTAAAATTAATTTTTTATGAATTTGGTCAAATACACGGTTTTGCTTCGACTAATTGTTTCAGAGCTGTGAGGATAGAAAAAACACGGTATTTTGTCAACTTTAAAAGATAGCTTAACACTTTGTAAAATAAGAATATAAATGACAATGTGTCGCTTCGGCAATTTTAATATAAATTGATTTCTCGAAGTTTATATATTTATACTGATTAGTACTTGCTTATAAATACTATTGATACCGTTTGGAGACAAAATTAAGAAAATAAATTATAGTTAAAAAAAAAAAAAAAAAAAATACGCTTTAATAGCAAACCGAACTGAAAGGTATAAAATACTTTTTATTTCATATATAGTTTATGTTAGGGCTATAAAAAGCCAGACAATCTATTATGATAAATTAAATTGGAATAAAATTAAACTTTAACTTAAGTTATTAACTAAATAATTCAATTTATAATAAAAAAGCGTAGGGAACTTGATATTAAACGTCAAAAAAGTTTCATACTTTTTTATTTTTTTTACTACTTATAAAAGTAGAGTTATGAAAATAATAATAAAATCTCAATGGTGATTGTACATCCCTTTGTAGCACACGTTTGTTGCACCCCAAGCTTTTTTACTATAAATTGAATTATTCTCTTAAGTTTTACTTGTATTTCATTCTAAATTAATTAATCATTATAGATTTTATTTAGTCAAGTGAAAATAAGCCTTAAAATATTTAAATGTCTTATAAAATGGTAGAATAGTATTCTAAACACAGTAATAGAATCCCCCGTTCCCTATATAATAAATTATATGAACTTCATATTTCACATCCACAAGAAATAAAATACAACTGGATAGAAAAACTAAAAAAAAAAAATACTCTTGATATCAAACAATACTTATTTATGGGAAAATCAGGATCCTGTCTTAATAAAGAAAAATTGAGGAATATAAAAAAAATTGTGGGGGAAAATAAAAACATGCTAATAGCTCCGGATTTAGAGAGAGAAAACAATTCTACCTTTAATCCCTTCTATAAGGAAATAACCCACACACATTACTGGTGCTCAACACCTTCTCTTAAATGCCTCATTTTACAAAATAAGAATAATGTCACAACTCAGACTAGCCTCAGATAAACAGATTTATTATAAAAATTATATGTACAAAATAGACTCGGAAACCATATGTAGTTCATGTAATGAAAATGAAAAATAAAGTTTAAATCATATCCTATTCAACTGTCCCCAATACCTAATACTCAGGCTGATTTTTCTAATTAATAATAAAATAAAAAAACGTCCGTCATAGCCACGTTTTTAACAATTGAATATGAGGTAAAAATTAACGCAGAGATATCTATGCTTTATTGAAACAATTAACAATAAACATAGTGCTGCCCAACTTTATTGAGTTGCTATAAACACAGCATACTAATCTATCCAATTAAAGACAACACTGTAATTTATAATTTAGTTATAATTATATAATATACTACTTAGTATTACCTAATACCAGACAAACTAATAACATTTCACAGTTGTTGTTTAGACTTCGGCTAGAACGGTCGCAGAGAATTATCCACTCCAGCAGTTAAGACTTATTTTCTTTCTTTTATAAACTTTTCTTCATTTCTTTATTTTTTATGGTTATATTATTCTTAAAGAGATTTTATTATTTACTTTCTTATGTTTTTAATGTTTTTTTTTTTTTTTTTTTTTTTTTTTTTTTTTTTTTTTTTTTTTTTTTTTTTTTTTTTTTTTTTTTAGAAGTGAAAAAATTTATTTTTGAATAAGGTATATTAATTTTATTTAGGTACTTTTTGTTATTAAAACAATTTATTTATTTAATTTAATTTTTTATTGGCTATTGAGGAGCATTGAAGTTAAATTATGGGAGAGCCTCCTGATCCTCCCGATTTATCCAGTCCAAAGACAAAAAAAAGAAAGTGGGCTCGGGGCCGAATTAAATTTCCACCCGACAAAATCTTTCCCCTAAATGTAGAAAAATACTTTCCTACATATTTAGTGGCAAAAAGAATAGATGAAGAAGATTTTAGAAAAACATCACCCTTCTTTATTCAGAAAGTAATTTCCAATCTGGTAGGAGATGTTAAAAATGTAAAAAAATTGAGAGATGGATCTTTAATCAAAACATTAAATAATAATCAATCAAACAAGCTCTTATCTTGTAAAGACTTCGGGGGTCAATATCCGGTAGAGATAACGCCACACAATACATTAAATTATAGTAAAGGCGTAATACGGTGTTATGATTTTTAATACATGGAAATTGAGGAAATTAAAAAAGAACTAACCCCGATTATTAAAGATATAGTTAGGATTAAAACAAAAAGTAAGGGAAATGAAATATTAACCCACAGTTACATCATTACCTTTCCTACCTCTAAACCACCCGAAACTTTAAACATTGGATATGAAACGGTTCGAGTTCAGCCCTACATTCCGAATCCCTTAAGATGCTTCAACTGCCTAGGTTTTTCTCATCCAACAATTCACTGCAAAAAAGAATCCGTTTGCGTACAATGTGCTCAGCCACGACATGGTGAAAATATAAAATGTAATCAGCCAGCCAAATGTATAAACTGTAATGGCCCCCATAATGCGCTTAACCGTTCCTGCCCTGTTTTCGTCTTACGAAAGGAAATCAAGGCTATTCAAGTGAATAACAAAGTATCACTAAACGATGTCAAAAGAATTTATAAAGAAAAAAATCCAGTTCACTTCAATGCAACATTTGCAGAAATTACAAAAAATAGAGATAAAAAAGTAGAAAAAAAAGACGTTGCCATTCAGGCCAATATAATATATTATTTTCAAATAATAACCAAACAATTGAGATTAATAAACCTAGCGTGGCTACAGAAAATAATGAATCAAAAAAAGAAATTAAAAAATTAAATTGTACTCAAAGTACATCGATGCTTTTGGACCAAGCTCATTTTAAGTCCACTCCCCCTATCCCCTCCCTCCTCCCTCTTATCCCGTCCCTCCCCCCTCCCATCCCTATTCCTGCCCCCACCCCACCTTCTACTAATCCAGTCAGAGTGACGAGAAGTAGTAGAAATATCTTAGGGCCTTCCTCTCAGCCGGAGCCCAGTACCTCTTCCATTTCAACCTCTACTGAACCTAGGAGACGAAACAGCCTCAGTTCATGTAGATGACACGCCTATGTCTATTGATGACACGGGCCAGATATCCGAAGAACAAGAGTTCACTAGAGTGACCCATAAAAAAAATATTAAAAAAGAAAAAACTAAAAGATAGCACTTAAACCGTACTCTTTAAGAATGATAAAAAAAACCAATAAAATTGTATTAATCAATAGTTATTGATTTTGAAACTTTGAATTTGAAAATTGGGGATTTTCAACTAACATTTCGGACACCCTCGGAAATGATATATCTAAAGCCAAAACAGTTTTTAATTTTTTAAAAGAAAATGATCTGCTTAACAAGATCTAATTAATCTTCCAACAAAATAATACTTATATAACAAATTTTATCTTAATTCATTTAATATATTATAAACATTAACATATTATAAAATATATAATATTTATTCTCTTAATCAATTTTCTCAGGGGTCCTGTGGGGCTGTGGCTGGGGGCGGGAGCTACCTGGGGTTGGGGCGGATCGGTCCCGCTTGGCGGGGAATGCGACACGGCTGCTTGGGCTAGTTTTGCTCCAAACCTCGTGGGGATGTGGACTTTTCCATATAGAATAAATGTAAATGGTTTTTTTATCTACATTCCACAAATGAGCTTTGTATATTAAAAAAAAAAAAAAAAAATGTATATATATACAGATAAGCAAGCCGTGGCGTTTTTCCTTCTCGGCGGGTGCGACTCGTCTCTCCTCGGGGCGCGCCTCTATCCGCAGCACCCATTCCGGGCCAAATTATAATTTGGTAAAAATTACGCAGGCATTGATGACCTTAGGGTTTTATGCCTATAAACCCAAACAAACAAACAAACAAACTAATAACATTTTTTTTTTCTTTTTCCCCCTTTCTTCTTTTTTTTTTCCTTTTTCGCTTCTTTTCCTCGTTCACTTTATTCTTTCATTTTATGTTATCCCCCCTAATATTCACATATCTACCACACATTCATATACATAAATGCACATTTAATAACTGTACATTGCAATGGGCCATCCTATGCACCATGTATGTGGTGGTGAATAATTCCCAGGAAGAATACCATTACAAATGCCATTAAGCTTAGATCATTCTTTTTGAACGAATAATGACATAATACCGAAGAGGATTTTTTTATTTATTTCCCTTCCTTGCCTCTCGGCTACACGGGTTTTGCAGGGATGGCTTGTAGCCATCACTGCTGGTTTTAACAGTTTAACATAACATTTCAATATTACTCTTAACATTGCAAGAATAAATTTTCTTAAACATTTAACAGAACATTTCAATATTACATTTAACATTTAACATTTCAAAATTACACTACACGTTTAAAATAACATCATTTAAAATACATTAAACGGTTCAGATGTTATTTTTTACTTTTTATTTTAGTTTAGATTTGTTTATTTGATCAATATTGTTTACTTGTACATAATAAAACCACTTAATTAAGTAAGGAATTATGTTATATCAGAAATTATTGTTAATTGAGAAATTTTGTTTTATATGTCTAATATCATATGAACCTGTATTTTACTGCCTTGTAAATATGTACCTATTGCTATGTTATAATTTAGATGTGTTAATTATAATGAAGAAGAATCAAAATATATTAATTATATGAGTGACATGCGAATGATAAATGAATTTGACTAATGTTAAATAAAAAAACAGATATATATTCAAACAAGTAGTTGACATATAAAATAACAATATGAAATAAGAACCTAACATAACTAAGAAGAATATAACATAACAAACGTAACCTAGACTTATCTTTAATACGAGGGAGATGCTATGTTGTGGATGGAAGTCATCGGTGAGATGTCATCTGCAGATGACTATGTCTAATCGGCTACATTGTGGTAAGGAAGGGAATCGCCAGTCTGGCCTACAAGGAGACAAGGCCAGATACAAGACCTCCAGAAGGGGAGAAAAAAGACAGGACGAGACCCTGAAAATATTTTTCCGTCCCTTATTGAAGAATAGGCTCCACAACCTGTACTTGGACACGCCTACCGAGTTCCCAGTTTTTTGAATTTTAGAAAAACTTAAATATTATGTTTACCCCAAATATTACACGGTAAGCGATAGACAGGTAGGGAAACGGTCCTATGTTGTATGACCCAATAAAATGTGTGAATTCCCGACCACCTGTGAGAGGCTAGCTACCCAATTGCGCACCTCGCGAATATTATGCTTGTTAAATTAAAATCTATAGGTTTGATACATAGCACTATACATGTGTATTTTTGCTGTTTAAATTTAAATAGTTTGGCCAAACTCTATTGTAACAAGCTTAACGCTTATTCAATAAAATAATTTTATTCATTCATTCATAATAGACTGTATGGCTTTATATAATAATAACACAAACTATTCATGAAATAAATGTTATTTTCTACTTTTTAGTTTGGTTTCCTATTAAAGAGTGTTTTTCTAGATATACCATATCTATTATAGATATACTATTAATTTATACTATTAATATATTAATTTTTAAAATGTAAGACGAGAAACATGTTTATACTCACCTAAAAAAGCGAACCGGAAGGATTTCTTGATGCTGTTTGTTCAGAGAGTAAATTATGGTATAATTGGCAGAAACGAGATGGTAGTAGTAAACTAAATAATGTTAGATAGTAAACTAAATAATGGTAAAAATAGGTAATTATTTAGGTTTTTCCTGTTCCTTTTATATAGAAATGGCGCATAATTCATCAATTCTAAAATATTTATATGTTGCAGTCCATTAGGATATTGGGTTTTATTAGCGGCAGGAGGCATTATAAGAATTTTATTCCGCTGATAAATCCCTGTATTTGATTAATACTGACACTCGTCTCACCTCCCATCATCAATCTCTCTTGATTCATTCACTAATTTCCATTGAATAGTTTACCAGAGAGTGGGACCTGGGACCTGGGGGTGGGGTTTGAAGTTGAACATTTCCCTGTTGAATAGTGATAGTGCAGCCATCCAGTAAATGTAATCCAGCCTGTCAAACTGATGCAACTCAACCGTCACTAAATTATTTTTGGATATCCTATTAATCAGACTTTGAGTCTATTTTCCTTGTGTTATGCGAAAATTTCAATAACGATTTATTGACCTGAGGTACACATAATCTATAGAAGGATCACTACAATGAGGATTAATTTCAACTTCTATTGGAATGGAATTCTAGTTGTTATTATTGTACGTATGTATATGTTATTTTAATTTTCATAGTCATTACATTTTAGTTTACATACACCACTTTTTTGGAAAGAGTTTAGTTTGTTTTAGGTGTAAGGAAATATTATGGCAATGGTTTATCTATTTTAAATGCAGGATCTAAACCTAGTTTTCATAATTCCTTTCCTACTTGAGTGGATTGTAGACCATAATATGGATATACACTGAAATGAAAATAACTATATATTCAACAAAGACTCTAATGTAACCATTAGTGAACGACTCTGAGGAGTGAAACTAATATATCACATAATCTAAAATTAAATATTTATAATTGATTTTCATTATTATTATCATTATTATCATAAGCGCTACAGTCCTACTTGGGCCTTGTTTTTGCAAAGAATTATAGCCATTTCTGTCTATCTTCCGCCTTTCTCTTCCAACAATTCACTCCCGGTCTATTCAGGTCATCCTGGACCTTGCCCAGTCTCTCTCTCTCTCTCTCTCTCTCTCTCTCTCTCTCTCTCTCTCTCTCTCTCTCTCTCTCTCTCTCTCTCTCTCTCTCTCTCTATCTATCTCTCTCAGTATGGCTGCCGTGCTTGATTAGAAACCATATCGTTCCCCCGTGTCAGCCTGTGACTTGAGTCAGTTAGTCAGTTTCAGAGAAGTGTTTTGTCTCTCAGGTCCTTTTAGTGAATGAAATAAGGGATTTTTCGTAGTACATAAGTAAAAATTTTCCAGGACAAAATGCCTACAAATCGTCGTGGCACAGATAAGAAGCAGACCTGCGAATTAGTAAATGAAGTCTCAGGAACTCAAGATGCTGCTATCAGCACAATAATTAAGGATGAAATAGAAAAACTCCTTCTGTCTAACGAGTTTATAACATCTTTAACTTCTAAAGTTATGACAGTGATAAGAGGTGAGGTTTCTAACCTCATCAAAGAAGAAGTTAATAGACAGATAAAACCCTTAAATGAAGAAATTGAAAAACTTAAAGAAGAATTAGATCACCAAAATCAGGTACGCAGAGGGACCAATTTGATTATCCATAACAAACATTTAACAGAAGCATTAAAAAAAGAAACTTTCATTGAGTTAACTTCCGATAATATGGGGTTGAACTTAGATATATTAGATTTTGACTTACAAACATTGGGTGGTCCAAACATAAAGCGAAAAACAAGCATAATTAAATTTAAAAGCACAGAGATGAGGAATAAAATCTTTTATTCAAAATCTAAACTGAAAAATTCAGGAATATCGCTTCATGAAGATTTAACCCCTACACGCCGAATTTTATACAAGCAAGCTAAGGAGGTTTTCGGTCTCAAGGATGTTTGGACAAGCAAAGGAACTATTATGGTAAATATAAAAGGAGAGAAAAAGAAAATTAACGCACCTCGAGAACTTGCTTACTTGGTGAAAGTATAACTACTACATCAACATATTTCATTTATAGTAATATTTCTCAATCTTAAATCAGGCATTCATCTTTGATTCATCAGCATAGTAAGTTTGGTCCTAATATAAAACTAAAAAAAGCTTTGTTATTGGTATGGATCCTTGATGGGATGATTGAGTGGGCAAAATATTTCAACATTATCTATTTTGTATATATGTCAACTGTATCTATTAATATTTAGAAACAATCATGTTGGGATTGGGATGGGGAATGGATAAAAATAAAGAAGCCTCAGTGAGAAATCAATAATCAGGACAACGGTGAAAAACATACTAAGTAAAGATAACAGCATTGAGGGTTACAATCATCAGCTGTGTAGGTTATCTAGGGGATTAGCCACTGCCCGATATAAAATAAAAAATATACTATGCCAATAAATGCGATAAATAATTACAAATTTAAATAACAAACCCAAAAAGAAAAGAAAGTTAATAAATTAGAAAGACTTTCATTACAAAATATAAACAAAATGTTTATTCAGTATCTGAGGCAGAGGCTGATCCATTTCAAGCTTGCCTCTTTGGATTTCACGCTGGCTGATAATATGTGAGGGGTATAACCTTCACTATATGTTGATTGTTGTTTGCATCCTCATAGTACATAACCAACTGTTCTTGCCCTCATCTTTATTTGATACTCAATTTATGCTCATTAAATTCAATGATAATCACCACATCCTATCCTGATTGTGCTTTTTTTTTTTTTATATATCAATCATTTACCCATTTATATATTTTTTTTTCTCCTATGAAATTTTGCTTATCCTTATCACTGGAATCTCAATTGTTAAAATATTTGGTTCTGGATTGCTTAGGTGTACGAATGACATGATTTATATGTATTAAGATTGCTGCTAGTCAGTGGAAGTGATGTATGAGATTTAGATTGTGTTTCAGCACAGTATTTAAAATAGTTTTATTTTAAATTTCTATAACTAATTCTAACTTGATTGTAATATATTTTATAATGATAGTAATATATTTTTTCAAACTAGTGGTTTACTTGATCTTATTTGGAGGTGCATCCTGTACTTGTTGCTCTAACTAGTAGGTATTTTCATTAAAAAATTACTCAAAAATTCTTAGTTCCTTATTTTTATAAAGCTCAGTAGGACTTGTTCTATACATTGTGTACAAATGCCAATAATTTTCTTTTTTTATGGCTGTGGATGACTATATTTTAGTTTTGTTCTCTGAATAGAATTTTACCATATATCACATGATATTGTATGGTTATCATACCTTTATAATTGAAATTATTTATATTCAGTGTATACCTATGTTATTACTAATATTTCTCTATGAATTGTTTGCTAATCCTGAAATGGAGGCTTATCCCATATAAATGGCCCTAACCAGTTGTTGTTGGTGGTAATTTTGGCGATTAATTGGACTAGTATTCATTTTATTACTCATAATTAATATAAGGGAAAGAAAAAAGAAAAAATACATGTGTTATCGCAGTTAACACATTAAAATTGATGATTACTACCCGGATACTATTTTGATAAAGCATATATGTACCTATTGTATCTATAATAGAAGGTATTATTTTATATATATATATATATATTTTTTTTTTTTTTTTTTTTTTTTTTTTTTTTTTTTTTTTTTTTTTTTTTTTTTAATTATTTACCCAATTTTCTCGTGAGTACCAAGGCACTCTTATCAGACTATTAGTAGACTGTTTTTCTGTAAACATTATTTGATTTTACTTATTTATTATTGTTTAGATTGTGTTTCAGCACTGTATTTAAAATTTCTGTAATTCTATCTTGATTGTAATATATATTATATTGATAGTAATATTTTTAAACAAATGATTTACTTGATCTTATCTGGAGGTGCATCCTGTACTTGTTGTTCTAACCAGTATGTATTGTCATTAAAAAGTATTCAAAAATTCTTAGTATTTTTTTTTTTAGAAAGGTCAATAGAGGACTAGTTCCATGTATTGTGTACAAATGCCAAAAAATTTCTTTTTTATGGATGTAGATGACTACAGCTCATGAATGTTAATGGTGAATAATGGAGATGGATTGTGTATCAACATTATATTTGATATTTAAACTTTGGTCCTCTGAATAGAATTTTACCATATCTCACATGATATTGTATGGTTATCATACCATTATAATTGAAATTATTTATATTCAGTATATATCTATATTTTTACTAATATTTCTATATGAATTGTTTCCTAATCTGAATTGGAGGCTTATCCTATACAAATGGCACTAACCAGTTGTTGTTGGTAATTTTGGTAAATAATAAGACTTGTATTCATTTCAATACTCATAATTAGTACTAGGAGGGAGGAAGAAGGAAAAAAATGTAATGTACATTAAAATTTATGATCACTATCCGGATTCTATATTGAAAAAGCTTTTATTTATCTATTGTATCTATAATTGTCAATATTATTTTATATATATTTTCTATGTTCTTTTTTCCCATGGTAATTTTTTTTTTTTTTATTTATTTATTTTTTATTTATTTATTTTTTTTTTTTTTTTTTTTTTTATTTATTTTTTTTTTTTTTCTTTTTCTTTCTTAGTGTGTATGTCAGCAGGTTTGTTGTTGACACTGGAATTACTACCCATTGATATTAGCAGTGATTGGTGGGCCACTGATTGTGTTTCAACGGATAAACATATTAGATATATTCACTACAATATTGTGCTTACTATTCTATCATGTACCCATCGATAATATGTGGATGGCTTACTGTTTTGATTGAGTTGATTTATATCCTGTTTTAGCTCGGGCATGGCGGATGGGGGGGGGGCGGTTGCCATATCTTATCTATATCTATCTTTTGCTTTTTAACTCAATACTTCATACATATATTTTTATTTTTTTATTTTTTTAAAAATTTTGTTTTCCCTATTTCATTACTACCTCGTTATTAATCATTATGAACTTCTATTTTATATATATTTCTATTTTATTCACTACTATTCTCCATGTTATTTATTTATCTTGTCCTTGTGGGGTTTCGCGCTCGGTTTGGTCTGCTTCTTTTAAGTGTCTTTGCGTGGCGTAGACCTGGGCCTGTGGGGGGAGGAGGTGTACTTGGCTGAGGATCTGGTACCAGTTGTTGGTCCTTTGAATGACGTCGTGGCGAGTGTTGGAGTGGATCATGGAGCGATTAGGATATCTCATATCAATGCAGAGTCCTTGCCAGCCCATATCGACGAGGTGAGGCTAATATTTAATCAAGTGGATCTCGACGTGTTGGCTGTTAGTGAGTCTTGGCTGGTGCCGTCCTTGTCCTCGAGTAGTGTAGGTGTTGATGGATATAAGCTTTACAGAAATGACAGAGAAGGTAGACCCAGAGGAGGAGTGGCTATTTATGTAAAGGATGAGTATCCAGTTACTGAGCTCGCGACTTCTACATATATCGAAAATCACCCCGAGTACCTTTTCCTAGAGATTCGAACCCCTGGAGGAGGCCTTTGCATTGGAGTGGTTTACCGCCCACCGAAGGGAGGATTCTTTGCTGATGTCGAAGAGGTTCTTGCAAGGTATCGACACAATTACCACGATCTTATAATGCTGGGTGATCTTAACACTGACCCTACTGTTGTTTCATTTAACTCCAGCCGGGTCACCTCGGTGTTCAGAGCGCTGGATCTCCACCTTCTTCCTTTCGGGCCTACTAACCATACACACACTACGACTTTAAATGCTGAGACCTGGATAGATCATATCGTCGTGTCGGATCCTACAAAAGTTAAGCGTCATGGGCAGGTTCATGTTCCAGGAATATCTACGCATGATTTTATATTTGTAATATATAAGAGAGGTCCAATTTCCAAAAAGCGTATTCCCGGCAAGAGTAGAAACCTGAAAAGGATTGACCCCGAAGCCTTTAAAATCAGTGTACAAACGACTGACTGGTCAGGAGTACTTGGTAGTGTTGAAATCAATGCGAAGGTGAATGCGTACACAACAAAAATTACTGAAATATTTGATAAACACGCACCACTTAAGACCTACAGGCGGCGAAGGACGGGGCCAGCTCCTTGGATGGATGAGCATATCAGATCCCTTATGGCACGGAGGAATTTCTTCTTTTGGATGTGCACTCGGAATGGCTCCGTTGAATATTTGACTCAGTACAGGCTGTGTAAAAATAAAGTGAAAACAGCTGTGCGGGATGCTAAGCGAAAATACCTGTCTTCGAGTCTTGGCGCCTGCGCACCTAGTGAAATATGGAAGGTGCTGAGGTCAAACAGAATTATCGATATCAATAAGCGAAACATCGATGTAAACTGTTGCCTGGACGAAATTAACAGGTCATTTGTGTCGCATCCTCTGGGTCCCGGAGCGGCGGACAACTGCTTGTTGCCAACTAATGAGGAGGTTGATGACGTTATATTCGATGACGTCTGTGAGGAGGATGTGGTTTGGAGCCTGAGCCGTGTTGAGTCGGACGCGTCTGGAGAAGATGGAATTTCTAGAAAAATGATTGGACTGATGGGAGCCAATAGCATTCTTGCTGAGATTTTCAATGCCTCCTTGCGTCAATGCAGGTTTCCTGATGCGTGGAAACGAGCGATTATCGTGCCCATTCCTAAAACTGCTAAGCCTAAAACACCTTTAGACTATAGACCAATAGCTATTCTCCCTGTTTTGTCAAAAATGTTAGAAAGAATAGTGGAGAGGGATCTGAGGAGATTCCTTGAAGGAAATGCAATGCTATCTCCCTATCAATCAGGTTTCAGACAGGGACGGAGCACGTGCACGGCCCTTCATACAATATTTTCTGACTTGCGTAAAAATATGGACGAGCGCAAGATTTCTATTTTCGTTTCCTTGGACTTTACGCGGGCGTTTGACTCCGTAGATCACAAAATGCTTCTGAGGAAATTGGGTAGCTTTGGTGTTGGAGAGCAGTTATTGGGCTGGCTTGATTCCTATTTGAGTGGGCGGACCCAACGAGTAAGGAGTGGTGGTGACTTTTCTGAAGCGTTGGAGATTGATACTGGTGTACCTCAAGGTTCAGTACTCGGTCCACTATTGTTCCTTGCTTATATCAATGATTTAGATGGATGCCTCAAGCACTGCAAAGTCCATATGTTTGCTGATGACGTTGTTATATGGGCATCTGCATTTCCGGAAGACGTTGTCGCGGCAATGGAGCGAGTAAATGAGGATCTCAATGCCCTCCAGATCTGGTCTCTTTCCAACAGACTGTTCCTCAACTCAAAAAAGTCATGCTGGATGTTAATGGGGAGTCCGAAGCTCCTTGCCAAAACCGAAAGGATTGGTCCGTTGTCGTCTTTGAGAGTTAATGACCAGATAATTCCCCGAACAGATAAATTAAGACTGCTAGGTGTAGTAGTAAATGGGTCATTATCATGGCATGACCATGCCAGTGTTGTTGTAGGCCGGGTTCACAACGTAATGCACTCCCTTTCGAGGTGGAAACGGTTACTTACAACCGAGGTTCGGAGGATGATTGTTTCCGCCCTTATCCTACCTCTTGTTTGGTATTGCGACTCAGTCTACATTGACATCTCCGATTCTGAAAATACAAGAATTCAGAAATCAGTTAACGCTGCAATTAGATTTATTTTCCGAGCTAGACGGGATGACCACATCACCCCATTTTTAAAGGAATTGGGTTGGTTGCGAGTGAGTACCTATCGGAGGCTCAATCTGATGTGCGTGGCCAGGAGAGTGTTGGACTCAGGGGTCCCTGAAGAACTGCGCAAAGATTTCATTGAAATAAGAAGCAAGAGGATGCAGGGTGTTTTCCAGTTACCGGCCTGCAGAACAGAATATTTGAGAAATGCATTTCACGTGGCGGCGGCGAGAGAGCTCAACCGGCTTCCGATAGAAGTAAGGTCGGCTTCCTTCTTCCGCAGGGCTTGTCTTCGTCAACTACTGGGTGCGGACTGGGCGGGCGCTCCTCCATAGGGACTTGGGAAAATACTAGTAACTCTTCTTTATTATCTATTGATTTCTTATTTAGTTACTTGTTTTGTTTTGTTAATCTTTTTTTTTTTTTTTTTTTTTTTTTTTTTCTTTCTTTTTTTTTTTTTTTTTTTTTTTTTTTTTTTTTTTTTTTTTTTTTTTTTTTTTTTTTTTTTTTTTTTTTTTTTTTTTTTTTTTTATTTATTATATTTTACTTCTTTTTATAAATATTTTATGTGTGTGTGTGTATATATATATATATATATATATTTTATTTTTTTTTTTTTTATTTTTTTTTTTTTTTTTATCTCGTTGATTTTTTTTTTTTTTTTTTTTTTTTTTTTTTTTTTTTTTTTTTTGTTTTTTTTTTCTCTTTAAAAATTATTTTTGCTCTCATTTCATCTGTAACTTTATTTATGTATTTTATTTTTATACATTTATGCATGGTTTAGTTATTGTATATATAAAAAAAGGAAAAAAGAAGAACAAACAAAAAGCAAAGATTGTAACTTTTTTAGCTAAGTCATATATATATTTTTTTTGTCTGTAAGATAGGGCCACAGGCCCTAAGACAATAAAAAATCAATCAATCAATCAATCAATCTCTCTCTCTCTCTCTCTCTCCCTCCCCCCCTCTCTCTCCCCCTCTCTCTCTCTCTCTCTCTCTCTCTCTCTCTCTCTCTCTCTCTCTCTCTCTCTCTCTCTCTCTCTCTCTCTCTCTCTCTCTCTCTTTATTTTTATATTTATAAGTATTTTATTTATAATCTTTTTTTTTTTTTTAATTATTAGAAATTTACAACTGTATTACAAAATACATCTAGTAAATATGCGGTATATATAAGATATAATGACATGAATAAAACTTGAAGAGGAACTACCCATTGGTAGTACTCTAATGAATATTTACAAAAGAAGATCCCGAGGCCATCTTCTTTTCAGGCGCCTCAGAGGATTGCCAGGAATGGAATGGGAAGCAAGTTGTGCAACAAGTGGATTTGGATGAGGAGTGAGTTTATTATGAAAGGAAAGGTATCTGGTTCGTGCCAAATCAGCGACGTATGGGATATTAAGGTCTTTGTGGATGATTTCATTTGTGACAAAGTAAGGAGCATTAAGGATTTTTCTAAGGATTTTGGATTGGAGTGATTGGATGCGGGAAGAATTCGATGGTTTGGTGGATCCCCATAACTCTATACCGTAAGTCCAAATAGGTCTGATAATCGTCATATAGATGAGTTTTTTGTAGTGAATAGGGAGATTTGAACGTTTGTCAAGTAAGTGTTGTAACAGTCGAAATCGACGTGCAGCTTCTTGTCTTTTCAATCTTGTACGAGGGTTCCAGGTAAGTCTCTTGTCCAGATAAAATCCCAGGTATCGTATTTGTTCCACATTATTTAGCGGTACACCATTAAAGGAAACAGGAGGACAGGATGAGGTAGGTTTTCGACGGAGAGTAAAGGTTATTTGCTGGGATTTGCTAGGATTTATCTTAACTCTCCAGTTATGACACCATTCTTCAAGCGAAGTGATATGTGACTGGAGTGTCTGGGATGCAGCAAATGGATCTTCATTGACTGATAACACGCTGGTGTCATCAGCATAGGTTGTGAGGATAGTATTAGGATGGGTTGGGATATCAGCTGTATACACTGTATAAAGGATGGGACCCAGGATACTATCTTGAGGAATACCAGCGGTCTGGGGAAAGATAGATGAGTATTTAGAATTGTGATTAACTTTAAATACTCTACCAGAAAGGTAGGAACGGAGGATGAGGAAATATGTAGATGGAAGGAATTTACGAAGTTTATAAAGCAGTCCTGAATGCCATACCCGATCAAACGCCTGTTCAACATCTAGAAAGGCACCCGTCCAATACATCTTGCGCTCCAATGCAGATGGGATAACATCCACCACACGATGGCACTGCTGGGTAGTGGAGTGAAACTGACGAAATCCGAACTGGAGGTCAGGAATAATGTGATTGGAATCGAGGAAGGGATAAAGGCGTTTCAAAAGGAGCTTTTCAAGGATTTTGCCCATGATAGGTAGGAGAGAAATAGGTCTGTATGAGGAAGGATTTTCTGGCGGTTTTTTAGGTTTTGGGATCATTTTAATAATTGATAATTTCCAGGAATTGGGAAAATATGTAGTACGGAGGATAGCGTTATAAATATAATTTAGGAGTAGTACTGCTTTCTTTGTAAGACTTTTGAGGATTCTTGAGGTTATAAGGTCATGTCCAGGAGCTTTGTTGGAGGGCAATCTACGGATTATGGATATTATATCTGACGGGTGGAAGGCTTTAGGAGGAAGGGTAATTTGGAGAGAAATAGTAAGTTCTGCTTCAATATATTCTACATGGATAGGATTTAGGATGTCAGAATGAGGTTGAAAAGTATTATGTAATTGTTTACCAAATACTTGTGATTTTTCCGAATCAGATTTGGTCCAGGTTTGAGCTGGAGTAAGGAGAGGATAATTGAAGGTTTTGAACTTTAAAAGATTTTTGGTCGTGGTCCATAATGATTTGTCGGAAATAGATAGTTGTTCAGTTTGTTTCTGTAAATTGTCAATTTTAGTTTTTTAAGTTCTGATTTAAGTTTGTTAGTTAATTTGGTATAATTGGTTTTGTCAGTTGGGTATCGAGTTCTATGCCATTTGGCTCTAGCTCGTCGTTTTTCTACCAGTAAAACCCGAATATATTGAGGTAAGACCATCCCTTCTGAATGTATTATTCTATTTTGTGAGGTATTTTCTGTTATGCTGGTTTGTATTGATTTAGTAAGATGTTCTATTGCCGCATCTATTTGTTGACATGTTTTTAGAGGAGTTTTTAAGTCTATATGGTTTTCTAAAGTCGAACAGAATTTGTCCCAGTCTACTCGTCCAGTTATCAAGGATGGAGGAGAAGGTTTGATAATAGGAGTAGAATTTAATGTAAGCAAAACTGGGCTATGGTCAGAGGAAAGGTCATCTAAGGAATCTATTGTAGTTTGGGAAGTAGGTATTTGAGAGGTAACGAATATGTCTAGAATATCTGGGCGTTTTTTTAGGGATGTAGGCCAGTAGGTAGGATTGTTAGGTGAAAGTATACGGTAATTGTTTAAGGATGATACACGGGAAAGTACACTACCTCGGGAATTAGATGTTCTACAGCCCCATCGCTGGTGTTTAGCGTTGTAATCCCCACCTGCAATGAAGCGCCGCCCAAAGGATTGGAATAAGGATTGCAGAATATTTTGGGAAAGGCTATTTGCTGGAGGACAATATACAGCTGAAAGAGTAAGGTTAAATGGGAGGGAGGATAGGATTAGTGCGGTAGACTGAATGGTGACAGTTGGAGAGGAAGGAATCAGGGTGTGGGTTAGTGATCTATGTATAAGGACACAAGTACCACCATGGGCTGTTTTGTCGGGGTGGTCAGATCTGTATGTGATGTAGTCTTTGATGTGGAAATAAGAAGTAGGCGTCAAGTGGGTCTCGGTAATTAGGGTAACGTGAATGCTATTGTCTTGTAAGAATATGTCTAGTTCATTTCTGTGATTGAGCAAACCATTTGCGTTCCATAAAAGAACTGCCAAGGAGTTTGGGATCATCGAGGAACAATAGACGTGATTTCTGTCAGGGCTCTTGTGAGAAGGGTAATTAAAGGTTTGATAGTATCTTATTTATAATCTAAAGAAGTTACTCTCTGGTAAGTTTGCTGCCAAACAATATAAGCGCTACAGTCCTACTTGGGCCTTGTTTTCGCAAAGAATTATAGTCATTTCTGTCTATCTTCCGCCTTCCTCTTCCAACTATTCACTCCCGGTCTATTTAGGTCATCCTGGACCTTGCCCAGTCTCTCTCTCTCTCTCCCGCTCTCTTTCACTATCTCTCTCTCCCAGTCTCTCTCTCTCTCTCTCTCTCTCTCTCTCTCTCTCTCTCTCTCTCCCTCTCTCTCTCTCTCTCCTCTCTCTCTCTCTATCTCTCTCTCTTCTCTCTCTCCGCTCTCTCTTCTCTCTCTCTCTTCTCTCTTCTCTCTCTCTCTCTCTCTCTATCTCTCTCTCTCTCTCTCTCTCTCTCTCTCTCTCTCTCTCTCTCTCTCTCTCTCTCTCTCTCTCTCTCTCTCTCTCTCTCTCTCCTCTCTCTCTCTCTATCTCTCTCTCTCTCTCTCTCTCTCTCTCTCTCTCTCTCTCTCTCTCTCTCTCTCTCTCTCTCTCTCTCTCTCTCTCTCTCTCTCTCTCTCTCTCTCTCTCGCTCTCTCTCTCTTTATTTTTATATTTATAAGTATTTTATTTATAATCCAAAGAAGTTACTCTCTGATAAGTTTGCTGCCAAACAATAACACATTTCTATTGTGCTGTCATGTTATTCCAAGGGGACAAGATATTCCAGAATAAATATTATTTTTTCTTTTATTCTTTTTCTCTTTCCTAGGTTGAGTTTAATTTTTTTTAAGATGATTCAAAGTGTTGATATAACTTCATAAAAAGTTTAGAAATGTGAAAAGATGAAAATCAAACTGGCCTCTATCTACTAGAAATAGGGTATTCCACAAGACGAACAACTACGAAAGAAAATTAAATCGATGTTGAAAGAGCATTTATTAAAAGGTTATGTGCGTTGGAGATAAACTGCTGTTACACATTTAACATTCCGAAAAAAAAAAAAATTCATCGGTTATTAGGTAAAGGTATTTAAGATTTGTATCGTCAATTCTTAATCGTGCTATGATTAAATCCTCTCTACGGCTAGTAAGGCGCTCCATGGTCTTATGTGCTTCTTTCTGATCTTAAGTCTTGCAGGGCTGTAATCCCACAATGTCTACCACTCTAGGAATATCGTCTCACTAAATAAGCAAGTTCTGATGTTAGGAAACAGCTTCTTCTGCTGCTTTATCACCCAACTCATTAGGTTCAATAACAATACTTTTATTTATTTCAATTTATACATTAGTTAAATTTTATTTTGCATGTTATATAATATGACTTTTGTTTTCTGCTTTATTATATCTGGAAACATTGTTTGAGTGGATTCAGTGTAATTCATATTCATATTAATTCATAAGGTTTTCTAGATAAAAATATTTTAATAAATTATTATTATTATTGAATTTTTCTCCAAAGTAATTGAAAGAATACCAAGATTCCATCAAAGATTTATAAATATCCATTGCTGTTAATTGATGCAGTGCCTTATATATAGCCGGGAGCCATTTTACTAATGAAGAAGGCAGCGCTGATTCCCGATAATCCTGGCTCAGCTCCGGTCCAGTGAAGTTCAAGACCTTTAGCCTCCCGGATGAGCCATATATCTTCTCTTCTCTCTCTCTCTCTCTATCTCTCTCACTCTCTCTGTCCTTCCCACCCCCTCTTCCTGAGCCAATGACTAACAGGACAAATAAATTGCTCCACTTGTTACGGATTTTAATTATCAACCATTGTTTTAAACCTTTTTTTTTTATAATTCATTGTCACATATTTACTCTTTTAATGATGCTACTTCATCCTCTTCCACCATAGATTATTTTATGTATATGTTCATGCTAATAAAATGACTTACTGATGAGTAGGTTATTTTTCACTAAAGCCTTAGTCCGTTGTTATTCTTCGCAGATTTACCTCTCCAGATGCCCAGTGAATCATACGCACGAACATGATCTTTGCTAGTTCTTGCTGTAAGATCTCCCCCAGATGAGAATCATTCTATTTCTACTACCCGCAGAATCTACAACTCTCTGATGGTCCTCATAGAATTGCTCCTTATATATTATTGAACTCTCTTCAAATGGAGCATATACCTAAATATGTGCCACCTTCCCTATGATAAGAGTAGTAACCGCAAAAACCTGGGTGATACAGCTTCGGGCAAACAGCTCATTCCTACTCCATTTTTTCCTCGAACAGCGTTTACTCCTCAGTATATCATTGTGAATCGAAATGTTAAATATTTGATACCGCTGTGATAACTTCGGTTAATCCGACCCGACAAAAACCGATGAATGGCCCAAGAATATTGTAAGTTCGTACCCTCCAGATTACCAAAGAAGCCTAACATGGAAAAGATAGGCTGAAGGAAGAAAATATATTTCTTAATTTATTTATCATAAGATGAAATTGAATATTTGGGTCCAGTATGAAAAATTAATTTTATTTTTAGTTGTATTTTAAAATAAAATATTTACATATTCTTAACATATATGTGATCAAATAATTTCTCGATTAAGGTTGTATATTATGTTCTAGTGTATTTATTATTACAAAATGAGTAAACAAAAATATTAATAATTATTATATACTGAAAGCTAAAAGGAGAGCGGCGCTTAATGATACCTAATTACGAATCTCTACATTACCATAGCAAGTATAGTCAGCCCAGATTCTTAGATAATACCGAATATTATTTGCATTAATATAAATAATGTAAAAATAAATTATAATTTGTTATTATTATAACTGAATATAATTTAAATTCATTTAGTCCTATTCATTCAGTGTGTATTTATACTATAAATATTCATGTATATTTATATTTTCATATTGAAACTGACAATATTTTTTTTTCATTTAAATTATAATCAGTTCATTACTCAAATATTTATTATTATTATTTACTTAAATACTTAAGTTGTTTTTTTATATATTAATGAATGGAAATTATGCCAATTAAAATAGTATTCTTGGAACTAATGGGATGAGTCAGGAAAAATAACCGTTTTCTTTGCGTTTGAATTTTACACCGTAATTCCTCTCTTATATGCATTCGGGAGCTAAGAATTGTGATAAGAAGTTCATGATTCCGTCTAAATATTTTGGTAAAAAACATGCCCTCATTTTTTCTGACTCACCCCATTATTTTTATTTATCTCATTTTTTGACATTGACATCTCTATTCATTTATATATATTATTGATATATAAGTTTTGTATATTATATAAATAAATATTAGTGTTTGTATATAAAAATAAACAGACTTGATGTATACCTACCCATAGAATGTTTCCCGCCAATTCTTCTTATCTATGCATTCTTCTTCTTTTCAATCCTCTTGCGAACCCGCGATCTTGAACTCTGAGATCATCAATTTATTTCTTCTTCGCTCTATTATTTTTTCCCTCTCCCATCAATAATATCAATAGCACCAGTTTTTTTTTTTTTAGCACCTTCCCTTCTTCCTTAGACCGGAAACTTAAGCACCTAACTGTATTTTTATTTAAACTAATCAAGTACATCCGATTTAAAATGTTGAATCGATTTCGACACCCTATGGTTTTAATGTCATTAGATTGTTATGTTAATGTTGTTACTTTGTATATCTTTTAAATTTTATCGTCAATGTTCAACAATAACCAACAATTCAGAAGTACCAATAATTACTGCCTCACCAAGTATTGAAGTGTTAGTAGTTGCAGAAATTACAGAATTTTTTTTTTTTTTATTATAAATAAATATTTCATTAAATTAATAATTTCATTATGTGCTGTCAGTTGATTTGAATGCTTGATTTGACGTTGGTGACCACGTGATCCTCTCAAAGGCGCCACCACTCGATCAGAACCAGCGCTCATCGTTCACAAAAGGCTCTCATGTCCGATCCAAGCATCCACTTGACTCTAATACGGATCAGATCACAATATATGATGCCTAGGATTATTAAAACAAAATATTATAGTATTTAATACCTATTTTGAGTATTAATATAACAATTAATATCAGTAAATATTAGATTGAATTCAAAAATGCTATTTTATCATCTAATAGTCGCTTCAGATGATTTTCCTTCAAAAACATTTGAGCTATTTGCGCTTCATAATTTCTAATCATACAAATACTGTGGGAAATCTCTACCCAGTGCGACACTTCTCAACAATCTTCCTTAACAAACATCTTCAATATTTACTAGAAAAACGTTATAATATGTCGATTAATTAGAAAAGACTCATTTACATGGCAGTAATTAGACCTATTTTGACATGAGTTGAGCATTAGGGCTCCACTAAGCCATCTAATTCATCTCATACCCTTGCAATCCTAATGCCTTCGAAACATTCTTAATACCCCTCACTATTTCACAAATAAACTCATACATAAAGACCTTAATGTTACATATGTGGCTGATTTAGCCCAAATCAGGAACCTATCCTTTTAATGTTAATTGCGTAAACATTCAAATTCACTAGTCTCCCAACTTGCACCCCATTATATCACCGTCTAGCCTCCGAGGTGTCTGAAAATAAACTTGGTACCATATCTAGAACCTTTGTTGGAGTGGTAGTTTTTTTTTTTGTTTCAAATTTCAGTAAATAAATAGAAAAAATAAGATTATTCAGGTTGATCGAGACATTGAATTTAAGTTGAATTCACTAAAATAAATTATATCGCAATACTTTTTGAGTTTTAGATATAGAGGAGACTGTTTTACCTTGATAGCAATGTACCTTGGAACAATAGGTACAGCTTTTGTTGGCGTAGCATGCTAGCAGGTGTTTTGCGAACTGAATTATTCATGTTTAGAAGCAAATCTGTCAGTGAACTTTCCGTTCTCCTGGAGAAGAGTGTCTTTGTTTTTACTGACATCTTCTTATTTTTTTATTTTGTTTCCTATAATTTTTTTTTATAAGGTAAGTGATCTACTGTTTGCTCTGGTGTACTACTACAAACCCCTTGGTAAGATTTTGAGTCTATTTAGGATAAAGAAAGAATGTGGACCGAGCTGCTTGCACTTTTTTCTAACGGCGTGTCATATTGTAGCTTGAAACATCAAGGATCTTGTACCTTGAAACAGACCTATACGGACCTTAAAACATTTTAAAACCTTTGTTATGTTATTCTAATGGACAAGTCGTCCCAGGATAAAGATTATTTTTTCTTTCTTCTTTATTTTGCTTCTCATACTTAAAGAGCACTGAAATTATGAATTGGGTCCTCTACAACTATTGGTTAATATTACCTCGACGGGCCACCAGAAGGAAAACACTTATATAAGCTAATTTGGTGGTGCCCAACATGAAAAATCAAAAGAGTGATTTAAGGTACAACAGTCTCTCTAACAATATAATAGTCAAAATTAAAAAAAAAAAAAAAAAAAAAAAAAATGTTTCTCTGCTATAATTACTATACCTACTAAATTTTATGTAGTAATTAACTGAGCAAACTGTAGTTGAAAACTAGGGAGAACTGCAGTACGGTGGCGGTGAAGTAGATTGTAACCTTCAGCGGGGGGATGAGGCGGTGAAAAGCTAAACGTGAAAAGCCCCCGCTCAAAGTGAGCTTTTCAAACAGCTCTTCTAAAGCTTAACAAAAATCTGAAAAGATAGGCGAGCCAAAAAGAATGTAAAGGATACGGATCCAGAGGGGAGGGGGGAAGAGATTAAAAAAAAAAATATAGTGATCCTCAATGTAGGAGTCTATAGAATAATAAATAAGTCGTATCCCTTATTTATAATGCCTACTGTAATTTATAAACAGTAAATATATATGCTTTATTAATATAAAATAACATATAGCTGCCCAACTTTATTGGGTTGCTACAAATACAGCATACTAATATGTCTTATTAATGATAGCAATATGCTATATAGAAATAATTCTTAATATTCATAATTCAGATATAATTCTAAGATATATATTTATTTTTATTTTTTTCGCTCTCACTTATTTTTCCTATTTATTTCATTTTATTTTATTTTTTTTTTTTTTCATTTCCCTCATAATATTTAAATGTATCGTATGTTTTATTTATTTTAAAAAAAATTAATATAAGACATTAAAAATTCCGTCCAGCGCTACCTGGACCTTCTCTCTCTCTCTTCCCTCCTTCGTGATGCCCATTCAACATGATTTTTGGCATTCAGTGGGAGCTCATTCTATGAACATGGTTATCTTAATCGTCCTTGCATAATTGTTTCAAAATCTGGAGCTTTGTACAGGTATCTTAGCACCTGGTTTCTTTTTTTTCTCCATACATCTCTCTCCTTAGTAGGGCCATGTATCTTCCCCAACATTTTCCTCCCCCATCTATCTACATCTTTACATATACACATACATTTTTGCTCAAGATGATTACAAGATAAGAATTAGGTATTTTTAATATTCCAAATGGTCTGTAGCTCATTTGGAAGAGTTATAAATTGATCTGGATAAAGAATTTAAACTGAAATCTCATTACTCAAATATACCAAAGAACTTTGGAAATGGCGAATAACTCTTAATAACATGTCCACTAGTACCTCAACTTGCAGCTTCCCAGATAATTTGACCAGGCCTCTTGATAGCAGATCGTACAATACCTTTTCATATAGCATATTTATTGAAGGCCTAGAGTTCGAATTTAAATTTAAAATGTGGTCAATTATTTGATTTTTTAAATTTTCTACACAAGCACCTTCTCTAACAATAATAGGTTGCACATATTCCTGAGACACTCTTTATCTGAACATTCATAGTCAATTTCCTAAATATTTAGATTAATTTAAACGTATAAACCAAAAAAAAAAAAAAAAAAGAAAAAAAAAATATATATATATATATAAATATATAAAACTTTTTTAAATCATTAGTTTCTAATTTTTGACTTCAGATGAAGAAGGTTCATTTTGAAATTAAAAACAGAGTAGTATGATTCAGTATTTATATTTAATGATTTTTTTTTTTTTTTTTTTTTTTTTTTTTTTAATTTTGCTATAAAAAAGTAAATTAATTTAGAAAAAAAAACAACTAATATATCAATGTAAATATGTATATCTTTCTAACATAGTAAAATGTTTTAAGAATTGAGAGAATTATTATTTATATAATACATCCTATGTATGAATTTATACTTCCTTGTTTTCAGAGTGTAGCACATGTTAAAAATTGTGTTTATTTATTAAAACGAATTTACCTTTCGCAAGGGAGATGATCAATGTAGTGTTACAGTAATCCAGGCTTATGATTACAAGAACTAATGGTATAATTCACAACAATGTAAAATTATATAGACAAATGTAAAACTGTATGTTTCCTGTATTTAGACAACATCAATTATTTGTAAATATAATTTTAGGTAATTAGTAAAAATATATTATTAGGGGGGTATAATGCCTCAATATTAGAGGTAAAATTTATTTTAAGATATATTTTGAAGTATATATGCTCATAACGATTACAATAACATGTCAAAACTTGTAAAGAACTACTCATCAGTAGCACTTCAATAATAATTCTGCACTAGAAGGTCTCTCTAGCCCATCTTATTTTCAGATGCCGCAGAGGATTATCGGGAATGGAGTGGGAAGGAAGTTGAGAAACTAACGGATTTGAGTGATCATCACTTTTAGCACATTTTATGTTCTATACATTATTAAAACAAATCAAATTTTCAACAAATTTGTTTCTGATATTTTTTTTCTTTAGATTAATATTTTTAAAGCTGGGAAGAAAAAATTGAAGAGGTTGACTAACTTGTGGTAAGTCGCACTTCTCCCTGAAAACAAGTATGTTGGTACTCTTTTGGCTAAAATCAGAAACTCCTTGTGTAATCCAAATTCAGTTTTTTAACTGAAAGCATTTTAAATATAATATAAGACCCTATTTATGAAATGTGGATCAAGCTCAAGCCAGACAACTGAGAACCTTATAGTGTTGTGAAATCATGGTTTTCTTTTTGGAACATTTATCGCTATGATTCGTAAAATGTTTCTCCAATTCTAAGTTCTTTTAGTATTTGGAATTTCGGAACGATTGCGATTTAGATCGGACAAATAGTTCCGGAGTTCTAGCCAAGAGTAATGACGAACATGTTTTCGCGGAAAAATGAAAAATATGAATCGAAACGGTGTTCTATTTTATGAAACAGGTAAGAACATTTTCATCCCTTCCCTCCCTTCCACGCCCACACTCACCGCTAATGGACTGGCTGACGAGTGGATTTAATACAGGAAATGGAGGAAATTTTTTCATGAGATCGATCATTTATTGGAAAGTGATCATTACTAACCAACGTTACTTGTTATGATACAAATAAATTTAACCATTAAGATCTTAATCTTCCACATCTTTCTGAATTATCCAAAACCAGACACGAATTTCATAGTAAACTCCATCCGAGGCGTCTCAAAAGAAGATGGCCGAAAGATCCAATGTAGAACTTATATTTAAGTGGTACTAGTGGGAGGTTCTTTACTTGTTATTGACATATTGCAATGATTTCCTCAAATTTACTTATTGTAGATAGGTATGCAGTTTTAAATATTAATACCAAAGAACAGTTAAAAAACATATACAAATTCAAATATACGAATCCGACACCAATCTAGAAATCAACTAATGTATATGTAATGGTTTGTTAAAATCGTGAGGGATGGGAACAATTCACTTGTGCCCACTTGAACTAAATCAGCCCCAACGCCTACCCATTAAGGAGCATTAGACCCGACGATGTCAATTGGGTACATTGGGCATACGCCCCTTTGGTATCCAGCTAATTAAATGTTGAATGTTGACTTGATGTGGCTTTCAGCGTGTTTGTAACGTTTCCATTCTGCTAAGTCATGAGCTATGTCATGTTGCAGAACATCTCAGCCGTATCTTGACGATCCAATTAATTCTAATTTCATGAGTTGAATTAACTGAATAAGAGATGTTCGTTTTCATATAAAAATGTTCCAAACAAAAAATCAATTTTTCCTTGACTGGTTAAAACAATATAATATGAACATGTCTATCTATAATCTGCTGTTTTCCCCAAATAAAATATTTAGAATTAAAAGAATCAAATTACCTCAATTAATAATTAAATTTGATCCAACCAATATATATATCCAGCCAATATATAGCTTCTAAACGATAGACCCTAGCGACATATGCCGTTTAACAAAAAGTATCTTCCATTTTATTTCTCATCGGAAACAGCAACACAGCTAGCGCGTGTAACAATGTTACAATTTTGACTGTCAAAAAAACGTTACACTGAAACGATATATCCACGTCAATGCGTTACTCAAAATAGGTTTGGTGGAGCTCTAAAGCTCAATCTTTCTTGTCTGAATAAGTCTAATTATTTTCATGGAAATTATTATTTTGTATTATTAAATAGAAGGTTTGAACTTCTGTCTAGTAAATGTTGAGAAATCGTAAAAACAGTTTCTTATCGTTTAGTATGTGGATTTGATATAGGAGGTTGCCTCAGAAGGAGTCCTGGGTAGCGGATCTGTTCAACAGGGAGATTGTGAAAGGAAACTTTAGGACAATAGGTCATAGGTTTATGACGAGGATATTTAGAGAGATTTGTTGATTTATTTAATTAGAGTGACTAGGATGCAAGAAAGGGGTGGTCATTATTTTCTAAAAACACTCAAGTGTCATCAACGTAAGTTGTAAGGACGGTGAAATGAATGAAAAAATAATCTTAATCATAAGGTATAGTTGACTATGATGTATATAGGAGATGTAGATAATTAGGGTAGGTAGTCATAGATATTCAGCAGATCAAAATAAAATGTTTATTTTATTCTAATTTTTAAAGCCAACGTTTCGACTTGCAAATGCAAGTCTTCATCAGGGGTTCAGGTAAAGGTAAACAAACAAACAGTGAAAAAATAATCTTTATTCTGGGACGTGTTTTACGCTAATAATAATAAAATTGTATCACAAGTTAGTACAGTGATCTGGCTTATATAATTACCAACAAAGATGCATTCTACATTCTTCATGAAGAACATGAGACATGTACACGGTTGCTGGTTAATAGTAAATAATTGTATAAAGACCGTTCAGTAAATATAATAACATAAGGAGAAAAAAAATAAAATAAAAATAACGGATGGTGATAGGATATCAGTTTTTATTTTTAATATTTTAGTTCTAGGTTTGGACATTTTTAGTCTAAACCCTGCACTGCAAATCTCTATTCATTCTCATTTAAGTTCACTCACTATTAGTCCAGTCAATAAATATATTGTAGAATGTATAAAATATGCGATTATTTTTTACCTCAGGGCTTTGTTAGCAGTAGTTAGAAAATAAACATACTCAAACTCCCGCACCTGGAAGGGGGGGGGGGTGAGCTAACGGTAGGAAGGAGGGGAGAAGGTCCCATTTTTTGGTTTTTCAATCATATCTCGAAAAAGGTAAACTCTAGAAAAAAATATTAAAAACAAAAATTAGGGCTAATTAAATTATATAAAATTGATTATATAAATATTTGTCGAACTTACAACGGTTTCCGAGATATACATTATTGAAAATCGATAATTTTTGCAAAAAAATTACCCCACTTTTTAGTGCCTTCCACGATCCTTTACCAGAAAAAATGCCAGAATCAATGTTTTATAGCATTACATTTACTTTAATATCATGTATACGTTTCTGGCATCTAAAGGAAATGTTTATTTTTTAATTTTGAACTATAATGTTTAACAAAAAGTGAGGTCAAATTATGTTTTTGCGAAATTTCTCGATATTCATTAACGTATAACTCGAAAACCGTTGGAAGTTCGACTAATATGTAAATAATAAATTTTATAGGGAATTTAATTAGCTTTAGTTTTTAACTGAAACATAATTTTCTAGAGTCCACCGTTTTCGAGATACGATCGAAAAACCCAAAAATGGGACCTTCTCCTCTCCCACCGTTAGCTCACCCCGTAAGACCAGGGCGTTTAGTATGTTCATCTTTTAACTACTCCAAAGCATTCATTGACCGGACTACATAGATAAGGCAGCTTTATTTCTGCCACGACCTCTTGTATGATTATTGCTCTTGAAGTCCTCAATCTTTGAATATATTTTGTCTTTATCGTTAAAATAAAGACTAATCAGTATAATAAGCAACAAAGAATAGTTTGAAAATATAAATGACAAAGGTATGTGTCAGTTATTAGTGAAGCATCGAACAAAACCGCGGCTAATCTCAAAGGCTAAATTTGTTCACGAGATTAAAACACGCTTAAACATTTCCAATGCCCGTGACATCTGGGCCTCGCTGAAAGAGATTAATAGCTGCAGAGAGCTGTGACAATGGCCGCTGACCAAGGCTCTGTCCAGGCCAAACCTATTGCAATATCTGATTAATCTAATTATATGGAGTCGGCATAACCTAGGTGCGGCAGAACCTAGGGGTGGCATAACCTAGGAGCAGCCTGTTTACCTATAACTACGAGAAACGAGGTAGTAGTTTTCAAAAGAAATAATAATTTTGTTTTTTTTTTTATTAAAAAGTTTTATTTATTTATTTATTTTTTAAATTTCCTAGATTTGAAGAAAATAATGTCACAATTGCATAAGGAAGAAAAAACATTATTTCAGAATGGAAAAAACAATAATCCATCCATATGCCTATCTATTATCTACTGCGTATTCCAATTTACATTTTAAAATTAAAAGGATCAAATTACTTAAATTAATAATTAAATAAAATTTAAACTTTCCGTCGTTACAGACTAGTTCAGCATTTACTAGACAAACGTTCAAAGCTCCTAATTAATTACAAAAGACTTATTTACATGACTGTGATTAGACCTATATAACGGAAGTTCGGATTTGATCTTTAGAGCTCCACTAAACCATCAAATCCATCCCGTATCCAATCCTTACAATCCAAATTCCTTCGAAAAATTCTTAATGCTCCTTACTTTACCCCCAATAAACTTATCCGTAAAGATTTTAATGTTCCATATTTTGCTGATTTAGCCCAAACCAGATGTCTATCCTTCCATTGTAAGCTCCATAACCACTCAAATCTCTTAATTTCTCAACTTGCTTCCCACACAATTCCCGATAACACTCCGAGGCGTCTGAAAAGAAGATGGCCTTCTAGTGTAGAATTTTTATTAAATTGCTAGTGATGAGTAGTTCTTTTTATGTATTGTCATGTTATTTTAATTGTTAACAACACATTTACTTGATGTATATATTTTGTACAAAGTGCTTACAACTAAAGTGCTTACAACTAAAGGCCCATGAAACATATATTTGCATACAATAAAAAAACAAAACAAGGGATCTATATTTTGATTTGATTTGGTAATAATTTTTAGTAAGCTAAAATAATTTAATTATTTCATGGTTAAATTTTAATTTATAACCATAAAATTATACGACAGTGTTGCAAACCTAAGTGTGCAAATGACAATGTTTCTGACACCCAACATTGCATATTTGAATTATCACTAAATTTTATTATTACTAAACATTCCTAGAACTATGAAGATGTAGTTCAAATTCGGTACCGACAGGTTTAGTAGTTATACCTATATTTTGGAATAGTGAAAATCATAAAATCTCCGTCAAAAGTATCGCAACACTTAAAAATATTTGAATTTTACAAAAACGTCTGTTATATATTTTTTTTTATAATAAGGAAAGGTTTCGAATTCTATAATAAGCATTTTAAACTGTACATAAACAAGTTTTATTGAAATAATTTACAATATACGTTTAACGGGGAGTGTATATTGTTCGATTTTCAAATTTCACTTGGAATATAAGTGAATTTCAATTTCAATTTAATATAATTTTCTAGCTCTATATAAAACAGAGAGTTTGTAACCTCTCATGTAAAATGGCGCACGCCACTGTGAAAAAGACCTTAAACCAAAAAAGTATTGAACCTTAGCCAAATGAGATATATTTGTTATTCTTAAGGGACATTATTCCAGAATAAAATTCAATTCAATACATATATATATATATATATACAAGATTATTATTATTATTATAATTCAATTAAACTTGTCAAATTCAATTTATCTGTCAATTTTGAAATCCGAATACCTAAAATGCTAATTTGCACGCAATGTACAGAATTATTTCTGGGCCATATACGCATATTAATTATTGGATTAATTAATTTAATAACATATTGCTTTAACATGTATATAAATTTTGTACATGAATAAGTTTATGGATTGGCTCGGTAATAATAATTTCATTTATTTAGAAGAAAGGGCGTTCCGTTTTTCGTTTGGTTTTGTGATATTCAGCACGTGGAATTCCAATCATTATTTTCAAACAGAAAGTCTATCAATTGGTCTATATACAGCGTGAGTATCTCTTAGTGTATTTAAAAAAAATTGGGTGAAACTAGATCAAAAATGTAACAAAATGCCGCAGATCTCACCTTTCTATTCCAATCCGTTGCAGATATACGATAAATCAAAGACTTTTTTGAGGAAATTTATTTATTCAATTATTTTATACATTTATTTATTTATTATTATTATTTATTTTATTAGATTTTCAATGTAATGTTTAAAATCCAGTTATAATGAACATAGACCTCAATTTTGCCGTTAGCTTTCGAATGCAGATTTTGATCCAAATTTAAAAAGATATAGAAAATTAAGATCTTTATGGATAAGTATATTTGTGGCATAATAAGGAGCATTGAGGATTTTACGAAGGATTTTGGATTCATGTATGAAGTGGATGTATGTGGATGAAGAGTCAGAAGGTTTAGTGGAGCCCCAAAGCTGTTCTGTATGTTAAAAAATACGACTTTTTGAAGTGAACTTTATGGGCAGATGAGTCTGTTTCTACAGGGGATGGCATTTCTATCCATCCATGTATATCGTTGGTTTATATTTGTATTGCTTTCGAATACTGTGGAGGAGCTCCATGGTGTTGGAAAATCATATTTTGCTGAACTTCAGGTGGTATATCGTGATGAAGTTGTGGTAGGGTAGGATATTTAGTAACAAATCTTAGTAATTTCATCATTCAATCTGTTGGGCAAACTTTGATTTTTCAACACTATTCGACAGCAATGCTAATATGAATAAACCAACGATACTCCACATATAATGGTAGAAATGCCTTCCCCTGTAAAAACAAATTGATCTAGCCATACATTCACCGCAAAAAGTGGTATTCTTTAATATCATCTGCATTCAGAAGCTTATAGCAAATTTGAGTTCTATGTTCATTATCACTGTATTTTAAACATAACATTGAAAATCTGATCAAATAATTCTAAATAATAATAATAAATAAATAAATGTAATAACATAAGATCCTTTGATCTGGTGTCGCTTTATTGACAGTTTTCCTTTGTTTTCTACCAGGTATGCAAGTTTAAAATGTCGTTTATTTCTTAAAATATATACACAGTAATTTAAAAAAAAAGTATAATATATTTTATTCAAAGTACTGACCCTCGCTTTCTACACATTTTGTCCATCTCTCGGGCAATATATGGATACCATTCCAAAAGAATGCTTCATCTTTATTTGAAATCCATTCATCGAGCCATTTTCGTACGTTTTCGAAATTGTTGAAGTGTTGCTCCGCCAATGAGTGTCCCATCGATGAGAAGAGGTGATAATCAGAAGGCGCCAAGTCAGGTGAATACGGCGGGTGGGGTAGAAGTTCCCAACCAAGCGAAGAAATCGTTTCCTTAGTCAATCTGGCTGAATGTGCAGAAGCGCTATCATGCTGAAGAATGACTTTGGCGTGCCTGTGAGCCCATTCTGGGCGTTTTTCGATCAATGCGTGACTCAAATTGATCATTTGTTGTCGGTAGCGCTCGGTATTGACTGTTTCGCCGGGTTTGAGAAGCTCGTAGTAGACTACTCCCTTCTGATCCCACCACACACACAGCATTGTCTTCTTCCCAAAACGATCCGGTCTTGCACTCGATGTGGATGGTTGTCCTGGCGTTACCCATGATTTTTTTCGTTTGGGATTCTGAAAATAAATCCATTTTTCATCGCCAGTTACAACTCGATGCAAAAAACCCTTTCTTTCGTGGCGTAAAAGCAGCATTTCGCACACAGTTTTTCGTTTTTCCATCTGTCGTTCGTCCAATTCATGTGGAACCCATTTTCCAACCTTTTGAATCTTTCCCATAGCTCTCAGGCGATCGGAAATGGCTTGCCTAGTGACATTCAACTGTTCTGCCATCATTTGTTGGGTTTGGGTATTGTCTTCGTCTAATAAAGATTGCAATTCGAAGTCCTCAAACTTTTTTGGTCGATTTTCTCGTTTTTGATCAGTAACATCAAAATCACCACGTTTGAAACTTTGAAACCAACGTTCACATGTCCTGACGGTTGGAGCAACATCGCCATAAGTCTCAACAAGAATTCGATGACATTCAGATGCCTTTTTCTTTTGATTAAATAAGAAAATCATGACATGCCGCAAATGCTCTTTATTTGGCTTAAAATTAGACATTTTTAACACCAAAGAAAGGTATGATACGTCCACGTAAACGACTTAAAAACAACTGACTTTTGTAAACAAATGACTAACAAACAAAATAGCGTTTAGAGATAAGCAAATCCTTCAATAGGCTAAGAGCGCATTCTATTGGAATTAAAACGACATTTTAAACTTGCATACCTGGTATTAAACAATCATTTTTTTCTTTGATTTTTATTCCAATGAAGAGTTCATTATGTTTAAAATGCACATTTCTATTAAGGGATTGTCATAATGTTTTATTTACACAATTAACTGATTTTTATGCCAAATGAGAACACCATATTTTTTTCGGTTTCAAAAGTAAATATCTCCATGAAATTGAAACAAAAACATTAAACATATCATTAGAAAGCTGATTAAATTTGCAAGTTTTTCTGATAATTGATGTTTTGTGGATATTTTTTTCGAAAAACGGTGAGCATTGAAGTAAATAAGACATTGTGACTTCCCCAAATAAGGTGAAGATCAACCTTTTCTTTAGATACCAAGTTTGTAAAATGCAAGGTTACTTGTACTCTGTTCTTATAGGAAATTTAACGCTAAATCCGAAAATGCGGCCAAAATTGGAAAAATATTTAGACAAAATGGAGATATTACAGTTTTTATGGAAAAAAAAGTGATCTCCTCAAAAAAGTCTTTGATTGATCGTATATCTGCAACGGATTGGAATAGAAATGTGAGATCTGCGGCATTTCGCTACATTTTTGATCTAGTTTCCCCAATTTTTTTATACACTAAGAGATACTCACCCTGTATATACTATTATATAAAAGTACTAGCTACTTTCGTTTGTGATCACTAACCAAGAAAACTACTGAACCACCTCTACCATATTGTTAATACATCATCTTAATAATTCAAGGAAGGTTTAGCATTAATAATTTCAATTATTCAAGATATTTTCAATTAAATTGTTGTAAAAACACGATAAACATATGAATCCCAGTGAAGTTTAGAAATAGTTATGTGGTTATAGTAATATAGTCCACAATAGTAAAACTGCTTTACCCATCTTTATCAAATTTTAACTATATCATATTAAACATTCTTGGTTTAGAATTACAATAATTTACTATAATTATAATTTAAATGTACAATGTTGAATATCAGAAACGTAATTTGCTACACTGTCATATAATTTTACGGTTAATAATTAGAACCTAACCATATGAAATCAATGGAGCCTAGAAGACGCCCCAATCCCACATGTTTTTGTTTTATTTATTAATTTTATTTTTTTCATCAAGAAGATTGTTTAGAGGATGTAGATAAAAAACATGTTTAAATCCTTACTACATCGGTACAATCCACCAATGTTTACAATATGTTATTCATGGAAAAGTCCACATCATCCCAATCCTCTCGCAGTCTTTTCTTTTTCCAGGGGATACAATTAAACACATCTACATATTAGTTTTATATGGGTATGCAATCTGTCATAATAAGGTATCATAGGTATAATATTATTTTAGTAAAGTAATTAATTTTGTGTGATTAGATCAATATTTGTCTATCAAGGTGTTATTACATTTCTCTATAAATAAAGAGAACTGACGAGGATGATTTTAAAAAAGTTTCACACTTTTGTATCAATAAGTTTATTACAGGTTTATTACGGTACGTTATTAGTAGAAACAAATAACGAAAACAATCCGATACTCTAATAGCTTGCCAAGACTTTGGAGGTCAATATCCAATTCAAGTATCCCCACATAGTACTTTAAACTATAAGGTATAATTCGATATTATGACTTCCAATTCGATATTATGACTTTACAATCTTACATACCTAATCCCTTACGTTGTTTTAAATGTTTGGGTTTCAACCACCCCACGGCTCAATGTAAAAAATAATCTGTAGGCAAGACACGGAGATAATGTTAAATGCAATTTGGCCCCTAAATGCATAAATTGTGACGGGTCACACAACTTAACGTTTGTGATTATTTTCCTGCATTTTGTTCATATACATGTCAACTAATTCTGCTTTTGATATATCAATTACGTAATAGATAACATTTAAAGAAAAATTATCATCATCCACTAATAGTGCGTTACTCATTTTGGCTATCACATGATGTTTGGGAACTACGTTTTTACATGCTACACACTACATACGTTATTTTCGTGCTGAATAAATACCACGTGTTGCACAAACCAAACAATTAAATGGAGAAAAATGGTGAAAGTATTTAATGCAAAGATCCCTTATTAGATTAACTTTTATTTCGTTCTGTTTATTCGTCTGTTCTCTTTCATACTGATTGTGAGTTTTTTTTTTTTTTTTTTTTTTAGCCCAAGACGTTCATTGAAGTGCTATACAGGCCTGGGTAGGAAGGTCAAGATTCATTTCGTGGGTCTGCCACGAAATAAATTTTTACCCGCCCAGGTGGGATTCGAACCCACGACATTCTGGATACGAGCGCGCTGAAACCTTCGGCCCAACGCACTCGGCCATTGGGTCCCTCATGATCAATAATTATTTAATAAAAAGAAATGTGAATCATTTCATATATTTTAAACAAAAAAGGTTATTTATATCAGTAACACTATTTATATTATTTTTTTAAAACATAAATTTATAACAGTTATTGCTTCATGGTTCCACCGATTCCTGAGAAAATACAATTATTTAATTTTCTAGGAACCCATCGATGCCCCTGACGTAGTTATTATACTTCTATTTTTCGAATATTCATCTAAAGCAAAATCAAAAACTAAAAATAGATATATACACTGCACCAAGCATGTCATACACTTTTGGAGTCAATAGATCGAAGGATTTTGGGAAGGGGAATAATTTATGCGTATGATATTCGTCTTTTTCACTGTCACCCAGAGAGAAAACGAAGAAATTAGATTACAATTTTACACTGATGAAATAAATTCAGTCACACTTAAGCACATTTTTTTAATTTTTTTTTTTTATGTATTTGGTCTCACCTACATACATCATTTTACCATACTTTCTTCAGACATTCTACATGTCCCAAACCACTTTAGCTGTCGTTCCTCTATCCTAGTTTTTATAGATGGCACCTTCAGATCCACCCTATTCCGGACACAATCCCTTCTTGTCTTTCCAACCACTCTCCTAAGGAATCTCATTTCTGAAGTGGTGAGTCATACGGCTATCAAGGGCGGTACAATGCAAAATGCTCTGCTCCATACATGAGGACCGGTAGGAACACTGTTTTAAAGACAACATATTCTGTTTCCCGTGTTATCTCCTTTTTGCCAATTACGGTACTATTAATATGGAAGTAAACACCATTTGCCTTGTTTACTCGGTTTTAAATTTCCTGCTCCAATCTACCAGTCCTACTTACCATAGTGTCTATATATTGATAGGTGTCCACACAATTCAGTATCTTTTTATTGCATAGAATGTGAATAGAAGATACTGGAATAGAATAGACATTAATATAGGGGTTAGTTTTGATGTTAATAATAATAAGATTAATAATATAAATAGTTTATAATTTTGTATCTTAAATCTATCAATGGATTACTGATCCAACATAATCGATTCAGCGTTGACCCTCCCACAACGCCCCTAAGGACGTTGGCTTAGGAAGGAAGTAAATAAAGGAAATTAAATAGAAAAGAAGAGCGGAAATTGGAAAGGTGGAGGAGGTGACAATGAGAGGCTGTCGGGGAGGACCGAGAGGGAATGAGATATTGAAGAGACGAAGAGATAGGAATCGATACGAGGATAAATAAAGTTAATATGAAGGAGGTGGAGGAAGAGGACAGGATCAGGCAGCCAGAAAATGTAGTCCTTTAGTCCTTTACGAGCTCCTTGTTCCTCTTAGCGCTCCTCTCCCAATCTTCCATTTTCCGAGCATTTCTACATTTACATATCATCTGTCTCCTGTCGGTGTTCCTCGGTGAAATGTTTACACAGATTTCGTGTATGGCCTATATTATTTTCTTTCATGAATTTTGCGTTGGATTTTCTTTTATGTGATTCCTGTTATTACTCTTATCTAGGCAAAAACTCTCTGATTGGTTTTCGCGCTATTAATTCATTATTCCTTTTCCTTAATATTTTCGTTAAAATCTGAATCAAAATCCAAAAAAATGGAAAATAACATGCACCCCATGAGCTACAGTAAATCCTCACTAAATCGACTAAGTGATTAGACGGAAAGTCAAAAAATAACCGGAGATATTATTGAAGCACATGTTTCTCATAGTTAATTATTGTATCTACACTATTATATAAAAGGGAAAGCCATTTTTGTTTGTGAACCAAGAAAACTACTAAACTAATATATACCTTATTTTAAACACATCATCTTTATAGTTCAAGAAAAATCAAGCAATGATAAAATCTAATAATTTTCAATTAATTGGTTAATAAAAAGCAATAATATGCAGATAATAGTTTAGTTTAAAAAACCGACCGATAGGTGGCGAGCGCCATTCTACACAAGAGGTTACAAAAATACGGTGTTCAATTAAATTATTAAACATGATTTAAATATGAATTGCGACATGTTGATCTCAGTGATGTTTAAAATCGACTGATATGTGAAATGCACCATTCGGCAATAGATTTTACAATGGTAAAATTACTGAACCTATCAGCACCGAATTTAGACTTCAATATTCAACTACTGTACCGAATTTCAACTATTAGTTCTAACATAGTTATAGGAAATTAAATTTTATTATATAACAATAATACAATTTACAATACCTAATTAAAATTTAAATGTACAATGTACAGCTGACATCCCAAATCATCCTACCACTGTCCTCACCACTTAGCTGATGACACATGTGTGTTATCAGTAAACAATGATCCCTTCATTGCCTCACAGACACTCCAATCCCATATCCTAAGTCTACAAGAATGGTGTCAAAAATGGAGAATCAAAATAAAACCAGAAAAAATCTCACCAAATAACTTTTACCCTTCGTCGTAAACATCCCAGACTCTTCCAAACACAGTTCTCACCACTTACTCAGATTAAACTTGTGTTTGCATTACATAATGATTCTTTAATTACATCTCAATCACTCCAATTACATATCACAAATCTTTATGGATGTTGTCTAAAATAAAAAGTTAAAATAAATCTAAAAAAAATCAAACAGTCTTACTTCAACATTTACTATACAAACGTTCAAAGTTCCTAATTAATTACAAAAGACTTATATACATGACTGTGGTTAGACCTATATAACGGAAGTTCGGATTTGATCTTTAGGGCTCCACTAAACCATCAAATCCTTCTCTTATCCAATCCTTACAATCCAAATTCCTTAGAAAAATCCTTAATGCTCCTTACTTCACCCCCAATAAACTTATCCGTAAAGATCTTAATGTTCCATATTTTTCTGATTATGCTCAAACCGGATACCTATCCTTTCATAGTAAGCTCCATAACCACTCAAATCCAATAATGTCTCAACTTGCTTCCCACTTCATTCCCGATAATTCTCCGAGGCGTCTGAAAAGAAGATGGACTAGATATATTCTTGTGTATAATTTTTATTCAAGTGCTACTGATGAGTAGTTATTTTCAAGTTATTATAATTACATGATAACCGTTATCGACACATTACTTAATGTATATGTTTTGTACAGTTGTAAATAATAATAAGTAGATATAGAAAACGGCAAAAAATAATCTTAAATGTTCATAATGTATACACTTTAAGATCCTACATTATTATAACTAGTTGTTTTGTTTGGGTATCAACTCATGTTTTTGAAAAAAAAATATGCATTTTTATATACACCTAATAGGTTTAGTTAAGAGAAACAACTAAAATTAGAAGTAATTTGAGCGGATGGTATTCTATTTTCATTAAAATACGAGAATACAAACTTCTGTTGCTTTTTTAAACTTAGCTGCAATTTATCTTCGACATTCAAGTACTCCAAGTTCTTGTAATCAACTAAAAGGGAAAGAGGTAATTAGGTTTGTCTTAGGAAGATGGAAGGTGAAATAACAGAGTTAGTGAGTCTCCTACTTCAATGAAAATCTTATCCATTCATCACATTGTCGACTTAATATCGAACATCGACCAATCTCTCGACTGACGTAAATAAAAGTTAAAAATCTGATTAAGTAAAGGGGAGTAAAGAAAAGTGTGTAATGAAATTAAATAAAAAAATAGGAAGTTTAATGCAAACTGAACGTTATTATGTCAGGTATTTTTGTAATATTAATGGGATTATTCTTATTCTAACACAATAAAATAAATAGAACAGTAATAAAGTTGTATTCCCCTTTGCACTGCAGTCATTTTGAGAGAAGATGCTGGGCATCATTTGCCAGAAAAAACAACGAAAAACCATAAGATAGCTCGATTCTCACCGTTTTTATAAATATTTTTTATTTAATTTTTTTTTATTGGTGTTTAAATATATATTGTTACTGAAATCGCTTATTATATTCAGGGTGAGTACCTCTTAGTGTAAAAAAATGGGTAAACTAGACCAAAAACGAAAAAAAATGCCGCAGATCTTGGGCAAAATTGAGGTCTATGTTCATTACCTGGGTTTTAAACCTTACATTAAATATCTAATAAGATAAATCCTAAATAATAATAATGAGTAAATAAATTAAATTACATAAAATCTGATTGTTCTGGTGTCGCTTTATTGACAGTTTTCCTTTATTTTCTATAAAACAATGATTTTTTTTTCTTTTTTCTTTATTCCGATGAAGAGTTTATTCTGCACACAAGTAACTGATTTTTATGCCAAATGAAAACGCCATGTTTTTCCGGTTTTAAAAGTAAATTTCTTCATGAAATCGATGTGAAAACATTAATTTGATCTTACGATATGAAAGTAGGTTAAATTTGCAAGTTTTTGTAAGATTTGCAGTTTTGTGGATTTTTTCAAAAAACGGTGAGCGTTGAAATATTATAAGACATTGTAAAGTTCTAAATAATTTGGTGTATAAAAAAAAAAATGACCGTTTTTGAAACAAACATTTGTATTATTATTTCTTTGATATTAAATGCAATTAATACTCAAAGTATAGTCCATTGTTATCTACCGTCATTACCCATCTGACAGGCGATTGCTCGATGCCACGCTGATACCATTCCTTGGGATGGCTGTCAAAGAACTCTTGGACAGCATTTTCAACTTCCGCAAAATTATCAAATTTTTTCCCTTGAAGAAAATGGGCCATGGATCGAAACAAGTAGTAATCCGAAGGTGCGAGGTGTTGACTATATGGTGGATGAGGCAGGAGTTCAAACCCATGAAGTTCTGTAAACTTTTCTTTGGTTCGACTGCTGATTGTTGAGGAGTAAGTTCATGAGGGACCAGTCTACAGGTCTTTTTCACCTTACTCAAGGAGAGAAGATGGCGACTGAGAGTATCTTTCGACACACCACGCTCCCCGGCAAGTTCGCGAGTACTTGTGGACGGATTTAACTCAACAGCTTCCTTCAGAACCTCATCAATATCCATTAATGGCTGCCGGGAGCCCTTTTTTATTTCCAACGTCTTATCTCCACTTCTCAATTTGTTTCAGCGGCTGTGAAATTTTTTTTCAAGTAATGTCTTAAAATTACGAGAATTTCGTAGGACACTGTAATGTTTCTTCTTTGAAATGAATAACTGAACTGAGGCTTTTTTTTTTTTTTAAGAAGTCCAGTGTTAGAAACAAGCTTAGAGAATGCTCTAAACGGATTATTAAGTATTGGTAAATAATAAATAGCATTAAGATATTTACAGACTTTTGAACTCTGGAATTTGATAAAACTCTTGGTCGCAAGTTGATAAAATTCTAGATTACATGTACTCTACTGTTACAGGAAATTTAATGTTAAATCTTAAAATGTGGTCAACATTTTAAACATGTTTAAACAATGTGGAGATATTATAGCTTTTATGGCAAAAAAAGTGGTTTCCTCAAAAAAGTCTTTGAACTATCGTATATCTGCAACGGATTGGATTAGAAAAGTAAGGTCTGGTAGGCTGTAATTTTTCTTCATTTTTGATGAAGTTTCACCCAATTAATTTTTTTTTTTTTTTATATTAAGATGTACTTACCCTTTATATATATGTGTGTGTGTTTGTGTAGTATTCAACAGTATTTTATACACATATATATTTTTTATAGTTAATACTTAGAGAGTACAACAAGTATATAAGTTGTTTTCTTAATACTGCTTAGCTTGTAGTGTGTTCTCTTTATGTTAAACCCTCTCAACTTTTCCTTCTGATGTCTTACTCTTTGCGACGGAACTTTAAGGAATCAGCGTCTTAAAAGACCGGTATTAAAAAAGTTCCCCTTTAGCAAGGAGGGATAAAATTAAGTTTCAGTTTAGGAAGTGATACGGTTATCCTCAGAGCTTGCTCGAGCTTGCGGTGAGGATGGAGGAGGCAATAAGAAAAATGTATCTCCCCGTATATATCAGGGGCAACTATAAGGAATGGGACGTGTTAAACCTTGCTACTGGGGAGTTTGGTCGTGATAAATAACTGTGGGATTAAGTCAAGCTGTGCCTTCCCCTTCACTCGGCTAGGAGAGCTCGCCTCTAGCACTTATAATACTCAACAGCATCTCTTCATCCGATAAGACAGCTAATATAGCAACAAAATATTTTATGGTGAAAACAGAATTGTTTTGATAAACTTACAGTAATAAATAAACCATAAAATTAGTTCGGTTATTTTTATTATTTTCTGCTTCAATAAAAAATATAAAATCATATAATTTTAGGAGAATCTTAAAGTAAGTATCGAAATTCAGATGCGATATAGGATCTATAGTATTTATTTATTTTTAAAACTATTTATTCATATTTACAATTGTAAGCTTACCGTCGCAACTAACTAACGATGTGATTTTTTTTGGTTCGTTTACCGATGTATTCCACTAGACCTGATAGTAAAACTTCGATTCTGATTGGCAATTTGAAGATGTTAATCAGTAACGTCATTTTCCCGTATTTCTAGCATTAACCCACAAGTTAGACCTTGTAGAATACAACGGCAAACAAACGAAATATAAAAAAGCATTTATTTTACATTCGTTAATTTTGTATAGTGGGGACAGTATATACTGGGTAAGTACCTCTTAGTGTAAAAAAAAAAAAAAAAAAAAAAAAAAAAAAAAAAAAAAAAAAATTGTGAAACTAGATAAAAAATGTAGAAAGATGCATTTTCAGACCTCAATTTTCTATTCCAATCCGTTACAGATATACGATAAATATTGATAGACTTTTTTGGGAAAACCACGTTTTTTACTATAAAAGCTGTAATATTTCCATTTTTTTTAAATTTCTCTCAAACACATTTTCGGATTTAGCATTAAATTTCCTATAAGAACAGAGTACATGTAACCTTGAATTTTACAAACTTATGACCGAAAGAACATCTTGATCTTCACCTTATTTAGGGAAGTTACAATGTCTTATATTACTTCAACGCTCACAGTTTTCAGAAAAAAATAAACTATCCACAAAACTGCAAATCTCACAAAAACCTGAAAATTTAATCAGCTTTCGAATGATATGTAAAAAGTGATGATTCTGTTTCGATTCCCTGGAAAATTTACTTTTAAAACAAAAAAAAACATGGAGTTCTCATTTGGCATACAAATCAGTTACTTGTGTAAATAAATGTGCATTTTAAACATAATATACTCTTCATTGGAATAAAAAGCAAATAAAAAAAATATTGTTCAATAAGAAAAACAGAAAAACTGTCAGTAAAGCGACAACAGATCAAAGGATCGTATGTTTTTCATTTAATTATTTATTATTATTATTTAGGATTTATTTTATTAGATTTTCAATGTAAGATTTAAAACCCTGTGATAATGAACAAAGACCTCAATTTTGCCGTTAGCTTTCGAATGCAGATTGATTGTGTTCCAATCTCAGCAAGATATGGAACATTAAGATCTTAATGGAAAAGTATATTTGTTATATAATAAGGAGCATTAGGGATTTTACGAAGGATTTTGGATCGTAAGGATTGTACACGAGAAGAGTTAGAAGGTTTAGTGGAGCCCCAAAGCTCAAATCCGAACGTCCAAATAGTTCTAATCACAGTCATACAAATGAGTATTTTGTAATTAATTGGGAGGTTTGAACGCTTGTCTAGTAAATGTTGTATTAGTCGGAAATGGTGGGCAGTTTCTTGTCCTTCTAGTCTACTATGTGGATTTTAAGTTCAACGTTTGTCTAGATGGGGTCCTAGGTAGTGGTTCTGTCTAACGAGGATTAGTGTAATGTCATAAAAATATACTGCAGGACAGAAAGCCATAGGTTAGTAACAAAGGGTAAAGGTTATTTGATTTTTTTAGATTTATTTGTCTCCATTTTTGACACCATTCATAAAGATTTGTGATATGTGATTGGAGTGATTAAGATGTAATCAAAGAATTATTATTTAATAAAACACATAAGTATCATCAGCGTAAGTAGTGGAGTTTTTGTTTGGAAGAGGATGTTTGCTGATACTAATACTTAAAATTATAAAAAAATAAATTTGTTTACCTTTCATTAGGGAGCAATTATTTGTTTATTAGAATATTACACTTAGGTAGATAATTTAAAACTATACATTTCAAATACCAAACTTTCCTACTCCTAGCCAAACATAGGATTGTTGAAGATGGAGAATGAAGAAATTAAGTAATAATGTTACTCAAACAAAATAAATTCACCCAAACAATAGCAATATTTTGTAATGCCACAGAATAGCGATTACCGCTCGTTTTTTTATTTAATGTTCATAATGGTTTTCCAGTTCAAATACACAATTCAAACTAAAATCTAGAGAAATTTCAGTAAAATAAATATTCTTAATCAATACCAAATTCCAGCAAATAACCTTTAACCCTACTGCCACAACACTTACTTGACAAACGTTCAAATCTCCCGATTTTCTACAAAAGAACTCATCTATATGACGATTATCAGACCTATTTGGAGATACGGTATAGAGTTATGGGGATCCACTAGTCCATCGAATTCTTCCCGCATCCAATCACTCCAATCCAAAATCCTTCAAAAAATCCTTGATGTTCCTTACTTTGTCACAAGTTAACTGATCCACAGTGACCTTAATATTCCATATTTTTCTGATTTGGCAGGAGCCAGATACCTTTCCTTTCATAATAAACTTACTCCTCATCAAAATCCACTCGTTGCACAACTTGATTCCCTTTCCATTCCTGGCAATCGTTCGAAGCGTATGAAAAGAAGATGACCTCGCCATCTTCTTATGTAGGTATTTTATTAGAGTACTACTAAAAAATAGCATATCAAAACACCTGGGAGGTGAATGGCGACTAAGCACTTACATTTTTTATTTTTGTTTTTTATTGTCTCATTGTCTTTTATATGTTTTTAGTACTCAGATACAGAGTTTCGTAAATCTTTTTCAATGAACATATTGAAAATAATCTTCATGAATTCACAAACACCTGTGAGATGCACGCAACTACTACAGTATCATTTTGGTTCTATAATTCAGCATGGCTTCACTGGGTAATTAATATATATATTTTTTATAATCTTAATAAAACCAGAAATAGCATGCATTTTGAGTAGTTTTTATTGTCTTTATTGGACACGTGACTAACGGAATGTTAAGCATGTCATTATTTTTCATTTTAAACAGTTTATTTACTATATATTTATATATATATATTTGTAGTACAGTTATAAATTTATATTAATGAAGGAATAAATAGAAAAATCAATACATTTAGGAATGACAGCTCATTTGTCATTACCGCTGGCATTTTTTAATGTTAAACATCAGTTCTGAAAAACGTAAAAAAAAAAAATTAAAATATAAGCAATCATGTGTTAAGTCTGTTACCAATAGCTTCAAGAAGGCCTTCCGCTTTGCCTCCTCAGAACTGACGATGAAGGTTTAAAATTTAACATTAGTATTCTTATAACAATTCCCAATAGCTTCATAAAATTTATCTTTGGGGTCAACAGACGGTTTCACGTATCTTTCCGGTACAATGAGCTAGGGTGGCTTTTCCCCGATTTCCGACGGCAGTTCTTCCTCGGCATATTCCAGTCATTAAAAACCAATAAACCTTCCTATATCCTAGACCTACTTACTCTGCGTTCCTCCATTCACCACCTGAATACAAGATCCCAACTTTCCAAACTATATATCCCCTCACGTAGAACTGCCTCCTTTGAAAAATCCTTCGACATCCGTGCTACCTCTTTTTGGAATTCCTTACCTATCCATATTCGCAAAGCCTCTTCCTTAACTTCTTTTAAATATCATTTATTTATCCATCTCCTCCATCTTCAATCATCCACAAAAATGTAAATAATATTTAAATGTACATAAGTATGTTAAAATTTTTACTGTTAATTGTTTATTTATTTATTTTTTTTTTAATAACCTTTCATTTTTAATTTTTAATTTCTTCTTTCCTCTTTTTTTTCTCCTAATTTAATTTGTAATACTGATGTACTAATTTGTAACTAATCTCAGCCAGACAATTGTACTTCTAATTGTGCACTTTAATTATTCTTAGGGGACAGTCCCAGAATAAAGTATACTTTTCATTTCATTTCATTTAAGTAGATATGGCACATTAGACAATTCATCGATTTTAACATAATTTCTTTACCTACGTTTTGGCTATAGCATTTTTGTGGTAATGTTATAAAACATTTGGGTTTCGTTATTTACATTATTTACATGTAATTTTTCAAAAAAAAATTATATTACATTTAACCGTTTATTTAATTAATTAAATTCATAAATCATAATTTTGGATATCTATATCACTCGCTCCCTATTTTATTTTTGTAGATAATTTATTTTTGTTTTTAAAGTCCTTTACCAACCTCTTTCTTCTCTATTATAGAGCCCACGGAGTGCTTCCGACTCATGGGCTACATCGATCTATGGCGACACAAAGACCGAAAAATTACTTGCAGCTGGGGAACGTTTCCCTCCGCTAAACTAGACGACAATTCGTGATATACGGGCCGCTTGATTTACGTGCACGGGTTTAGATCACTGGAATACCAGCCTCTGTTCCTGGCCAATTGATCAGTCGGAGAAAGAAGGGAGAAAATACTAGGGGCCACTAATAAGAACAAAACAAGTTTTAGATTACGTTTCATTTTCATATAATATTGAAATCAGAGTTTTAATGAATTATTTTAAATGCCTTTCGATTTGTAACATAAGTTGCATAGCATAATTAAATGTTAAAAGTATAGTTGACTGTTATGATGAATTGAGAAGAAGATGATTAGGGATGCAGTCAAAAATGAGTCTTCTTCCTTAAAGAAATTCTTTATACGTGCTAACATTTCGACCTGCCTTGCAGGTTTTTATTGAGGGTTATAATTAACAAAATGCTGGATGTAACAAAAAAAAAAAAAAAAAAGACCGACAAACAGATGAGAAATGGAATAGAGAATGGCATGGATAAAAAAACAATACACAAAAAAGGCTATAGAAAAGATCAGATACATAATACAAAGCAGCAAGATAAAATTAAGGACAAGACAGGGATTATAAGATAATATATATACCCTACAGTGAAAACAAAAAAACAGGTTACAATACAATTATATAAGTTACACAGGTTATTTCAAAATTAAAGCTAGCAATAATAAAAATATATAAAAACATGCATAAGAATATATAACTACAATATAATAACAAAATATGGATAAGTCTATGGATAGCTTATCCATTTACAAATTACATAAAAAACGGAAATTAGCTACCTGTACCTGAATACCACTAAGTTTTGGAAATACCTACACTAACCCGTATCCCTTACCTTACCCCCCCCCCCAAAAAAAAAAAAATTACCGCAGTTCAGTTTTTATTCTTGAATTGTTTTAATTTACTCGTAGTAGTAGATAGCATATCCACCATTAGCACTATTAGTAGTTTAATATTTTGTAATTATATTGTGGTTATATATTCTAACGCATGTTTTTATATATTTTTATTGTTGCTAGCTTTAATTTTGATAAAACCTGTGCTATGTAACACATCTATATAAATTCTATGTAACCTGTGGTTTTTTTTTTTTTTTTTTTTTTTTTTTTTTTTTTTTTCACTGTAGGGGTTATGAGAACAATACAGTCTCGAAACGCCACCGAAATAATTTGTTAATTTATCGACTGAACCTCAAGAAAATTATTAAACATCTAATAGTAACAGTCAAGAAAATACGTAGCACATAAGTTTTTCTTTTTTTTAATTATTTCTTATATTATACGAGCTAGGTGCCAAAAATCGATAATTTTTTTTTTTAGTGCTTAAAAGTATGATTGTATGTGCCAAGCTCATTGTTGTATAAAGTGGACTAACTAAACAACTACTCAGAAGTAGTTTTAAATAATGCCACAAGATGAATTTACAAGAAGAAGAAGTAGATGATTTACGTTTTTTTTTTGTTTTTTTTTACAAAACTAACATTTTACTTATGTGCTACATATATCTGTATATATATACATATATATATATATATATATATATATATATATATATATATATATATATATATATATACAAATATTAGTGGAATTTAATTCATGAATCTTAATTGAGTTTAACCACCAGTTCTATAATGCATACCTCAACTGTCACCAATATTTTCTAGCCATCTTCCTTTATAGAGTCATAATTTAATGATGTTCCAGCCTTTTCCGTGCGTTTAACATTAAAATCAATGACTGCATATTTTAATAGCACAATTCTATTTTTTTTAGCAGAAACAGAAAAATCGAAAAGGATGATTTTTTTAGCCTCATAAACGGTTCTCTCGGACTGTTCTTAAATTTAAACCTTTTAATTATCTAACTGTGGTTTTTTAAAAAATGCTTAAGAGCTTTTGTACTTTTGTTGAGTCAAAAAACATTTTAAAAAATCACTTTTCTGCAAAATGCTTCCTTAAATCCACCAATTGGGTTCACTTCATCACCAGATTTGTTGATGGAATATAAATAACAAAAACACTATTTTTTTTATGAATGTTGAAAAGTTTTATAAAAATATAGCTATTAAATGAACAACCTAAAAACTATCTATTAACATAAACTTGATTTAGTTTTCATGGAACATTGGTCCTTTCCAAACAAAACACACAAGGAAAACTTTAATAGAATGGCAAACTAACTAGAAGCAAAGGAACAAAAGTGCAAATGTAACTTATAATTTTCAATTGAAATTTAATTAGTTTTGTTAATTTATTTAATTGTTCTTGATAAATTTATTTTAAAAGCGCCAGATAAAATATATTCCTTCTAATTCATCATCAAATCGAAGTCAATTTTAATTATATAATGAAGGCATACATATAAAATAGTTTTAATTATAAATATGAATGAATTTTCATCTCACCGGAAGCGATAAAGGGGAAAAAAGACGGTGGAAGGTTAAGTGTTGAGTTTTTTTAGCCTAGTTTTGGAGCTGCTTGATTTGAAAATTTGACGAGTTTCCTTATCAGAAGCAGTAGATATAATAGCAGCAGATTATAGACAGACATATCCATGATCCGTTCCCAGTCTGGGGGAAATATGGATTTTTTTTTTATTGTATATTCATCCCTAAATCTGCCCTTAAAAGAATTTAAGTATAGATAGTAGTCTATGTGGGATGAGAGTCAGAAAAAACAAAGAATGATAAAAAAAAATCTGTCCCTGGTGTACATCCAGCCGCAAATGTCGTAGGAAGGAGGTTATGCTAACAAAACTAAAAATAGACCACATGAGGTTGACCCACTCTTTTCACCAAACAAGCTCTATGAAAATTCTAATATTGTACAATCTTGATAATCTGACAGATATGGGACCAGAGGAATTACTGAAAGCGTCGGATTACTGGATGTAAAGAAAAATAATGACAAATTATAGCGTTTTAACAAATGTTTTAAAATTGTTCTGAAGAAAAAACTATATTTCTGCAGATTTGATTAATGGCATGGCATTAGCACATTATATGACAAGCGATATTTTGATTATTTTCTTCTTCTTTCTGCTTAAAGAAGGGCTACTTTGAACAGATTTTCACATTTAGCACTGCAGCGCGATCATTTTGTAGAATATTTTAAATTTTCTTAGGCCAAATGATACCTACTCAACTTAGCTTTAAAATCCCGTATGAGCGATTCCACTATCTTTAATACGAGTGAGGGGTAGTCATATTCCTCTTGTTCAAAGTAGAGAGGTAGTAGTAGGTACTACTGCTTGGTAGTAGAGTACACCAAATGAGGTAGAGTGAGCGATACAAAATGTTATATTTTGGAGGTTGGGAAAAACCTTACTGCAAAAAACTATAGAACCCCAGTAAAAGACATACAAAAAACAATGGCTCTACACTAGCCTGCAGAACCTTGGCCTCTTTTACTACCCCCCCCCCCCCCTCTATTTATTCCGGTCACCAGCTGCTCTCCTCCAATACCTCACTCCAAGAGTCTTCAGGTCTGTTTCAACGTCTTCCTTCCAGCGCAACATGGGGCTTCCTCTCTATCTCTTCTCTCCTTCGGGATACCCATTCATCACGATTTCTGGCATTTTCTGGCTCATTCTATGAACATGGCCTATCCATCCTAATCATCTTTGCCTAATTGTTGCTAAAAAATCTAGAGCTTTGTACAGGTCTCATAGCGCTTGGTTGCTTTTTATCCTCTATACATCTCCAACTTTAGTAGGGCCATATATATTCCTCATAATTATTCTCTCCCATCTATTTGGAATGCCTTCATTCTTCGCAGTGGGCGTCCAGGTTTCACTCCCTATTGGGCTCTCTGTAAAATAATAAATAATAAAAGCTTTCGTAAACATCTTAAAAGGATGGTATACCAACCATCTTAACCCTCCAATAGTCGCAACCCTAGGACTAACACCAATAGTCGCAACGATCTGACAGATCACCTCTTGAAATTCAATCGTTTTACTGATGATTTCATCACTTTTATTTTTCTCATTTACTTAATTTGATTTTTAAAGGAATGCAAATAATAATACGCATTACTAAAATAAGTAATACAAATATTATTTATCTATTATGACAACTTTAAACTATTTTTCTGTTATCAAAAAATTTAACTAGCTCTGACAGGCAATTTTTGAATTTTCTAAACATAAATACACTTAATATTGTTCACAAAAGTATTTAGTCAGGGTTCGTTTTTTATATAATCCATAACGCCGTCTCATAGAGCCGCGCCCTTCATGACTTGCTTCAGGTGGAGCATCCTCTTCTCTATAATATATGAAACATTAACAGACTATTACCTATAAATGAATATTAAAGATTTGACGTCACTAATGCATTCAAGGAGTGTTAGTTGAAAGGTACTGAGTCGCTTATCTTATTATAAAAATCCTAATCGGAATATTGCCCAAATAATACCTTAGGTGGTCTGTCAGTTCGGTTGCGACTACTGGAGGGTTAAACCGGTCGTATTGTATAGGAGTAAGCTAAAACACACAGCCATGACAAAAAATATTTACCTACCTCAGAGTTTTGAATACTCTATCGAAATATTGGTTCGTTGTTTTTTAAGTTTTTTTTTTTTTTTTTTTTTTTTTTTTTTTTGGTTAAATTAATAGTAATCTTAATCATTATTATTTTAAAAAAGTATAAATAGGGGTTGAAAGTGCCCGGTCAGATTGGAGAGGGATAAAAGAGCCCGCGTAAATCAAAAGACCGCGACGAACATGCCTTAATGGAAATAAGCCAGAAAATTTAATTTAAAGAGGCACGGGGTGCGGGTATAAATAAATCTAACGAAAGAGGGGGGAGGGGGTTAATTGTATTTAGTGGTGTAGCATTTTGGTGGGGGTGGGGGGGACAGCCCCACAACCCTTAGGGATCTATTGTTGTGCAGATGGCATCACATTAAACTCATATCACACACCATCTGACCCGTCTCCTTCATCATTTATGTACGCTCGTCCATCATCCGATAAATTTGTGTAGTAATCCCTAGTGTGCGTGGGAAGTGGGGGGGGGGACCCACCACACCGCCCACGCCTACCCAGAAAAAAAAATCATTATAGGTCGTGCATTGTTTATTCAGTCCGTTCCCCTGTTTTATATTTTCTTCCCATTGGTATGCTTTTTCATTAATCCTCTTTCTCTTTAGAAATCCCCTTTTAGTATTCATTTCACATAAAATGTAATTAATTAATATTTTTTTAAAGTTACATTATCATGTTATTTTTTTTTACTAATTAAATTCGTCTATATATCCATTTTTTTTCAATTATTCTAATTATTATCCGAAGCCCTTAGCGCATTATATTAATATTTATATGATATATGAAACCCACCCACGCGCATCATTAAAGGCATATAATTTTCCCGTTGATAACAAACGTCTCATATAAAAAACGATCACTAAACGCTCTTGGATCTATGGAATTGAAATGTAGGAGACAGAAAAAAAAAAAAAAAAAAAAAGTATAAAACGCGTACAATCCCTCCTATGAAAAATTCTTCGAATAACAGTGAATGCTCTTTATTATGTCTCCAACAAAACCGTACACAATGAACTAAATATACCTTACATCATCAACGTCATACCCCTCCAATTTTTCAATTCCACATCAACCCTCTGTCTTCAGCAAGCTTCTATATTTTTATATTAAAGGTTTTATTTTATTTTTTATTGTATTTTTTTATATTCTAATCTTTTTTTCATGAATCCGGGAATTTAAAACAATTTTGTGACTTACAATGATATGATCCGCTGAGAACACCTCAACACAAACTTTAAAAAATGTATTTAATTTATTTTATTCATGAATGGTGTTAGGGCACCGTAAGGGTAACAGAAGTTGCACCCTTGAACAGCTTTTTTTTCCCTTGCGTAACAACTCTGGAACGCTGGTTTTTAAAGTTAAAGGTTAACTTGACCAATAATTAGTCAATATAAAAAATATTGAATGCCTTTTTTTTTTTAAACAATTATTTATTAACAAATATTTATAACAAAATTAATTCAATTTCTCTCAATTTCACTCACAATTTGTGTTTGTCTAATTTAAAAAAGAGTATATATATATATATCTGTAGTGGAAAAAAAAAAAAGAAAACCAATAAAATAAACAGAGCTCTGATTTAGTAAAACAAAAAAAAAAAAAATTAACTGCTAAAATGTTCATATTTAAACGAATATTTATCTTTACAAAAAAAATCATCAAAAAAAAAAAAAAAAATAGAATAACATTTGACTTATAAATACCCTGTGAAAAAAAAAAAAAATGTCCTCCTTTTGGTTCTATTGATTCTTTTCCTTTTACTGAATTTGATTTTTTCGTCTTGGCCGGCGGCACACGAACTGCTTGACGATGGTCGTAGTCCAGGAGTCCCAGACGAAACAAAAAAAAAGTCCTGATTTGAAATAAAAGAAAAAAAAAAAACAATATAGGAGCTATACGGCCTCCGATTTTCGATAACCGAAAGTTTCGGAATTTAATCGTAATAGTTACGATTAATGATATAGGTTAAATGATAAATGTTCTGGCACGGGACACACATGACGCTTACTGGTCAACAAAAGGCCAACTACTGAGGCTTAATACGATATCTAACACATGATTATGATTATGACAACAAACCGCTGTTATAAACATTTAATATAACCTATAACAATATTCGGTTATTAACATTTTTTAAATAAAGTATTTTTCTAAAACATATGAAATTGAGAGAGAACGTTTTAGACTAATTAAATTTAAACAAATTACCAGGAATTGTTTTTTAAACATAAAATGAACGGCTGAAACATACCGCCCACCAAATTTTAAGTAATAAAATTTTAAACAGTTCATACCTCTGAAGGAGGTAACAAAGGTGCTAGCTGAGCAACTGAACGCACGTATTCTCCTGTTGGGGTTTTTAATTTTACTATCCTTACAACACCATCCTTACCAGGATAAGCTTCAATAATTCTTGCTGCTGGCCAACAACGGGGAGGTATTCCGGGTTTTCTGATTAATACCAAAGTTCCTACAGTGACATTTTTAGCGTGTGATCTCCATTTGCTAAGCTGCTGTAGACTGTTTAAGTATTCTAATCGCCATCTCTGCCATATGTCTTGAATTGACCTTTTCACTAACTGCCAACGAGTTAATCTGTTCACCAGGACGTCGGTGAGATCCAATTCTGGGGTGGCAACCAGCGGGCCACCAATCAGGAAATGACCAGGAGTTAGAGCATCGATGTCATCCACGGATGTGGAAAGTGGGCACAATGGCCGAGAGTTTAAGATGGCCTCTATGTTGGCAATGATGGTATATAACTCCTCAAACGTCAGGCAGCGCTCATGTAATACTCTTACTAAATGTGCTTTCATTGACTTGACCCCCGCTTCCCACAGACCTCCAAAGTGAGGGGAGGCTGGAGGGATAAAGCTCCATTCTATCTTTTTCATGTTGCACAGTTCGGCTATACGCTCTTGAATTGTAGGGTCTCGGAAATGATTCCATACCTCTTTTAATCTTCTATCAGCACCCACGAAATTAGTTGCGTTATCTGAGAAAATTCGAGTAGGTACTCCTCTTCGGGCAACAAACCTCTCCAGGCAGGCTATGAAAGCATCATTGGTAAGTTGTGATACTAATTCAAGGTGGACAGCTTTAGTGCTCATGCAAACGTACAAGCATACATAGGCCTTGGTTATAGGTGCCTTTTTTCTGGAAGATTCCTTGATAAGAAAAGGTCCGGCGAAGTAATTCCTACATTGTGGAACGCCCGACCTTGCTCAAAACGAGAAACTGGTAATGTGCTCATAAATGGAGTAAAGTTAGTTACACGCAATCGATGGCAGGTGACGCATTGATGTATCCTGGACCGTATAACTTTTCTAGCGGTGGGTATCCAGTATTGTATTCTAATTAGTGAATGGAGTAATTGAGGTCCAGCATGTAAATAACATTTATGAAAATGATCCACCAGCTTAGTGGTAAAATGAGATTTGGGATGTAAAATAATTGGATGTTTAGCCTCGTAAGCCAAGGGACTATTTTGTAAACGCCCGCCCACCCTCAGAACACCAAGGGAATCCAAGAAGGGTGCGACGGATGATAATTGCGTTTTGTCGCCTTCTCTATTAGAGATCAAAACAAGCTCCTTATGGTAGAAGTGAGCTTGAGCTAACTTTATGCACACTTCTGTTGCCTTGTGGATCTCCTTTAAGCTCAAGATGCCTGTCCTTCGCACAGAATTCTTTTTTTGAGTTGTTTATGAACCTCAGAATGTAGGCAGTTATTCTTTGAATTTTAGAAAAAAAGGAAGAAACGTTTTTTAACCATTCGTCCTCTGAGGTTTTGGCAAGGTATGTATGGCACAAAAGTGTGGACTCTGATTTCATTTCAGGTAAATTTTCAGAACTCTTTGGAGATGCCTGTGTGATGGGCCATTCGTTGGGATCCTGTTCTAACCACGCTGGTCCTTGCCACCATAATGTATAATCTTTAAGAGAGGCTGGAAATATCCCTCTCGAGGCTATATCGGCTGGGTTGTCATTTGAAGAAATGTGGTACCAGTTTTCCAACCGTGATAATTGTAAAATTTGTACGACTCTGTTTGCAACAAACACTTTTAACTTATGTGGAGACGTGGCCAACCAGCCTAAGACCACAGTCGAGTCGGAAAATAGAAACGTCGATGTTGGAGATAGTTGTAAAATTATGTCCTTGCATGAATTTACGAGAGTCACTAATAGCAGCGCTGCACTTAAGTCCAATCTGGGTATGGATAAGGTTTTTACAGGGGCGATGCGTGTCTTTGATGTTAACAGATAGGTATTAACTTTCCCTTCATATGATTGTAATCTTATGTAGATTGCTGCGGCATATCCCAGGTCCGATGCGTCTGCGAACCCCATAATAAAGGATTGGTGTGTTTGATTTGGCATGATGCAACGAGGAATACAAATCGTTTCTAATGTTTTGAGTTCCGTGATAAATCTTTCCCATTGTATGTTAATACTACTGGGTAAGGGTTCATCCCAATTTAATTTAAGTTCCCAAAGCTTCTGCAGTAGTCGTTTTGCTCTAAAAAGTACCGGAGCCAAACAGCCTAGCGGATCAAATAGTCTAGCTATCGTGGATAGAATTGCACGTTTTGTTCTAATTACTGATGGTGTACGCACCTTGTAGTAAAACATGTCGGATTTTGGGTCCCACATCATTCCTAAAATTTTTATAGATGATTCATCAGGATTTCTAAATTCCATTGGTGTGTCTCTTAAGTTTTCTGGAATATATTGGACTACCTTGGTGGAATTACTTGCCCATTTTTTCAATTCAAAACCTCCTCGAGCTAAAAGTTGTTGTAATTCTTGATGCAGTTTTAAGGCTTCTTCCGTATTATTAGCTCCAGTTAAAATGTCATCCATGTACAGATTATGCTGCAAAGCGCTAACAGCTAGGGGAAAAGGTGATCCTTCGTCGTTAATTAACTGTTTGAGTACCCGCAATGCTAAGTAGGGAGAGCATGACATGCCGAAGCTTAACCTGGTTAATTCGTATTCTTGAACCTTCTCTGACGGAATAAAACGATAAAATATATGCTGATATATGCGGTCATCGGGGTGTATTAAAATTTGTAAGTACATTTTGCAGATATCTGAAGTCAGTGCAATCGGAAATTTTCGGAAGTTTAAAATAACATTCTTAAGATCCGCCTGTAATTTTGGACCAGTTATCAGTTTGTCATTGATTGAACCTTTGGAAGTTGGCATTGAAGCATCAAACACTATGCGCAGCTTTGTAGTAGAGCTTTCTTTAAACACCCCATGATGAGGTAAAAAATATGCATCTTCCGAAGAAAAGGGAACCATAAAGTTCTTTTCCAAATATTCCTGAAATACTGAAGAATATTCCAGTTTTTGAGCCGGTGATTTAAGGAGACGAGCTTCTAATTTGTAAAAGCGATGTAGGGCTGTAGTCCTGGAATCTCCTAAAATTATTTTAGAAGGGTGTTTAAATGGCAAACGTACCATATACCTTCCTGAATCTGTTCGAGAATGAGTTTTTGCGAAAAATTCTTCACAATATTGGTCTTCTGTGCTGTCTGGTATTGGAACCTCAGCTTCTTCTATTTTCCAAAAATTTTCCATTAGTTGGTTTAATGAGGGTGTCACCGCTAACATTGCATTAACTTGATTTTGTTTTGATGCAACATCAATCTTTCCTGTGATAACCCATCCAAAGACTGAGTTAATCGCATTAGGATATCCTTTTGCTGTTATGACAGAATCGCCGTTCAAAATTTCTCCAAACAGGTCAGCTCCCAATAAAAAGTCTATCCGCCCTGGGTGCCAAAACCCTGGATCGGCTAATTGATATTCTTTAAAATAGTTGATTACGCTGCGAGGTACTTCTGCACTAGGCATAAGTGCTGTTATTTCTTTTACAACCACTGCTTCTGTTTGAAATTGCGGGCGACTATTGTTTCTTGGAGCTAATACGCATGCAACTTTAAATTTCCCGTCTTCAATTGGATTATTACCAAAACCACTTAGAGCTTGGGAATTTCGTTGTTGCCGCAACGCTAACCTTTTAACACAAGCTTCTGTAATAAATGAGCGTTGAGCTCCACTATCTATAAGCAGACGAATAGTGTGAAATTCTCCTGTAAGATCTTTAATTCTACCAATTGCGGTGCCCAATAGTACCATTGGATCTCCTTTCGTAATGCCCGAAAGGATTGCACCATGGGACTGATCCTTGAACGGTTGGACCACAGTTTCCGTTGCAGGTACATGCTCTATTCCATTTGGGTTTGTTGCTGCTTGATGAGATCTTGGACTTAAAGGGGTCTCCTTGGTTTGTTTAAAATGAAGCAAACTATGATGTTTGTGGTTACAATATTTACATGTATTTGTTGACCTACATGTCCGTGTAGTATGATTGGAAATTAAACAGTTGACGCATAACAGGCGGGTTTTAATTTCTTTAAATCTTTGCTGGGGAGTCATTCCCAGAAATTTACTACACTTATACAAACGATGTGGGCCTTTACATAATGGGCATGAATTAATATCTTCAGAGGTAGTAGTTGTCACAAATACTTGCTTCGATGTTTTCGACCTTGTTAAGACAGGTGAATGGGATCTGGTGCCTACAGTTAAGGCTTCTGATTGTGCTATTGTGCATTGTTTGTGCATGAAATTTACAAATTCTGCAAAGACAAGTTCTTTTCCTCCTATTTCAGACTCAAACTTTTCCCTAGTTTTAGGATCCAATAACCTTAAAGCATATGATATAAGAATAAAGCCTGCTGGATCTTCTAAGCCTAGATTTTTAAAAGCTAAGGAACTTTCCAATATAATGTTGGAAAATTGCTCAAGTGATGAAAGCGAAATCTTTGACATTGGTTTATAGGAAAAAATATTATTCAGATAATAAGCAGCCTGTACGCGTTTATTGTCGTACTTCTTGCATAAAACGTCCCATGCTTGTTGATATGATTCTGCTGTAATTGGTATAGCTGCTAATGACTGAAGAGCTAAGCCTTTCAGGGAGCCTTTCAAATAATGAAATTTTTGAATTGGTGATAAGTTATTATTACCATGAATTAATGACATAAAAATGTCTTTATAAGATACCCAATGGGAAATGTCACCATTAAAGGTTGGTAACGATATTGGTGGCAATTTAAAAACAGCATTGTCACGTGCCTCGGCTACGGAATTATTGACTAAAGATGAATTTGAACCTTCCTTAAAAGGAATTTCGGAGGCCAGTGCCTCATAAAATGCATTCCTTGTTTTAGAAATCAGGTCTGCAATATGTTCTGCTTCAATCGTTTTCTCCAACTGAACTGCTGCGCGTTTTGCTTTCATGGCAATAGATAGAAATTTTTCCCATGTTGAATCAATTCGAGACAATTTAGCTTTAAACAAATTTATTTTAGTGGGGTTTGAAACAAGTGATAGGCCTATAGATTGGGTAGCCATGATGTCTGAAGATAAGTCTTTGATTTCTTCAATTTGTTCTTCGAGCGCCTCCGCTTTGCTATCTACCTTGGGAGCCATAGTAATGATAATGAAAATAACAATTTACAAAAAGAAAAACCACTAAGGATATATAACGACTAGTAATTATTTCAGGAGAATTCGTGTCCGATTAACAAAAAAAAAATGTAAGTGAATATTGAAATATTTAATGCTGAAAGAAATATTATGTTAGATAATTTTATAAAGTTTCAAAAAAAAAAAAAAAAAAAAAAAAAAAAAAGGCATCCGGCATACCGGAGGACCAAAAATTTGTTAGGGCACCGTAAGGGTAACAGAAGTTGCACCCTTGAACAGCTTTTTTTTCCCTTGCGTAACAACTCTGGAACGCTGGTTTTTAAAGTTAAAGGTTAACTTGACCAATAATTAGTCAATATAAAAAATATTGAATGCCTTTTTTTTTTTAAACAATTATTTATTAACAAATATTTATAACAAAATTAATTCAATTTCTCTCAATTTCACTCACAATTTGTGTTTGTCTAATTTAAAAAAGAGTATATATATATATATATCTGTAGTGGAAAAAAAAAGAAAACCAATAAAATAAACAGAGCTCTGATTTAGTAAAACAAAAAAAAAATTAACTGCTAATATGTTCATATTTAAACGAATATTTATCTTTACAAAAAAAATCATCAAAAAAAAAAAAAAAATAGAATAACATTTGACTTATAAATACCCTGTGAAAAAAAAAAAATGTCCTCCTTTTGGTTCTATTGATTCTTTTCCTTTTACTGAATTTGATTTTTTCGTCTTGGCCGGCGGCACACGAACTGCTTGACGATGGTCGTAGTCCAGGAGTCCCAGACGAAACAAAAAAGTCCTGATTTGAAATAAAAGAACAAAAAAAAACAATATAGGAGCTATACGGCCTCCGATTTTCGATAACCGAAAGTTTCGGAATTTAATCGTAATAGTTACGATTAATGATATAGGTTAAATGATAAATGTTCTGGCACGGGACACACATGACGCTTACTGGTCAACAAAAGGCCAACTACTGAGGCTTAATACGATATCTAACACATGATTATGATTATGACAACAAACCGCTGTTATAAACATTTAATATAACCTATAACAATATTCGGTTATTAACATTTTTTAAATAAAGTATTTTTCTAAAACATATGAAATTGAGAGAGAACGTTTTAGACTAATTAAATTTAAACAAATTATCAGGAATTGTTTTTAAACATAAAATGAACGGCTGAAACAAATGGTGATCATTGTTTTTAAACCCATATGGATATTGCCTCACAAATATATAATACTGCGAAAAAAATAGTCTAATCTAAAATAATTGATTAATTAATAAATTAATTTTTCTACCTTCTCCTTTTTAAGCACATGGGGTAAAATACTAAATAAAAACTAACAAATCAATGGTTGGATAATTAGTTTTATAAACCTTATAAAAACAATTCATAAACGATGTGGAAATTTAAAAAAAAATAAAAAAGAAGAAAAAAAACTGTTCTTAATCACACAACACGCTTGAAATATTAGTTCTAATACAATGCAAGTATATATTTATTATAAAAAAAAAATGTTCTTTAAAATTTACTTATAGTACACTTCAACATTTACTAGACCAATGCTCAAAGCTCCCAATTAATTTCAAAAGGCATATATATTAGATTAAACCTATTTGAACTTATGGAGTTGAGCTCCACTAAACCATCTAATTTATCTCGTATCCAATTCGTACAATCCAAAATCCTTCGGAAAATCCTAAATGCTCCTTACTTTGTCACCAAAAAACTTATCCATTTTAATGATCTATATGTTGCTGAGTTAGCCCAGACCAGATACCTATCCTTTCATAGAAAGCTCCATAACCACTCAAACCTTCTAATTTATCAATTTGCTTCCTACTCCATTCCCGATAATCTTCCGAAGCGTCTGAAAAGAAGATGGCCTAGAGATCTTCTAAAGTAGAAATGTTATTGAAGTGCTACTGATGAGTAGTTCTTTCCAAGTTATAGTTATAGTAATCGATATCAACACAGTTACTTAAAGTATATATTTGTACAGTTATAAATTTCAATAAATTGATATAAAATAAATAAAAACTTATAGTACAACTAGAACAAGATATTTATAGTAACAGAATAAAGATACCCTGTATAATGTTTTTATCTATTTTATTCACTGTTAGTTAAAAATAAATATGGAACAAGCAATATATTTTTATTGATATTAATAAAGTTTACTTTCGGCGTCTTGATCCCCGATACATCGAATACTTTGTTAACAGGAATTTTTATCAAATCCCTTGAAAAAAAAAAAGAAGAAAAAAAAGCCTGTTATTACAAAAAAAATATAAAATAAAAAATAATAACTTGGAAATGTTTTGTTGAAAATATTCTGACACTAAGGAACGAGCATTTTCATGCTATATTCTGAAATTTAGGCGCAAGAGTGTATCTATAGTCTTTGTCATTTAGTGTTACTATCTAATATAATAAAATACATTTATTTTCCCTTCCTCTCATTTCACTTATTTGACAATTAGTGCTATATGTTTTTTTACTCAAATGAAGAGGAAAGTATTTTGTTAATGTAAATATAATTCTAGATCTCTATTATGTTTGTTTCAAATTTTCAATACTTTTATCTCTTCCTAAAAATAATTCGACAAAGCAGCAGCTTCGTCGCCCATAAATCAACGCACAAAATTAAACTTCATTAATCCATACTATTATACAAAAGGACATGTAATGTTTAGTTTGTGATCACTAACCAAGAAAACTGCTGAACCAATCTGTACCAAATTTTAACTTAAATGTATAATTATTAATATAGTAAACATTATCTGTCCATCTGGATTACCAAATCGTACAATGAAAGTAAAAATTGTGTGTCCAATTATGTTTTTATTTGTTTTCAACTATCTAATCTGTGCAATGGTGCTAGGTTAACAATAATAGCTGTGAGTAGAAATATCATTGAGGCTACAATTCTTACACGAACGATTGAAATGGCCTATTAAAGTTTATTTTTCTATTACAATCAACAAATGGCAATGCTAGACTTACAAAAAATGCAGTGGATCTTCGGACTAAATGTTTTTCTGAGGGTGAATAATATGTAGGTCTTTCTTGAACTGGAAATCCTAACAATTAAATCATCGGAAGATAAAACTCAAAATATATTTTTTTCGACTGTCTTATGTATTTATTTCTTGCATGTGTGAGGAAAGCTCCGACGGGGAATGCAAGTAAGGGAATATAAATTCATGTAAATAAAAAAGTTATGTAATTTTTTTTATTAAATGTATAGCTAAGAATCACTTACTTGGATTATTAATAAAAATAAAATAAAATAAAAAATTCCCAGTTAACATAGTACCAGGCGGTATTAAAAGTCCTGTTGGTTTTTTTCATTGATGAAAATTTATATGGTCAGTACCGCGTTATAATTTTATCTTAAATTCGTCTTTTTCCAATGTAAACAATATTGTTTACTGTCTTTGAAATAGGGATTACCCTTTAGTGAAGTCACTGCTAAACTTTTAATGAAATATATTAAAATGGTGACTGTTGACATCTAAATTCGATTGGTTTATTAGCTAAACTTCTTTACTCATGATAGCGGATGAAGACTCAAAGGGGGATAATAGTTGTTTAATATATACAGACCTGAACTTAAATAAATTTTATACGATAGCCTCTGCTCTTAAAAGAATTTACTAGAATCAAAATAAATATTGTTAAGAAGGTGCTAGAGTAGTTGGAAATCATGAAGTATGAATCATAATAAATCCATTTATTCTCCTATTCTCTCCAGCCACCGACGGACTACTCGCAATCCCATAGCATTCATTGACATTAAGTGAATCTATTATGGTAATATGGCAGTGCACTTTGTCTAAGAGTACATCTGCTCCGCATCTGCTCCCCTCAGATTCGAGCAGATGTTTCCGTTTTTTCCATCTTTAATAAACAGTAAATATGGCATTGTGTTATTCAAAAAATAAATGCATTGTTACGGGTCCATATACAGTTCAGAGTGTTAGGACCAGTAGCGTTCCATAGTAGTAACGGTTCGCTATCACATATAGTATCAGCTTTTTACATCAGCCATATAAAGATATATATATATATATATATATATATATATATATATATATATATATATATATATATATATATATACATATATATATATTTATACGCATACGCATATACAAAATCATACTTCACTACTAGTTTTTCTCCAATTAACGGTACTTGATAGAAGCTAGGTGACCTTAGGAGGGTTTCTCGACCCCGAAGTCGATCTACGGCTGAAAAAAAAAAAAAAAACAGAATATAAATTTTCATCCCACGTCTGGATTCGAACTCAGGCCACGAAACCTGGCGGTCTATAGCCTTACTCACAGAGCTACCACGTCACCCTACTAAAAAAAAACATTTAAGGAATAAATTAGTTTAAAACAAGCAGTATTTATAATTGGAAACATAAAGCAATAATTCCGTCTTCCGTCAAAGGAACTCTTGGAGGTCGGGTGCAGTCTATTTAATGAGGATGTAGATTTAGAAGACCACGGACCAAAAATTGATTGACCCTAGAGAAAGCTTTGACATTTACCAAAAATAAGTTCAACTCACGTAAATAGTCAATAATATACTTAAAAGACGTAAATTGTATACTAATCTTGAAGTAGATTCGAAATGGTTTATACTAATCAGACATAGGACCACAACATACGTCTCTCCAGTATGGAGCTACACTTTTCACTTCAACTATAAAAAAATAGACAGGATACAACTTCATGAGAACCATGAATCACCAGGTCAAACAAAATAACCGATGTGTTACTTGATCTAGATTTCCAAACAACTAAACAGTTTATTCAAAACAAGACCTAGAACTTTTTTAAATCTATAAAAAGCTCAGGAAACCCTTTAATTCAAGCAATGACCAGTTTAAGAAGTCTAAGAAATGTCCGATAAATCAGATGGATCAGAAACCAATATTTTTGCTATGGTGGAGCTAGGGACAAGGTCCACAATAGTAAGAAGGTTTAATAAACCTTCAAGCTGTGTATATAGCATACTTACGCTGTTATTATGCTGCATAAATTATATATGTGTTAGTAAGCAAATAATATAAAAACATTTTCGAGGACTAAGCTGACGCCAGTTCAGTAAATATTTACATATTAATTTAATCAGATGGTAATCTCTCAACGAATCTTTGAACAACCTTAAAATAATCTAATCTAATTTTTAATAAGTATCTAAACCTTTTAAAACCTCCTGTATTGGGGGGAGAGATATAATTTTGGTATAAAGATACCGAAGGCTAAATGTAATGGCCAAAGATGGAATGAGGGATTGAAGGATTGAGCAGCAGTGGAGCAGAAATCCTCTGCTCTCTAATTCTCTCGTCCTGGGCCAGGATTGTATCATCCTCGTTCACTGAGTTTCAATCCAATTATCGCTACATTTATTAAAAATAAAATTTGAAATTAAATGGTGTTTTTCCCAACGTTGACGCAATCTAAAGTAAATATAAACAGAGTAATATATAAGATTTAACTTCGTTATACAGATTATGATAATGAAACTGATATTATTTTTCGACATAGATAGTCTTGGTTGAGGGTCTGAAGTTTTTCTGTGTAACTTTTCACACTCAAGATTTTACGTTTTGACACTCTCTATCTCTGTTAGTGTTGCTCGGCTAGAAAATTTGCCGACAGTTTCCAAATCAGAAATTTGATGGAAGATATTTTTTTATTATAACATTTATCGCTAGGACTTATTCTTTAGGAGCTATATAGGTTTGAATGAAAAAAAGAAACTCTAAATTTTTGACTTCATAACTTCGTTCGGAGTAGTTATAAGGTAAATATACTAAAAGTAGAGCTCCTTTTACATAAGACAAATTCTCTCACTCAGCCTCTACTGGGTATTATTTATTTTTACACCTGTGACGCAGTTGAGAGGGAAGAGTTGGGACCTCTCGGACCAGGCATGTCCCTCCATGAGTGGAGTCTTTTTTTTTTTCAGTGCACATAATGAGTGAATGCATACGCCATCTATATTACTTATTGCCCACACCTGTGGCATATTTTAATAATAATTCAATAAACGTCTAGGAAAAAAAATTACAAATTTTAATTCGCAAAGAAAATAACTTTCTTTTTTTCAATTAATTTATCTTTTAATGTAACAAAATACATTTGGAATCAGATATTAAGATATAAAACAAATGAATATTCATTTTTTTTCAGAATATATAACTGAATTCGTATAACGTCACTTTTATTTCGTTGTTCCTTAATATAGCAAGTTAAACGTCACTGTAACCATAATATCCGTATTAAAGTATGATCAGTATTAGGTTTCATATTATTGTTGAATAAGTGGGCGGAATAGAATATAATAGAAGCGTTCCATGTGTAATTAATATCCAACAGGGAAACTTTAGCCAACGCTAGCCATAATGGGCGCGGCGAGGTAGGTCCGGCCAGCTTTGAATTCCATAAATTGGGTCCTGGAGAACTGAGGAAGGGACATTTAGCCCTGGAGTGTTCCTGGAACTGGAGAATAATCACATTTATAAGGACTCGGCTTAATTAATTTGTTCCAGGCGAGAGGTTGCTGTTTGCAACGCCGGCCTCTATGCGTCCAACGATATATTATTCCCTCTATATAAATATTTATCAAGTATAATAACATCGAATTATGAATAAAAGGAATTTTCAGAATCCATATTAAAAACTTAATGCAAAAAGGTTTAAACTTTATGAAAAAGTGGTAAGGACCACCTGAAGAATCCTGCTAGCTAATTCCATTAAAAGTGATCCAAAAAGTAAAAATAAATTGGATCCTTAATCTTTTTTTTTTTTTAAATGATATAACTTTTGCTATATTCTTAAAAACTGCTACTTAAAGACCTTTTAAGACCAAAGGTAACTGTAACTGCCCGTCGTTACAGACTACTTCAACATTTACTAGACAACCGATCAAACCCCCCAATTCATTACAAAAGACATATTTACATGACTGTTAGTAGACCTATTTGGACGTACGGAGTTGAGCTTTGGGGCTCTAATAAACCATCCAATTCATCTCGTATCCAATCATTACAATCCAAAATCCTTCGAAAAATCTTAAATGCCCCTAACTTTGTCACCAATAGGCTTATCCATAAAGACCTTAATGTTCCATATGTTGCTGAGTTAGCCCAAACCTATCCTTTCATAGTAAGCTCCATAACCACTCAAATCCATTAGTTTTCCAACTTGCTTCCCACTCCATTCCCGATAATCCTCCGAGGCGTATGAAAAGAAGATGGCCTAGAGATCTTATCGTGTAAAATTTTATTGAAGTGCAACTGATGAGTAGTTCTTTTCAAGTTGTTACATGTCACTGTAATCGTTATCAGCTCATTTAGTTGATGTACATATTTGTATTCAATAAATTGATATATATAAAAAAAAAACCTTTTCTTTTTTATTTTTTTTAATCTAATTTTAACTCAGTTTGTGATTCATTACGGTGCACACACCTAATACTGCGATTATAAGGGCCTACACGAAAATAACTATGATAAAATTTATCTTAGAAGGATAATACAAAAACAGTCTTGTTTATGATTTTGCAGTTAAAAATAATCTTTCTTTAGTAATCTTTCATTAGGATTGATGAATTAATTGGCACTTCTATTGGGATTATTTTATTTGAAAACTAGTTTCGAATGCTATACATTCATCTTCAGTTCTTAGAAGGTCCAAGAGATAACTCTTAGACCGTTATCCCTTAGACCAGTTATCTCTTAGACCTCCTGATAACTGAAGATGAATGTTTAGTATTCGAAACTAGTTTTCGAATAAAACAATCCCAATGGAAGTGGCAATTAATTCATCAATCGTGCATTGATCCTTCTATACCTCAAGTAATCTTTGTTTATTCCATTTGAAAATCACAGAACAAATTGAATGTAAAATCGATCGAAATTGCAAAATTTGAAATTTTTTTTTTTTTTTTTTTCAAGCATAAGTAGAGCCAATTCCAATATTTTCCAGAAAAAAAGAGGGGGAAGTTACCTCTTAATGACGATTCTTGCGTTGTTTACGGGTCAGACTAGTACTAGCATACAAAGTCAACGAGGAATACATGGAAGAAGTCGGCTGTGGGAATCTGGACCTATCATGTTACTGTGAGGGTTAATACATACTTAACTATTCTAAAAATATTTACAATTTGTCAGACAAGTAATTCCTGGCAGGCATACCTCTAGATTAATGCTCATTTGGATGCAGAAGTGCGGACAGGCATAGCAGGATATATATATGCTATAAGCTCGTTGGCAGAAATCTATATTGATTAATGGAGATTGTATTGATTAAAAAGAAATGTTATAGGATCGTTTATTTTATTTTTTATATTTATTTTAAAATCCAATATATCAGTACTAATCTTTCTATTGTCAATTAGACTTTCTAAGTTTTACTATTGCTATTTAACTCTCTATCAACTAATTAGATTAATTCAGAAGACTTCTGTTCACTTATAAAATAACTGTTGATGAAAGCCGAAGTAAAATTCTTGCCAATTAGATACAGCAGTACTCACAGCGAGGGGGGAGAACACTGCCCGATGATTAATTATTTTAAAATTTTCAAAGTTAAACAAACGGTAGTTGCCTTTAATTTCGAGGGAAAACTTCATCTGCGATTAGACGGGTAGAGCACAGTAGGCCCCCGAGTTGTAAACTTTTAAACTCTCTTATTTAAAAAGTTAGACGAGTTAAGTTGGCCGGACCCAATGACAGAGTATTTTCGGTTAAGTGGCCCTTTCTGGGCGGGTTTCAGATCCCTTAGGAAGATTACCGCATCAGGAAAAATAACGGCCTGTGGTTTATTTTATTCATTGTCCCTTAGCGGGGGGTATTAAAAGCTCCTAGGAGTTAATGAAAGAAGAGTGTATATGAGTCTCTGTGTGTATATAAGCATATATGTATGTATATATATATATATATATATATATATATATATATATATATATATATATATATATATATATATATATATATTTGGGGATATGTCGATTATCTCGACTCAATGAACCACTGGTTCTTATAAATCGACGACGAGAATCGATGGCACTAAGTCGATTCCTATGAACCGATCGATTCCGTTGACGTTACTAGTTTTGTGATACTTTAAACAATTATTATACTGGGTGTCCGAAAAGAGTATCAGGCATTTGTTACTTCGATAAAACAAAAACTACTTAAAATAAAAAAAAAAGTTTATTGTTAATTATTACAATATAAAGTGGAAAAATATTTGGAACAGAATAGGTTATCTAAATGGTGACCGTTATGCTGCTGGCACTCTTCTAATCGGCAACGAAGATTGGCGATCACATGCTGACATAGCTCACGATATTGCTACCATTACTCACATGATGTTTTGCTTCAATAGCGTCAGGTTCGTCGGATTATTATCATAGACCTTACTTTAAAGGTATCCCCATGCAAATTAGTCAAGTGGACGAAAGTTTACTACGAAATAATTCGTTAACAGCTTGCATTGCTTGATTTGATGTATGGCAAGTGGCCCCATCTTGTTGAAACCTTGAAATTCCTGTAACTGTGGACCCAAAACGTTTCGCAGCATATCGCAATAACAGTCCCTATTCAAATTGAGTGGTCGGCCTCATGATAGCATACTTTTCCTGTGTTGAATCAAACTTTCATTTGAATGGTCATGTCAATAAACAGAATTGACGTTACTGTACAGAGGAAAATCTGAACGACCTCTGCACAGCCATAATCGGTCCTTATTTTCATGAAGATCGACGAGGCAGACCACTCAATGTGAATAGTGCCGTTATTGCGATATGCTGCGTAACCTTTTGGGTTCAGAGTTACAGGAATTTCAAGGTTCCAACTTAAGAACGTAGTTTCAACAAGATGGGATCACTTGTCATACATCAAATCAAGCAATGGAAGCTGTTAACGAATTATTCCCTAATAAGGTCATATCGCGTAGGGGTAACATCAACTGGCCACCCCTTATCAACTGGGGTAACTTTCGTCCACTTGACTATTTTGCACGGGGATACCTTAAAAGTCAGGTCTATGAGAATAATCCCACTAACCTGACGCAATTGAAGCAAAACATCAGGTGAGAAATAGCAGCAATATCGAGAGCTTTGTGTCAGCATGTGATCACTATTCTTCGTTCCGTTAAAAGAGTGCCAGCAGCATAACGGTCACCATTTAGATAACATTGTATTTTCCAAATAACTTTCCACTGTATATTGTAATAATTAACAATAAACTTTTAATTTTTATTTTAAGTAGTTTTTGTTTTATCGAAGCAACAAATACCCGATACTCTTTTTGGTCATTCTGTACATAAACTCCACCCCCTAATAATAATACAAAATTGAATTAAATTAAAGAATATGTTAAAATATCAGTGAATAGCAAACTGCTTTTTTCTTATAAATTAATTAAAAATGAGTTTATTTTATTATTGCTGAATCTTACTGGGATTAGAATGGATGGTGTGGTTAAATTTGGTACGCCTTGGTTCAGTAGTTTTCGTGGTTAGTTACAAACCAATAATGGCTTGTCCTTTTATATAACAGTATAGATTCTTATTCTTAGAGTTTTTTTTTTAAACCCAAAGAAATGACTTTCTTTCATGTTATTAATGTTCATACTGGTTTTAGAATTATAATTCAGTATTAAAACAACATACAGGGATATATCAACTGATCCTTCCACTTATTTTTTTTTTTTCCATTTGCCATTTCTTTAATAAACGAAACCTAGAATCTTTGGAGTATTTTTCTTCTTAAATAACAATTTTTTAAACGGATTATTTTTTGTACATTGTCTGAGCTTATATTGTAGATATTTTAATTTACAATATTACAATCAAATATAATTAATTGCAGGTCTAAAATGATTGTTTTTATGATCAATTCTTGTAAACAAATTTTTGGAGGAATGATTATAAATAAAATGTGGATATCCCCTGGATTCTCCCCCCTCCCCACGTCATCTACATCACTACCCTCAACATAGGTGTGTCTATCATGATCTCGAACATTTTCTATTTCATCTTTACTCAAATTTAAATTTATTTTTGATTGTCCGTTTTTTTTTTTCTTCCTCGTTTAGTTCTGCAAAATTAGAGGAATACATTCCAATTTTATAGGTTTCCACCTGATCAAAACGTTCCAGAAAATTACTGCTTCGCTGACTAAGAACAACAAAATAATCCTACTTACATTATATCGAATCCAGCTGATTGCCGAGAAACAGTATAGTTATTAGTTCATTGTTTTCTTTAATTGCCTAACAAAATTACAGTACTTTTGAAGCGGTGTGGTACTCACATATTACTGTAAACGACGTATAGATATTGTACTCAGAGGTTAATCCACTGTAATTCGCGTAATCCATAGACAATCCTGATGCATAGGCTAACCCCGGCCGGTGAGCCTGCTCATTACCCCTGACCTGGGGGGGGGGATGATTCGCCGACAGAGGATTATCGCTAATGGCTTGGTGAAGAGGGGGCTAAACACTGAGGTGTCAAATACCTGTTGTGTCACGGTCCTCGCCACAGGTCTGGGTTCATGTCTCACCTCGTAGCTTATGGTACACACTTTGGATTACGCATTACCTCGAGCTAGAACTAGAAATAAATTTTCAAACCTTTGAGGATCAGATAGACGGACAAGATAGTTATCATTAGTTCATTCAGAAATGGATCGCTGTTACCAAATCATAGTCCAGTGAATAAAGGATTTTAGAGTGCATTTTCTGTAATCCAAGATAAAAGATAAATTGGCATATATATGTGTATTTTTAAGTAAATTTAATTTTCTACAATATTATTTATAATGACTTTTGTTGTAGGATGAACGTTTTAGAAGATATAGACGGAAATTTACCAGAAAACGTAAGGTGAAAATTATTTTTCTCGAAAATTTGCCAAGAGTATATTTCGGAAACGGTACAAAATATGAAAAATGTGGATAAAATAAAAGTTGTATAGAATTTAATTAAAATTAATTTAGTAAACAGTCTTATTTTGCATAAGACGCATCGTTTTCGAGATATGAGAGCAAAATCAAAAAAAGGGACCTTTCGCCCCCCCCCCCCGTTCCAGTTTCCAGGCCCAAAAAACTCCAGGACTTTTAGTATGTTTACATTCCAACTACTCTGTTCATGTTTCTCAAGAAAAACCTTGGATTACAGAAAATGCATTCTACACCTAATTTTAGGTCTTCATTGTCTGAAGTATATGGTCTATTTCTGCATGAATTGAAGAGTCAGTGAACTATTTTATATTATAAAAGATGCCTGCAGAAGGCGTTTTCTGCAGAAATAGTTAGAAATACTGCCTAAATACCCAAGAAAACCATTTTATCCATACAACGCTTTTTCCGTGAGCTAATAAATTCGAACATTTGAATGTATATATATACGTGTAGTATGCCTAAAAACAGGCATGGCGCATGTAAATACGCTAAATAAATTCTCCTCTTATGGGGTTACCATAAGAAGAAAAGAGGGAAAAAAAAAAAAAAAAAAATATATATATATATATATATATATATATATATATATATATATATATATTTATATTATATATTTCCTGAAACAAGCGATGTATTATTCAAAGAGAAGACAAAGGCGTCCTTTCCTACAGTACAGCGAGGTTTTAGTAAATTAATGTTCCATTGATTAATGTGATGTTTTATTATATCAGTATTAAGTAGTGATGGTTGTCACTGTATGCAGATTTAGGAATTCAGGATTAGCATCTAGCATAAAGTTTTAACGATGGCCTCGAAATAGGAAAGTATAAAGTAGGTATTGGAAATAAAGGTTAGGGCTCTAGTTTTATTTATAAGTTGAAATAAAGACAGTGTGCCCTATGCAGGCAATAAAGAAGACCACTCTGGAAATAACTTTGCGGGACCTCAGAGGACTGCAGTCATTTCCTCACACCTCTTAACCCTGCCTTATTATTAAGTGTAAATAAATTATCCTTCCATTTACATATTTTTTTTGGAGAGATTTATGTATGAGATTTTTATGCAGATGTATATGTTAGAGACTGGTTAATATAATTCATGTGCATTTAACTACATTCATACATAATTCATGTATTTAACTCTTTATCATTGCCCTTAACATTCATACCAATGTTTATTGAAGAAATTCAGTTATTGGAAATATTACACATATATTAACTATGGACAGTTCACTCTTTCTTACTTGTTTTTCATGTAAAATAATTAAAGACAATCACATAAATCAGACTACATCTATTAAATAAGGAAATAAATGTAAATACTATTATTATACTATTATATAATAGAACAAGCCATTTTTCGTTTTTGATCCGTAAAAACTACAGAATCAATCTGTATCTAATTTTAACTAGAGAATCCTCATAGTTCAAGGAAGGTTCAGCAATAATATAGTTAACATATTTTCAATTAAATATTTCTTAAAAAGCGATAAATATGTGGTGCGCAGTGAAGTTAATAAATCGACCGGTAGGCGGCGAGTGCTATTCTGCATGTGAGGTTAGATTGACACAATGTAGGATTGATAACATAATTTACTTATATTTAAATAAATTATTTAAATATGTGGTGTGATATGTGGATCCCTGTGAAGATTATAAATCGACTAATATGTGGTTAGCACCATTCCACTATAGATATTACGAAGCCAAAACTATAGAACCAATCTGTACCAAATTTTTATATTTTAGGAAGGTTTAGCAATAATAAAATTTACAATGGTAATAATTTAAGTGTACAATGTTGAGTGGTAGAAACAAGATTTGCCATACACACTGTTAAATACTTTTATGGTTAGAAACTAAAATTTAATCAGATGAAATCAATAAAATTATTTCTGTCGAATAATATTTATTACCAAATCAAAATGATGATCCTTTGGTTTTTTATATTGTCTGTAATTCTTCATGTGCCTTTAGTTGTAAGCACTGTTAATGCAGTCCTTTATCGGTGAGAGCTTCCTAATAGTCCCCGTCCATATGGATTACATACTCATATATTAAAATTAAACACCTAATCATCGCATATTTAACCAGGTTAAAAAGTAAAGCTATGCGTGAAAATATCATTGAAGCCATATTGCAGATTTGAATACTTCAATACAAGATTTTTATCGATAAACGAATAAAACTTCAATTATTAGTTAAAATTATCGATATTATTTACGATAGCGAACCCACGACAGGAGATGCTAATATATAAACAAAAATGAATAAAATTAAAAATATGTTTACAATCAATAAAAATCGTAAAAATAATTAATTAAATTGATAATTAATTGAATAATAAGATGAAAAAATCAAATTCATTCGTACGTAGTTAAACTAAGCCTAAGCCCCTCTCCTAGCCAGCTTTCTCTCCTATTATTTAAGGGTGAAACAAAGTCTCTTGGGGATCCTAGAGCTTCTCTCCTTCCACATTACTGGTTCGTGAGCCAGTGGAGGCAGAGTTAGAGTTGGGCCGCAAGAATAATTAGAATGAGAGAAGCTCCATTGCCAGATTTGACAATCTCGAGTCCACTTTCGTCTTTTTAACCAGGAAGGGGAATCACAGAGATGTGTGGGACTGGATAGAAATGTTTTCAAAGCTTACGTATTCTTAGAAATATTTTAATAAAATAAAATAAACTTAAAAAAATTAAGTTCTAGTTATGGAACTTATTCATACAGATCTTGATGTTCCATATGTTGCTGATTTAGCCCAAACCAGATACCTATCCTTTCATAGTAAGCTTCATTACTACACATATACACTAGTCTCTTAACTTGCTTCCCATTCTATTCCCGATAACCTTCCAAGGCGTCTGAAAAGAAGTTCTGACCTTCTAGTGTAGAATTTTCATTGAAGTGCTACTGATAAGTAGTTCTTTTCAACAATTGACATGTTATTGTAATCATTCTCAACACATTTACTTGATGTATATTATTTTTTACGGTTGTAAATAAACAAAAATAAAAATCTAATATTAATTCATGTGTATATACATTAACATTTTTACATGATGTCAATGTGTGTTTTTCAAATACAACCACATATTTTAATAATTTCTAACATTTCTATTATGAAATTCCAAAATTTAAAACATCCTTTGCGTACTGAACAAATCATCTTGGGGAAGGCCTGATCATATGAACACGGCCAATTATGAGCAAACCGTGACTGATTTTTTTTTTTTTTTTTTTTTTTTTTTTTAAACAATTTTCCTGAATTTCAGCAAGTACATTGACAAAGAAAATTGTTTAAAAAATTGCTATTTATAGAATAGAAATATATTCCGGATATTAAATATTTAAATTGAAAGGTATCGAGGAAGTATAATTGGAAACGTTGATAAAGCCAAATCGACACGAAATACCAGCAAGGCTTAATAATGGTACAGTTAAAACTAAAGGGTAACCTTCGCGCTAGTATTAAAAAAAAAAAAACAAAAAAAAAAACGACATGAGCAAACCCTTTTCTTCTTGGCCCGCCCATACATCACAATATAACTGTGTCATCGAGTGGAAATTCAATTAAAACAAAATGGCAGTTGGCCGGAGGGGGCGTGGATTCGGGAGCCCCACTCGAGGAAAGGAAATATATTCATCCAATCAGTGTCAAGGTTAATGGATGCAGATTGGAATTCGGTCAGAGCACCCCTTCCATTTGTCCGCGTAAATCAAACGAAGTAGGCTGCCTAGATCCGATCAAGTAATGATATTTTAACAGGAGCCACCTCGAGGCATACATCATCCACTTTATCTTATCTACTCCCCGCCCCCTCCCCCCCCATCCCTATAATAACACAACTGCCCTCTATCAATTAATTATGGAACTATTTACTCAGGCTCTATCATCTCTACAGATAAGGGCTGGATTCGCATTGATTTTATACTAAATTATAGGCCGTAGGAAATTCCGTCTTTAGTTTAAAATATAATTTGATGAATTATAAATTGACCAAACGCACATCCCTCATTCGCTCTTACTCCTAAGTAAAGAACTTGGATAATATTAACTAATAATTAAAGTATTATAGTTTGGCTCTATACAGGGTAAGTAGCTCTTTGTGTAAAAAAAAAAAAAAAAAAAAAATGGATTAAGATCAAAAATGGAGAAAAATGCCGCATACCTTTCCTTTCTATTCCAATCCGTTGCATAAATACGATAATTTAAAGAATTTTTTGAGGAAACCATCTTTTTTTACTATAAAAGCTGTAATATCTCCATTTTGTTTGAATATTTTTCCACATTTTCGGATTTAGCAATGTATTTCCTGTAAGAGCAGATTAGATGTAACATTAAATTTGTTACAGATGGACAGAGACTATTTAGACACTGTTGCGGATAATGGACTGCATTATCAGTGCTTACAACTTATAACCCATAAATCATAATTTTACACACGATAACAAAAAGCAATGGATCGTCATTTTTATTTTTAATAATTTGTATAAGTCAGAAATAATTTTATTTATTTTATCTGGTTGGATTTTAATTTCTAACCAAAAAAGTATATGACAGTTTGGCACACCTCATTTCTGGCACTCAATATTGTACATTTGAATTTTTATCTTAGCTAAACCTAGAGTTATGGAATTTAGTTCATTTCACACCATATAGCTATTTTAATAATAATTTAATTGAAAATAAGTAATTTTTATTATCAATGTCAAGCCATATATAACACTATATTTCTTTGTAAGCTTTGATGTAGAATGGCGATCGCCGCCTATCGGTCAAATTTTGAACTTCACACTGTTATCCACTTATTATTGCTTCATTAATAACGAATTAGTAAAAAATTAGTAGATTTTATTATTGTCCTTGAACTATAAACATGATCTGGTCGAAATTTGGTTGGGATTGGTACAGCAGTTTTGGCGGTTAGTGATCACAAACGAAAAATAGCTTGTCCTTTTATATAATACGTAGTATAGATAATACCTTATTAAATATAAACTTATAATCGCAAATGTTTTTGAACCAAGGTATGTGGCTATTGACCAACAAGACTTGTGGCTATTGACATGCTCTCTTCTTCATTCCTTTCACTAAAATTGTGAGGTACCTGTACTGCGATACAGGATCCAAATTTGGGTTTCTTTCGATAATATCTCGAAAAAAGTTTACTCTAGATACATATGTTACAGATATGAATTAAACCTAGTTAAATTTCCACGAAAATTGATTCTATGCATAATTGTGAAAAATCGATAATTTACGCAAAAAAATAATTAATTTTTACCTTGCTTTTTGTTAAACATTTGGTTCTAGTGCCTTCCTCGAACCGGTCTCAGAAAAAAAATGTCTGAATCGATGTTGCAGAGCATTAAATTAGCTATTATTTCATACATGCATTTCTGGCACTTGAACTAAATGTTTGACAAAAAGTGAGGTAATTTTTTTTTTTTTGCCAAAATTATCAATTTCAATAAGAAAATTTAATTAGGTTTAATTTTTATTTGTAATATATTTTTCTAGAGTTCACTGGTTTCGAAATATTATTGAAAAACCCAAAAATGGGACCTTCTCCCCTCCCCCTACCGCTGGCTCACCCTAACGAAGCCCTGAGGTAAAAAATAATCATAATGACGTGGTTATGTGAAGCTAGAACAAAAGGATTAACGGAATACTTTTTTGGAATAGTTCTGGGTACTCTTTCTCTTCGCTTTTAAACTGAATACTTGTCCATTAACAGAACAGTAAATTATGTTCAATTTCAGTTAGGACTGTGTTCATTTTTGCTGAAGTGGCCGCATTAGCAGGAGCTGTGGATAATGCGAAGGGGACTGGAAAATGTTCAGGGGGGGAGAGGAGGGGAGGGGAAGAGTTGATTAAAAAAAAGTAATTGACACCCCCTGGCACAGCTGCTAACTCCCCCTAACTCAGGATCGCGCTCCACGGGGCTAGAACCCGCAACGATTCGTTATTAACAATATATATATAAAGGACCTATAACCCGATTATTGTAAAATAGTTAATTTTATATATATATATATATATATATATATATATATACATACATAATTTGATCTAATTAAACCATCATCGTCATCGTGGTAAAGAGCTCATATGGAATTTGCTTTATCATCAGAATTATTATATTTTAAATGTTACATTTTAAAGTGTGAAAAACTCACATTTTGGGGATTAGAAAAAGCTTTACGCATGGAAACTATAGAACCTCATTTAAAAGGCATATTCATGTTAAAAAAAATTAGCTGTTTCCCCTACATAAAAAAATCTTTGATATCTGTCCTTTTTTTTGACGCTAAAAATAAATTAATTGAAGGTAGCATGTATGATGATGTAACGAGCATCTACGGTAGGATAGAGTGTTACATTTCTGATGAATTAGTTACTAGGTGAAGGGTTTCGTGGGTAAGGGTTTATGTAACAAAATACAAATTTGAGTAATTTAGTATGTTTAAAACTTTTCTTAGCAGGAAATGTTAAGTAGCCCCTTCAACTTCTTCATATATATTTTTCTAGTTGTTTTGAAATATTCAGATTTTGCTAACAAATCTGCACATAAGTCCTTCATCCAAAGAACAAGATTGCATTTATAAAAAAAATCTGACATAACCCTTTTATCCACCAACCCTTCTATAATGCTATTAGCCTTTTACGATGGGATTTTCCGATTGTTATATTTTTATTTGAAGGTTGTGCATTCATATCGAAAAGACAGTAATTAAAAAAATATATATATTTATATTCCTGGCTTATAATGGGAAAAAGCCATTGTCATTCTTTGCTGGGTTTTGTGGAAAATATGACGTGAAGGATTCCAATTGTAATTGACTTCAATCCAAAAATAAATACGACTTTTTTGGAAAATCCTCTGAAATGTGGTTTATTGTCAAATGACAAATGTAAAATCCGATTGACATTAAAAAATATATAAATATTTTTCTTTTTTTCTGCTTATTAGTTTATTTATTTTATTTTAATTTTTTTTTCGTAATTGTTGATTATTTATTTTGTTACGATATCATACTCTATAATATATGACTAACTAGCTCGAATTATACCATTTTCAGACGAACAGTTGAAGCTGTTTGTAGTTGAGGTCGAAAATAAGTAGAATATGTTTTGGTAGTAGGCAGATTGGAGAGCTCTAAAAAAAAAAAAAAAAAAAAAAAAAAGGTATAAAATAGATTGAATCTTAAAAAAAAAAAATTAATTTTTTAACATAATAATGTGTTTGAATGAATGGGCCCCTTCATATAATATGCCAAGTTATGATACTCTGTAGTTCACTGAGAAAAGGGTTAACGATATCTATTATTTTGATATCTGCCTTCCCAACGAATTAATTATTGTCCTTTTAAATATTTATTTAATTGTTTTAATTATTACTGAGACACTCTTCCTTTTTGTTTAATACTTTTCAAAGGACACTAAAGTATGTTATTTTGAGATATGTCAGAATCTAACGATTTTAGACGACCAAAGGATATTCAGCTATTACTGCCCTTTAAAAATGTATTCAATTTTTTACAAAGAAAATTCTTTTGTAGAAAGGGTTACAGAAAAAAAAAATAATAGTCCTAATTCTTGGTTGAATCTCTACGAAGTTAATAATCATTTTATATAGTTTTATAAACTTGTATTTCAAATAATCAACTTTCTCAGTACCAAATTGAAACAAGTTAAATGAAAGAAATACGTAGTTTTTACCCATTTGGACCAGTTTTGGGAATAACTTTATTTTCCCGATGATGTAAAACCTTACACCAAGCGTTAGGGAGTAGCTACAGGTAGTGAGAATTAAAGTTGAGGACTGATCTGTTTGCAGATCTGACGTAAATCCAATTGAAAACTCCAAAAACGAACTAAGGAGTCATGTTAGATTGAGATTTGCTGTTCCTGAGACCCTCAATCACCTCATAAACGGTTTGAGAGAAGAATTTGAGAATATTGTTGATTACATCATAAAACTATAACCAGGTGGATAAAAGCTTTATCCTGGAGGAAATACGAATTACTTATAACATTGTCAGTAAAAATATAAGCATGAAATTTTAGTTTTATAAAATTTTAATGATGTTAATTTTCTCAATAAAACCATTACCGTGAATGAGTGCTACTTTGAATAAACTTGCTTTTAAAACGAGAATCCTTCTAGTGTATTTAAAAACTAGCATCCTCAAGTCTATTCTATACATTTAAGGATTAAACAAGAGTTTTTAAAAACATGTCCAAACCTCATCTGGCCTGGTGCATGTGGTAGCAGGATTTTTTTCTAATAAGTAATACATTGATCATAAATATCTCATTTTTTAAATTTTATATATTTTATTAGAGAAAAAAAAAGGCATCATGGAGGGCTACTTTGAACAAAGTTGTTGACACATTTTAGAAGACGGTGTTAGTCTATAGTGTTATCGCCTGGTTTGTTATTTGGTGAATATGAACAATTAGTTTCATTCCTAATTATAATTAAAACTATTTTAGATTCATGCCTTCATTATATAATTAAAATTGAGTTCGATATGATGATGAACAAAAAGGCATATAGTTTATCAGGCACTATTAAAATGAACAAATCAAGAACAATAAAATAAAATAATTAAATTTTAATTGAAAATCGTGAATTACATACGCTCTTTTGTTCCTTTGATTTTAGTAATTTTGTCATTCCGTTTAAGTTTTCCTTGTGTGTTTTGTTTGGTAAGGACCAATGTAATTGTAATTTTTTTTAAAATCAAGTCTATATTAATAGATAGTATGTAAGTTGGTAATTTAATAACTATATTTTTATAAAAAATATCAACATTGTTGAAAATGTTTGTATTTTTATTTATGTTTTATCTAAAAATCTGGAGATGAAGTGAATTCAATCGGCGGATTTACAGAATTTTGCTCTAAAAAACATTTTTGAAAACTTAAGATATGATTTTGAGACGAAAATCATGCTACTTGTTAAAAGTAGCACCAACAGGAAAGTGGCATTTCGAACAACAACAAAATGACTCATCTTTCCCTCCTATTGATTATAGCGGAATCGCTCATATAGGATTTTGAAGCTGTGTTGTGTGTAGTTATCATTCGGTCCAAGAAAATTTAAAATATCCACAAAAACGATCACGCCGTATTGCGAAATGCGCATAACCTGTTCAAATTAATCCCATGTTAAGGTATTTAATTTTTTTACTGTTCAAAATTTTGTTGTTTAAGGTTTTTGATACGTTTTTATTAACTTCATCCGCATGTCACGGAATCTTTCATCGTAATTTTCACCAATCTAGCTATCTGATTGGAGTAGTATGTTTTACGTTTTTATATGGTCCAGATGGATCCTGAGAATAAAATATCAATAATGAAACTAAATTTGATAAGGGGAAAATGTTTGGGAGTAGGTGAAATAAACCAAAAATTTTCGAACTATTTTCAGATTTTAGAAAAAAACATAGAAAAATGCTTTCAATCGAAAGTTTTTTTTTTTGTTTTTTTTAAGGGAAGACATCCCTTAAGCTGAATTTGATCTCGGCGTTTAGCTACAATCGCTTTTCAAACATCAAAGAATTTGCCAACTTTAAAAAGTTAGTTTTAGTCATGTTTAGGCGTCTATAACGCAGAATTGACTTATCCAATTGAAATATGTTATATCATAAAAGTTGTAGATCATTAAATTTTGTGCATGATATGATTTTTAAAGTAAAAATTCGCCCATTCCTCTTCTCTGAGATGTGTCAAATAAACAAAAACTGTTGGTTGGTTTTAGATAAACTGTGTTAAAAATGAAAAAAAATCACAAATAATACTGGAGAATTAACTTGAACCCTTGAACCCAAAAAATTAAAAGATCTGATAGCTGCAATTTTTCACCACATTTAGCTTTTTATTAAGGTTTGCTATAAAAGCGCGTTTTTCTTTTAAACTATAATCTTTTTTTTTTAATATATTTAAATGATTGGTATAAACAATGCAAAATTTATTAGTTTTGTTTGAGTTACATTCCAGCGAATCCATATTTTCGATGTATGTATATATATTTATATAAATTATAATTTCCATGGAGCCACATTTACAGACCCTATAGATGACGTTGTTGTGGTCTCGTTTAAGGTCGGAAGACTCCTGTGGGCTGAACTTATGGCGTTATGTCTGAAGGAGCCATTCCCAAGAGTCTACTAATTGAAAGAAAAGAGTTGGAAGACCCAGACTGCGATAGACGGACTGCGTGGCAGGTGATGCAGGATTTTTTGGCGTCGGGAAATGGATAATAGCAGCGCAGGACAGGGACGCATAGCGCCTGTTTTTAGAGGAAATCAGGACTCGTGCGCAGGTTGTAGAATCAAGTTAAACAAATAAATAATAATAATTTTCTTGACAGTTTTAAGACACTATTTATAGCAAAAGTAACTAACACAACGTACACTTCCTTCACTGCTGTTTCTGTTCCTTTTTAGCATATCCTCGTTTCTAGAAATACGGCCCCTGTGACACGCCAGAGACTCCTTGAAGTTGCCTGTTTGAACTTGTTTTAATTAAACGATCCCAAGGTACATTTCGACTCCACTCGGTTTTGTCTAATTAGAGGGGGAGGGGGGAGGGAGCATCTGTGGCGCCATCTCGTAACCCTTCTTGGCCTTTTATACAGGGACAAAGCATTAACTCCGCGGGGTTGTTTAGGGAAACACGTTCGCCAGGATGGAAACTGCTACTTGGCTTCCATTTTAAGGAAACAAAATGTAAGGGACGTTAGGTGTATCAAATATGGTGAATCCATTGCTGCTATACAGAACCAAGATTATTTTTATTTGTTTTTCTACTAGAATACAGTGATGTCTGCAAATATTGTTAATGATTTTTGTTAGTTATATTTATTCAATTTGTTAGGTGAATAACATGAAAAAAATATATAGTTTAAAAAAAACTAGGAAAGGATGCTTTTAAGCAAACCTAACTAAAAAAGCTAAATGTAATGAACAATTTGCAGCAATCACATCATTTAATTTTTAGAGTTCAACGTTCGAACCTAATTTTCCTGTACTATTCGTGATTTGATTGAAATTTTAACACAGATTATCCAAAATCAACAAACAATTTTGTTTTTTCACATATCTCAGAATAGGTATGGGCAAATTTGTTATAAAAATCATACCAGATCATGATAAGACTGTATAGAGTCTAAACTCTGTAATCTTATTGGTTAAATTATATATATATATATATATATATATATATATATATATATATATATATAATAAAATTACAAAACTTATCGTTGGTGAAAATGTAATTTCAAAATTTGATAAAGTTTCTGATTTGAGAAATACTTTAATTGTCACAGTCATAGTTTATTTTCAATTAAAGTTGATATTATTAGTTTTCGTCTTATAAAAAAGTGTTTTTTGATTTATTCGTTATCTTTTTGATAGCTTCAGCGACTGATTCCCACAATTACCTATAGGTGAAAGCTTTTATTCCAAAAGTAATAAAATAATGTAGAAAACGGTCACTTAAAAAAATAAGGTCTCTTCCTAATCCTAGCAAAGTTTTGAAAAATGCATTTGACTGGAATTGGTATTCTATGCCTTAGAATTAAGTTTAACAAAATGCTTTCAAAGGGAATTTAAACTGTGCATAAAACAATATTAATGTGGTGTCTTAAAAATTTTTATTCTATGAACAATGATTTACAACTTGCCATAAAATTTCAATTTCTCTTAAACCTTAGACTATTAATAACATTTATGTAATTACAATCTGTTAAAATCATAGTGTTTATTATTATGTATCTATAATATTATATAAAAGGACAAGCCATTTTCCGTTCATGATTACTAACCGCAAAAAATTCTGAACCAATCTATACCAAATTTTAACCAAATCATCTTCATAGTTCAAGGTAAGCTTAGCAATAATAAAATTTAAATATTTTACATTAAATTGCCATAAAAAAGCGATAAATATGTGGTGCACAGTGAAGTTTGAAGACCAACCGATAGGTGGCTAGCGCCATTAAAGAGAGGTTACAATAATACGGTGATACATATAGCTGGAAAGTGGTAATGAAATTAACTTAATTCAATTAAATAGTTATCGAAAAAGCTATAAATATGTGGTGAGACGTGTGGATTTTAGTGAAATTTAAAAATCGAATGATATGTGGCTAACCAGATTTTGCAATTGAGTTTTAGTTATGAACCTATCTGAACCAAATTTTTACTACATCATCTCCATAGTTCTTGGAAGATTTAAAATAGTAAAGTTTACTATACTGATGATTTAAATGTGCAGTAAGACTAAAGTGACAAGAAACTGTTCGACGTTACAGACAACTTTAACTTGTCCTTACAATCCAAAATCCTTAATACCCTTTACTTTGTCACCAATAAACTTATCTATAAAGATCTTAATGATTCCATATGTTGCTGAGTTAGCCCAAACCGGATATCTATCCTTTCGTATTAAGCTCCATAACCACTCAAATCCATTAGTTTTTCAACTTGCTTCCCACTCCATTCCCGATAATCCTCCGAGGCGTCTGAAAAAAAGATGGCCTAGAGATCTTCTAGTGTAGAATTTTTATTGAACTGCTATTCATGAGTAGTTCTTTTCAAGTTTTGACATGTCATTGTAATCGTTATCAGTTTATCTACTTGATGTATATATTTGTAAAGTTGTAAATTTCAATAGACTGATATATATATATATATATATATATATATATATATATATATATATATATATATATATATATATATATATATAAAAAAAAAAAAAAAATGTATGTATGTATTAAGAAACGAGGTTTGTCCCACTGAAATTAAAATCCAACCAGATGAAATCCATAAAATTGTTTCTGCTGAATAAAGATTATTACCAAATTATACTGTTAACCCTTTGTTGTTTTTTTATATTGTGTGTCTAAATATGACCCCTTGGCCTTTGGTTGCAAGCACTGATAATGTAGTCCATTAATTGCAAGAATTTCTTGATATTCTCCGGTTTTTCTGAATAACTCGTACATTAAATTTAAATATTGGATCTATCTTTATGCTTTTACATAATCTTCAAACAACTCATCAAATAACAATTACTGCCATGCGTGAAAATATTATTTGATAAATAATGATCAATTTTATACTTTAATACAAGAATTACATCGATAAACAAATGAAAGAGTTAAAATTATCAAGTTAGTCACTAACGAGTGCAGTGGCGAAGCCGCGACAGAGTTTGCTAGTTATAAATAATATAATAGGTTTAGGGTAAATATGTATAATATTTATATGTTTACAAGTAAATAAATTTATATACAAATATATAAGTTTGAATTTTAAAATTATTCAAACACCTCATTTAGTTTTTCACGAGATCAGCTAAAATTTATTAGTGTTCCTTAGACAAACAATTACAACTGGAAACTGTCCCTCCTATTGGATACATCTTTTATTGACTATAAAAGAAAAGTAGACAGTTTGGCCGGTATTGAAGTTGGTTTTGCAATCCCAAGAGAGGCTAAGAAATAAAGCTGGTGGAATAAGGAAGGCTGGAGAACTGGGTCATGCAGTCAATGGCTGGCGACTGATACGTGACTTCGCCGACAAAAGCGCACATTTGGCCATCTCTATCGCCATCTATGTATATACATATACCTTTTGTCTTCCAGCCAGAGTGAAAGCTTGTCATAAACCATGCTATCTGCTTCAGATCCTTTCGTATTGACAGGGGCATGTTAGTTTTTGTTGAAGTAAGGCCTTAGGTAAAGAACATTTCTCATCTTCAAGAGCTTTTATCTCAATTTTTCGGAAAAAAAAATATATCAACTACTTTTATATAAAATTGGTTAATTATTTATATATCTTATTACCCTATAATTCTAATAAGACATATTTTTTTAAATATTTGTTACACTCAATAATAAAACGGTTTGACAGGCTCTAGCTCTTTTGGTTTTATTTAACTTTAAAATTTAAATACAGTTTCCTGATCAGAAATTAAACGAAGAATTTATTTTCATTACATAAAATTTGTAAGGAGCTACGTAGTTAGATACAAAAGTTTTCTGCCAGGGATAGAATGAAAGGTGAAAGAAAAAAAAACTGGTCTTACTGTTTTTCAATATAATCTCCTCTGAGTTCAACACACTTAATACAACGCTTTGGAAAAATTTTTAAACCATGAAAAAAATAATTTTCTTCTTTGATAAAAAATGTTCTTCCACTGCTGCTTGGAAAAAACGGGTAAAAATTCATTGCAGCAGTGAACTCGTTCCTGTTTTCGAGCAGCTGAAAGAATTTTTGGAACCCATCTTGAAATAACCTTGTTCATATGCAAATGTTCTTTCATGATCCTCAAAACACTTGTTTTTGAAAGCCCCAATCTCGGACTATTTCCTTGGTTTTCAGTTTCAGCAGTCAGACAGCAATTCAGACTCCACAAGTTGGATTTTTTCAGAAGTGACAGCTTTCAATGGGCGACCGGGACGCGAGTCATCTTCTGGACGTTCTTTCCCTAACTTAAATAATTTTGCCCATTCTTTTTTTGTGGAATACGAGGGGGAGGATTGGCCGTACAATACAAGCGCTGTTTAATTTGAGCAGGATTAAGACCCTCTTTACAAAAGAATTTAATAACCGCACGGTACTCGAGTTTGAAGATTGCAAAAATGGGGAGTTTCCTTCAAGGCTAGACACTGACTGATAGGACTGAGGAAATTCGGGCGATGGATATGGCGTGAGCAGGCATGGACCTGCATAGGCGCCTAGATCCCGGAACGTTAGAAGGAGAGGAAGCAGGATAGGCCGGAAACTTATGGACCTTACTACGTATATTGCTTTGAATGAAAAAAGTAAGGTTTTTTCAAAATTGTTTAAGTGTTGCGGCTTTTATGACATATTCTAGCTCTGTTGGTGTTGCTCGAATCAAAAATTGGACGACAGTTTCCTTATCGAATGAAATATGTTTTAAATTAACATATCCATGATCTATTGTTTTTCCCAGTCAGGGAGAAATTTATTTTTTTTTTTGTTATTTTAACAAAATATTTCTGCCCTTGACATTTTTTGGTATAATGAATGTTGAGGAACACGATGTCTATTTGAATATCCGCACTCAAGGGTGGGGCATGTTGAAATTGAAAGATGGCAGAGTATTTTTCACGCCAAGTTAATGAGACACCTTTTAGAGGACTCACGCCATCGTAGGCTTGTCACACACCCCACGAAAGCGTTTGTTACTCCACCTTTGCTAATGTACAACCTGATTTATTTTTACATCTGAAATATGCTTCCGTCATGTTGTTGCCTTGGATAGAGGTTTCTGTGGTTATATTTATATTTATAATATTAAAGTTTGTGAAATTAGTTTTTAAATAAATAAAAAAAAACATAAAACAATGCTTTAAAGTAATTATAAAACATTGAACAAATGTTTAAGTTCTCGCAGTCTTAAATGTAACACCGAAAATGTACTTATCTTATAATTCCAACAGCAAGTGAGATGTATCAGATGGGATTTGAATTTAATTCGGTACATTTTTGAAATTTCCTTGAAGAATACTAAGCTTAAGCATAAATCACAAATACAGATTTTTAAGTTGTGTAACTATCGGTAACAGATATTTTGGGCAAACGTTGAAAAAATCTAAATATTTGACATTTTGACGTTATCAATTAGCGAGCATAGGCGCTTCAAGATACAATACTCACAACATATAAAAAAATATCGCACTCCGCGAAAATATTGTTCCTCGGTATTTGTGGGTTAGTCGGATTACCCGGAGACTCGGACTATCGGATTAGTGAAATTCTATTTTACTGAATATATAACCAGTGAAAATGTCGGATAATGGAATCGATTCATC